>CM056549.1:20191856-20552909 GCA_029721515.1 Synanceia verrucosa
TGGGATCGAATTAACTGCTTGGCACTGATGTAGACATAATGTAATTGGTGAAGTTGGCTAACTTGGTTGGAGGTCAACTATGCTTCTCACTTCATTGATTAAAGAGTGGTACTTTCTTTTTTTGCCTAAGTGCCCTGGAACGTTTGGGAGTGGTGGGAGGTAGATGCCAGGAAGAAAAATCTTGCTGGCTTTGGACTAGTTTTCGTACAGATAGGGGTGTCTCGGAAGAGTGCCAGTATTCTTTGCAAAGAGCAGGTGGGTAGGATAGAGCGGTGGTGCTGAAACACACCGCAGAAAAATGCCTGTAACTGGCTGCTGGACAACTTCCTTAAACTCCACCAGGTTGAACTTATGATTCCTCCACTCTCGTGTCCAAATTGTCAATGTACCACCGCCTGCCTGGTGTTTTACACAGCAGTCAGCCAACAGTACAGCTTGCCTGTGAAGATCACCCCCCTGTGTGCATGTGTCAGCCATTAGTTATAGTGTCATGCACACAATGCTGCTTGACTGTCAGCCCTTTGTTCATAAACACAGCGGCTCCTGAATGCTTCAGTCAGGCCCTGCCAGGGAGCTCTTGCTCCAAGGCTTTGCTGTTAATATCAACATCTACTTACACAGTTGGGATTCTCATGGGTGGACTCGACTCTTTGCTCCGGCTTTGAAACAAAATCACTTGATGTGCTGCGTTTCTTATTAATGCAGCACCAGACTCTTATATTTCCTTTTCTCAAGAATAACAATTACCTTCGGGGTTCATTGGTAGCAACTTTAAAGTATATTGTTTGATTTCTCTTTAACAGAACAGTTATTAGTTGGTACACAATCCAGCATTGTATTTCCTCTTGTGGATTCCCGAGGCTGTAGCTCTCTCTGCTTATCTCTGTGATCTGTACTTTGCAGGTAGTAAGATGCATGCAGTTCCCCAATTCCCATAAACGCAGCCCAGATATCAGAAATCTTTGCTGTTTCTACTTAAATGAAGGACCCCTGTGAACTTTCTTTACACAGCATGGTTAATATTGTCAACATTTGGGCTTTCTCAACACAGACATCACTGTAAAATAATTCTTAAATAAAACCCATATTATTCCTTATGATTTAGGATCACATATTGAATTGCAAATAATTCAAGAAGATTATTTGCCATTTATTCATAATTAAAGTTGTAAGTGCAGTTTATTATTGCTGCGTTCCCTTAAGATTGCATTGCGAGAATCAGCATTTCAGGTTTGGAGCTATTTAGCAAGACACTGTACAAAAACTACAAACTCTGCATGCTGTCCCAAGAATGTAATCAATTGTTCGTTTGTTGCACTGATCCATTTTGCATTTACTTTACATGTAGGGCAGGTATGCAGAATAAATTTGGGGGTAATTTTAGGTATGTTTGCAGCCAGCTGCCTAATCACAAATTAATGGAATGACATGAGACCTTTAGTGAAAGTGTGGGAATACCACTCAGAAAGCCCTGGCCTAGCAAATATCCATAGAAAAATTCTGTAGGGCATTTTTTTTTCCAAAGCCCATTAAGATGCTCTTGGCTCTGCCAAATTGGAAATAAGTCTCCTGCCAGCCTGTATACATCTTCAGAGAGAACAGTTAATGAGATGTGAGGGAGATGTGTGTGTGTGTGTGTGTTTGTGTGTGAGTGCATGCGTGTGTGTGTGTGTGTGTGTGTGTGTGTGCGTGCGGGCGTGCGGGCGTGCGTGCGTGCGTGCGTGTGTGTGTGTGTGTGTGTGTGTTTGTATGTCAGTTTCTCTCTCTTTTGTACCTATACTGTGGTAGAAAATGACAGAAGTCTTTTGTTTTTCTTTCAGACTGTATGCACGGAACACCCAAATGAGTCTCAATGAAAGTCATCCACCTGTGCTTTTGTACCGTTTGCCAAATTTTTGCAAATGAGAATATTTGACTGTTGTCCTGACCTGAAGAATGTGTCATCCATCTCCAGGCATTCATGCTTGAAGTGCGTAAGGTCTGCAAGCTTCCTGGCAGCCTTCCTCAGCACCATGTTCAGTGTTTTCTGAGTAGTGTGAGAAGCCTCCAGCGAGCGTAGGAGACAGCTATAACACTTTTTCCAATTTTCAATCAAGTTTTGGGCTAAATCAGTAATGGAGGGTGGGATTAAAGATCTTTACCCTCTCAAGCCTTCAAAGGAACCAGAAAATAACAGCAAAAAGTCTGTGGATGTGATAGCATGTTTAGGGATTAGACGTGAGAGCACAGAAAATAAACAAATTTACTCAGTATAAGGGAGTGTATATGCACAGATAGCATCCTTGACTGACCATGTGTTGAAATCAGGACTTGAGCGGTAACTCTGAGGGATACAAGGAGGGAGTCAGGTAGGATGTAATCCATCCGAACCTGAGGGATTAGTGATCTGACTCGCTGTTTGTGTTACACAGCAGTATCGCTGCATGCTGCCTTTTATACTTCTTTCTACAAAAAGAGAAGCATTCAACTTTGCCTCTCGCGTTAATACACTGGTGGAAATAAAACTGCTGCAGGAGGTAACAGGAGGAAAAGTCACATGTAGTATTCCTCCACCAGGAAAAGTGATTCCCACAGGATTCCTCTGTCAGTGTGCTGCAGGAATGTAGTTGAGAGCGGTTGGGGGTCACACTGTCACATAATTGTAGACATTTTACAATAGTGGGTGGGTATTAATGATTCCTATTAATATCATCCATAAGGACTGGCCTAAAGCCAAATAATGCATACAAATCACTTCTTTTTTTCACTTTCTAAGAGGATGTTTGTGGTTTTCCCACGATCATTTATTACAGTATGTTTGTTGAAGAAGAGAACCAAGGCGTTCTGTTGTGTTTATTGCTTTGGTCTTTCGTTTTGCCCACCGGGACAGTTTGCCTCTGGAGGGTAGTCTCTAAATAGAAGTCCCAAGCTTGACACCAATGATAAGGCTCAGGGAGATGAGCGCCACACAGTGCTGTTGGGAAAACCCACATGGGCATGTCATACGGAGGTGTCAAGGATGCAAATACATTTCACACTGGGGACTTTTTGTTTTTGTTGTTCAGACATGGACAAGTACACATGGCTGAGGTAATTTGCTAAATAAGTCGTCCCTCAGAGACTTGGAAGTAAACAAGCATTCAGCACAAATAAACATGGCATGCCAAAATTGTCATGGAAACATCAGACGCTGTCAACAAATGCAGACAACGGTGGTGGCAATGACACTTTCAATGACAGTTTCAACACTGAATGGCCTGCGTCGTGGGGGCAGCTTTGATATATCAAAATCAATAGTGCAGATACTTCAACATGCAGACAGTTTTTAGAACAAAGAAAGCCACAGCAGTACATCAATGGCTTACTTTAAGGCCTGTGAACATCATTCAGGACTCTAAATATAGGTCTGCCTCACTGAGCTGTTGAAGCAGAAAATTAAATATTTGGATAACGTACAACATTTTAGTTCTTTTACCAGTTGGAATTAAAAAAAAGCAAAGAATGAACAAGAAGGTCATGTGGGGGTGTCTTTAAAGAGTTATGAATAAGGCTGGTGATATTCTATCAGTACTTTATACTTATAATGAAATGTCTGTGGATCTCAGCCACAAGACCAGTCAGTCCTTCTGAATTGAAAACAGGTCAATAATATTCTGTATATTTGTATATTTCATTTTGAAAGCATTCAGGGTAACTTCTATATTTTTGCAACCTTATTTCCCCATGATTTGTGTCTAGATGATAAACAGGGACAACAGTTTCTATAATCAGTCCAGTATTGAGGGATGATTCTGTAACTGGCCACCAGCTTCTGTCCCTGACACTGACAGCTGTACGTTTTAATAAGATTTTTTTTTTTCCCCTTTGCTTGATCCGGTCTGTCCTGTCTGTTATTATGTCCAGAGCCTAATCAAGAAAAAATGAAATATATGCCTCCAATAGAACCAGAGGGCCATTGAATTCAAAGACCTCATGGTGGAAATCATCTAAATATTCAGCCATGTCATTGAAATGTTATTGTATGACACTAAGCCCTGCTTAGGTGCTTAAACACTACAAACTCTGCCTTGTGTTTCCACCATGGATGTATTTCTCTATTCCACTGTCACTTCAGATTTCAGACTGAGACTTCTCCTTGAGCAAGACTTTTTCAATAATACCAGCCTTTTCTATAATTATTTTTTGATGTATTATCAACACTTTTAGTCGCTGTAAATGGTGGTGCTAGCTTGCCCTAATAGGATTACATTGCAGCCTGTGAGCAGCATTCTCCCTCTATACTGAATCATGGGAAAATAGGGTCCATGTTGAAAATAAAGTTCCCATTAAGTCATTTCCAGAAAAACTAGGCATTGTTGTTTTTAACAAATTTTACTCAAATAGAATTAAGTATCACATTTATTTTGGACTATGTTCACTGGTGGCTTTGTAGCCTTGTTATTAAGTGGTGACACTTAAGATTTGAGTGCATTTGCTGAAGCTGGTGTGAAAATGAGAAATGTGTACTGGGTAGTTATTTGCGCAGTACTGTACATAGCATAACCAGGCTATTTCATAATTCGAATAAGGATCATAATTGGCATGCAGTGTGCATGTAACATAAGCAGTGACTAGAATGAGACTCCCATTCAGTGTGGGTGATGCTTTGTGCTTTCTTTTGCCCTGCAATAGTGGAGGTTCAGTGAGGGTTCGGCTCAGGAGATTCAGTGATAAAGAAAGAAGTAAGCTGCCTGCATCAAGTCGTGTGCTACTCCTGCTGCTCTCAGTTCTAATACATGAGCTATAAGCATATGAACTCAGCATAACATTTGCAAACAGGACAGCAGGAAAAATGAATATTCTGTGGCAGCACGGTACAGTGTTTGACTAAATCGTGCAATCAGTAAACTGGCATTCAAGTTCAATAATTTCATGACAGCAGTGTTGCAGTGGGCGTAACAAGAGTTCCAACTGCATGACTGCATCTCCCAAGTGAATCGATCATAATGGCTCTCCAAGTAACAAGACAATAAAAAACCTCAGTGCCAACCCTGCAGCGTTCTTAAGTGTACAGATTTGTCGTAAATTGTGTTTTCAAAGAGCAGTGGTTGTCAGCCAAGACATGGCATGCAAGGAAATCATGTTGTTCTAGTTGGAAATGACAAAATTTATACTGATTACACGAGTTCATGACCCAGTTTAGTGTGATCTCGTTTGCAGCTATGAGGTGGAGCGACTAATTGGAGATCGTTATTATTTTTATGTTAATGCAAAATGTAGAGGGCTGATCTTAACCCCAGGTCACATTTCTGGGCTTTAATTATAATGTTAAATAATAGGCTTTGCAGTGAAATGCCTTGGGGGATATAATGACACTCCCACATGTGTCGGAGGTCTGCCCTGTGTTCTTTCACCCTGTGTTGCCTCATTTCCTTTTTACTCTGGTTTAGACTCCGTGCTCCTCTTATTCAGTGATCTGTGAGAGCCAAAATTTATACTGATGGTAATGGATTTTATGATAATTGATTCCTGCAAAATAAAATGCTAAAATGTACATAAAATGGTGAACAACACAATATGAGGGAGAGAGTAAGGCAAAAGAGGTTTTGCCATTGAGATATTAAAAATAGTTAAAAATGCTCCTTTACTGCTTAAAATTCTGTTTGTTGCACATTTCATTGCAGTGGATTTTAATAGCTTTGTATAGCTTGATGTATTTTGCATGTGCAATGGTGCCATATATTGTATTTTTGATCAAATTGGCTCGTAATGAAGCATGTTGGATGTAGGACTTACAAAGTGCTTCAGAACGACATCAGAATTCATCTGGCACTAAAGGAGAACAGTGGGGGTGAAGCAACAGTTCATTTAAATCATCCATCCATGCAGCTGATGAGAGCGTAGAGCAGTCTTGCAGGAAAAGATATCTGGGCTCATACCACTAACTTGAATGGGGCCACATAGTGCATCTCCAGGGAGCCTCGCTGTCATGACAAATGTGACAAGCTCATGTAACCTTAATAGCAGAAGAGGACCAGTTCTGAGAATGTTGATGAAGCTTGGAAAAAAAGTATCTCCATCATTTCACTTATATTAATTCAAGGTCTGTGTCAAATGAAACATCTGCCATTGTGATGCTTCTTGGCATGTCCTCAGTCTTTGGCTCTTGGAGGGTGTTAGAATCTGAAAAGAAGCCAGCCTCGTCTCCTGCTCCCAGAACCCTGCTGCTTCCTGTCCCTTGTGTAAGCTGCCGGTAAATGAGTGGGCTGGTCATCTCGCACCCTGAGGCTCTACCTCGGGCTCTTCAGACCACCAGCTGCTGTGTTTGGGACTGAGTCATGCACCAGTTAGCATGGTGAATCCAAGGCTTTAGCCTCACTGTATGCCTCACGCCTAGCCTCAAATATGAAGTAAGTGTGATAAAGTGAAATACACTGGTTAAATAAAAATGTAATACTGTTTAAGGTACCCCAGTGTGTATGGCTGGCAGTTAAAATACCATTCTTCTCTGTCAGATTATCCACATTGAGTCACCCTATTTTTTATTATTTACAGTGGACATTCTCACCATTGGCCCCTTCAGGTAAACTCACATTTTTACATTAATCTCAGGTCATAATGTCTGTATCCCCTTGATATCATTTTGATGCTCCAGTCCTTTCACTGATACAAGAATGAGTAAGACACAAAGAGTATGTTCATTCACACCTGATGTACAGCATGTCCTTCAAAAAAACCGGAAGTTTTGAATTGTGCTTTACTGGTTTGAACAACGACCCTAAAAGTGGGGGCAGGTTTGCAAATTTCAAGTGATGCCATTATTTGTTTTCATTAACACATGATTCAGATATTTATTTGTGTTTATTCAAGGTTTGATTTTAATACCTCATTGATCGTATGCATTAATGAAATTTTGATTAAAAAACACGTTTGGTTAGTTGTTAAATACTCCAGGAAAAAGAAACATAATTCCTGTACAGTGAAATAATGACGAATTAATCTCCTGCATAAAATACATGCTTTTGTCAGATTGGTTGAACGGTCACAAAATATGAAAATTGAAATGACTGAGCCCTTGTTTTTATGAATGTTTTCCAACAAAAGGATGAAAATAACTAGAAGGTAAAAATAATCTCCAACCAGCCGGGCTTTGCTATAATTCAGAAACCCCTCATGAGGCTGTGTGCACAATAACACCTCTTCCCATGGGTGTGATTTGGAAAGTCACATGCTATTATGTTCCTATTTCCACATACAGGGTTTGCTGTGGACGCTGGTGTAAATTCTGGTCACAGGCATTTCCCATGACAGGGGCATGAAGCTGTACAGTATACTGTAGATGTGCTTTGATAGACTGCATGCATGACTGGAGCTCCCTACCAAAAGCACTACTCAAATGCTCGACTTGTACGATGACTTACCTTTGACATTTACCGCAAGGGTTTCCAACCTGGTAGCACGCATATTGGTTTCAGGTACGAGCTGCATAGTCAACGAACTCCAGAAATGCTCACTGAAGCATTAATGCATGAGAAATGAGTCAGAATTAAAGTGTCAGATGGGCGGTTTATAAAAGCTAAATGTGCACTTTAACCTGTAAATCTGAGGGAGGTGCAGCTCACATTTCAAAGAATATTTTATATTATTCACAGCTTGGGTTATTGATTTCGGCTCAAAGGTTGGTACTGTGTATTGAGGGTGCATTCTATATTCACGATATGGGACATGTGGTCAAAAGAAAAGAAAATGTTACTTTGGTTAAAAAAAAAAATATTGAAGGTGAATTGTGAATTTATGTCATATTTGAGTTAATGCAGTGATCAGGCGTCCACTTTCTGTACAATCTGTGATATATATATGACGGAAATGGCTGATCCATCCCCCCAAAAAACAGCCCACTGTTGCCAACCCTTTTCTAATGAAAGTAGCGAGCAGTTGTAGCTTAATTTATTGTTTGCTGTTCGGATGTAATAAGAATTTCAACTAATATAAAAAAAAAACTAAAATCATCACCAACTCTGTCTGTAATGGATGTAGCACTATGTTGTCAATGTATCATCCTCACATGACTGCAATCTTACAAGTTTTTCAACATTGGTAAACATTTGAATCGTTTCCATCCCTACCGTTTATCCCATATGGTGTGAACACAGATTTGCTTTATTTATCACTCACACACATACAGTAATTATGCTGAATTGTTGATGTCCATGCCACTAGCGTACAGTTATGACGGCTCAAAAATTGTTTTCTACTCATTGTGCACGTCAATGGCATGATTCACAATATGCTTTTGTTTTCACACGTCTGTGATGCATGGTCTCAAGTTCATGGCCATTAGCCTACAGTTTGAGATACGACCTTTTCATATTTCAAACTCACTAATAGCTTCTCATTTAAACCAACCGATTTATCTGTACAGAAACTGGATGGTGCATTTCTGTCATTGAGCAAAATGGAACGCCTCGCGCACTTATTATCTTTAGGGAAATTCAGCAAAAATATGCGTAGAGGAAAATACACAACAATTTTTGCCCTTTGGGATTTCAGTCCAAACAAAGCACCTGCACTGTGTAGTCACTGTGACAATAGGAAGGCACACTGCAAAAATGAAACTATTTGATTTAAATCAGTCCTCCTATTATCTACCTGAAACACTGTCAGTTTACATTGATGGAAGCCACACATGGTAATTGTAAACAAAACAGTATGCTCTACTATTACACATTATATACAGAAAGAGTGTTTATATGCATATAGTTTCACGCACTGGCTGCTCATTAGACTAAAAGCAGGGCTGACATCAGATTGACAAGTGCACCATAAAATGATGAGTCTGAGCTTGATTTTATTCAGGACATTAAGCTTTACCTCACTGCTTCACACCACACTGTGAACCATATATTTATCTATCCATTACTGTCATGCAATGCTCCATCTCTAGAAGTTATTTCAAAGTTAGAAAATCTTTTAGCAGCCTCCAAGTGTGGTAACATATGGTTGGGGCGACTGTGGGAATTATCTGTGTCATCTTGTTTGGACATATTCAATTTGGGTCCCAAGCCCCTGTGGAAATACTTGAAAGTGGGTGATTTGGGTGATGGAGAGGAGATCCAGATGGCAGAGCAGCGGTGAGATCAATCATGCTTGATGCATTTTTCCCACTTGAACATGCAGACAGATGTGATTTAACACAGTGATTGAGTTTACTTCCAATTTGTTGATTTCTGTTGGCAAGATATAACACCTAAGAAAGTGCAAACTTGCTTGTAAAAACTCTTCAACACTCCTTTGTTCATGTGTTATTTCATCATTTGCTTATGATAATCGTAGTTTTAATAGACTACAGAAGGCAACCTGTTTGTGTTCAGGGTTTTGACTGAATGTTACCCAGAAGTACTGTTTGTGATTTCATTCAGAATACAACACATGTTCACTAGAATGATTCCTAGATTTAAATGATTAAAACCAGTGCTGCAGCTACAGATTTATATTCATTACTTACACTTTTAGTTGTCTTCCTCATAAAAATACTACAAAATGCCTGTAATAATTTCTCAGAGCCCAGGGTGAAATCCAAACATTAAAGATATCCAGTTTGTAATCAAACATGGAAAAAGAAAAACAGCCTAATCGTCACATTTAAGAAGCATGAACTTACTCCATTTAAAGCAAACTTACAGCATATTTTAAAGGTGCTAAATGCAAGTTTCAGAGCATTTATCTTGCTTGTTCATGGCTCTCAACATGGCAAGCGCTGAGCTGACAGCTAAGGGGAAAATGGAGGGCGGGTGCTATGCTACTGTGAAAAACTCTGTTGGTCGAGTCAAAGTTATCAGCTGTAACCCCAGTATGAGAGCAGTGCAAAGTGGCCTCGGGCTCACAAACATGCTGTGGGTGTAGAGAACCTTCAACTATATTCATGGCAAAACTTTTGCTTTTTATTTATTGGAAATTATATTTTACCCTAAAAGTCTCTTTTTGCATGTTTTGCAAAAGGAATGTTGATCATTTAATACCCATCCTCACATCTAGCCTCTCAAAATGCCATGCTGTGAGCTTTAATTACCTCCAGTCATGCCTAAATGAGCACTGTTGTAGATATGCAGTCATTTTTGTGAGGTTGTAATGGTCAGTATTTTTCCACAGAATGGATTGCAAGAGGTGATATGTAGCTCATCATAGAGAGTAAAACATAGCTAGAGACTCATCTGACAGTTAGTAACCTACTTTTGATTTGCATTTTGATTTTAAATGCAACTTAGATGTATTTAGAGGAAGAAGATGTCCCGATACTCACATAATGCATTTGTTGGATTTGATTCCTTATCTGACTCAAAGCTATTTTTTTCTTTTATATAACATTACAGGGTATTCATAAGAGTCTTCCATCATTCAACAACCCTTAATTCTAGTATGTGATTTTGCTCCCTTTTGCCCTCTGATCTAGGTCATGTCAGCTGAAGAAAAGGCCGTTTAAATGTGCCGTAGCCCAAATAAAGAAAGGGCAGTCATGGCCCAAATGTGTGAGGGGCCAAAGCTGTATACCTGAGTCAATAGATCTCAGAGATAGAGGTGTCAGCCTTTCACAGGGAGCTGAGGCCCAGTCAGCCTCTTAGCGTTTACTGTCCAGTGTCCTAAACACAGAAAATAAAAAGAGTGAAAATAAAAAGACCAACACTGTCAGAGACACTCAGTTTGACAAATATAGACTTTATTCCTCCCCTCCTGCTCAGATAAGTCCAGTTGTTTTTAACCTGGCCTTCGTTTCCATAGATTTTATCCAACTGTTTAGTGATTGTACTGACATTTCTGACACTTAGTTCTTAGAGAGTGCAGTTCTTCAACACAGAGTGTGATAATTATACGAGGGAATGTGATAATATGTACATTTGTCTAGCTTATGTGGATATATCCATGCCAAACCAACATGTGCAAATGTTATCTTATATGAAGGTGTTATGAAATTCTTAGTAAGGGATTGTAAGACTTGCTCTGACACATGAAATCCAACAACAACAAAAAACAAACAAAGAAAATGGAATCTATAAATACGTAATTTTGTAACTGCAAACTTGAAAATAAATAATTCACAAAACTCTGAAAGGGTAGCTAATAAGGACGAAGTCCTTGGTTAAGGTATGTATTATTATGTTGATTTATATATATATATATATATATATATATATATATATATATATATATATTATCATCTAATTTATCATTTAACTATTATCATCTAAAATCAGTCCAATGACTGCTTATAGATAAAAATAAAATGATCTCATATATATAATAAACTCCTCACTGATTTGCAACATGATGGCAATGGTGAACTAATTCACGGGTTAACATCACGGGTTTATCTTATGTCATCTGTATCTCAAATGTATGTATCACCTTCCCGCTCATGAAATATCTATAATTGCAAGTACGATCTGATCTGACAAAGTCTGATTATTCCAAACTAATGTCACCAAATTATCACAATTATAACATCAATTCAGTTATTGATAATGATACTTGAGGAAAGGCAAGACCTGATGCAAATTCTCTATGATTTTTAAGCCATACAGTCAAGTTGTAAGTGTGTGCGTGTGTGTCGTGTGATAGCAGTCTACCTCCAGCTGTACAAATCTGAATAGTAAAGCAAGTGATGAATTTTAACAGAATCAGTGCTAAAAACTGGGAAAGTGACATACGCATAAACTGAATTATGGGTCTCACAGGAGACCTGGTTCAAGTACACTCAGCTGAATGAATTGGAGAGTCCAGAGTATGGAGGCAGGCCTCTGCCCTCATTTGGAGGCAATGAGTCTCTGTGGCAGCCGGACTATAAGAGCAGAGATGGAGCAATAATCCAGAGGCAGTCCTGAATGAGACTGGAGCTGGGATCCTGTGGTAGATCAATGATAATAAATGTGATTCATTCAAGATGGTGCTTCCCTGTTATTGAGCTTGGCTCAGCTGTGGTGTGAAAACTCACAGGCAGCAGTCTACGTTATCCTGGACCCAGATAAAAACAGAACCTGATTTCAGTCACAATGTGGGTGACTTGCATCGTATGCTGCACTTAGCTCTTTCAGGCTCTTTATAGTAAACAGTTTTCCGTTCTTGGGAACACACTTGGAATAAAATCCATCAGCTCAGCTTACAATAGATGGTGCCACACTCTGCAGGAATTTTATTTGCTGCATCGCTACACCTTCTTATGAATTTTCAGCATGGTTAAATAATACATTTTTTCTCTCTTCACTGATCAGCTGGCTTGTTTGGCACAAAGCTCTGGCAAGAATGTCCTCTCTTTATAAATGCTGGCAAAAGTGGTCAAGGGGTGCACCAGATGGCATGGCCCATATGCAGTTTGCCCTTTGGCCAGGTAGACTAATGAATCCTTTTGGGAGTTAATCACACTGTCTAGCATCAGACCTTCCATGGGCATTGAATCCACTCTTCCCACTTTTTTCCCCACAGCTGCTCTGTAATATTCTGGAACTTTCACATTTCCCTGCAGCATATGTTTGTAGTTATAGGGGTGGTATTGGAGACAAAGTCCCTTTAGCATTTTAGATTTACCAAGTAGAAGATTCTGGAGTAGTTCTGCTGCTCTGTGTCTTTTTAGTCTCTTTCCCTTTAAGCTCTTGACTTCAGCTATGGTGCTGTTTTTTTCACTGGAACTTTTCTTTTGGTATTTTCTGATTGTGCCTCATTAAGGTATAGAAGGAATTCAGCTTCCTTACACCTTAACGTGTGTGTATCTGATTCATGTGTTATGCTACCATGTGTTTTGCTCGCCATTAGTGCAGTGGCCCAGTGGAACTGGACACATTTATGGACGTTTAAATATGGGGACAATGGCTCACATTTTCAGACAGTCTCTCCTGGAAGGCATTCATAGCAGGTTGTTAAAATGAAATATGATAGGAATAGTTGTGTGAAGAATGAAAAAGAGCAAGAGAGAGTAGTACAAACCCTGGCCTGGCTCCTTTCTCACCTTCACACTGTTGGCAAAACTAATCTGACGTCTTCTGAAGATATCCAACAGTCCGACATGCAGTTTTGACACAGTATTCTGGCCTCTTTACACTGACAGTGGAACAGAGATGTTTGGGCTTCAGAAAAAAATACATGAAAGTACCGCTCCTGTCTGACCTCCACAGTCGGCATGTGGAGGTTATGGTGCCGGTGTGGAGTAGCTAATTAAACCTTAAAACAGGAATTATTTGCTATCTTCAGATTGAAATCATCAAACTCAAACCAACACAGCCAGGAAACTTAGTACCAACATATCGAGCTTTGCGATCGATATGGGTACCTGGCGGGTTCTTTGTCTGCATGCCACTCAGAATACAATTAAAACTTGAGGATTTAATGAAGCTTTATGGAAGTAAAATGGATTTCATGGAGCAGAAATGTGTGTTTCTGAAGTCTCACTTAATAGTTTTCTATTTTTTGATTAATGAAACATTAGTTTCTTGTGCTATTGTTTTTTGAATAAATGAGCCAATAGGACATTTCTCATCTTCCAGCGAAAAGCTTCAGCCCAGCTGTGACAAAGAAGATTAGTGCAGCAGTATCAGTGCGAGTGAGATTACACCTTTGATTTTTTATTTTGATTACTGCGTTAAATTCTCACTTAACTTGATTTAACATGTTGAAGTGGAGGCCTCAGGACCTCTTTAACTTTGAAGCCTTACCCTGAGCTTCCCCTTTGAAGCCTTATCACGATTCAACAAAGTGACTGAAACCACTTGGAGTTCAACTGTGCACTCTGTGACTATTGAGGTCCACACCTTTAGTGCAACAATTTCCCACCAACTTAGAACCACCTCCTGGCAGCCATTCAGCAGATGACCAAGCAGAACAATTGTTGACCTATTACAGTACAAGTCATTGTTGTGTGTCCATCTGGTAACACTGTTGACTATTTACCTTACTTAACAATTTCAAAGTATTTATTCTGAATTGAGTCATTATGAGTCCTTGAATAAACATTGCCTCTGGTTCTTTCTCTTAACAACAGAAGTAGATCAAACATGGTAAACATGTCGTCATGACATTCAGTCCTCCCAACCTCCTTCTACCGTACTTTGCAATACATAGTTAGCCGTACTAGAGATCTGTCTCGGGATAGCAAAACGTTTTTTCTTCTTTTAATACTTTATTATTGTTATGCAGCTACTATCTCTACTAGCATTATTTTTTGTTGCTGTACGACAAACTGCCTTTTGATCCTTCTGTTGAAACTTAAGTCAATATATTTTTGTCTTATCTATTTGTGACAGTCCTTTACTACCTTAACTTTTTCAAACTGGGGCTAAACACACAGAGAGACACACACATTTCAGTTTTATTCATTATGATTTTTCTTATGAAATACAGAAACATATAATACAAATTTAACCTAAACAGATTAGTTCCTTTTTTGAAATAGGAGGTTGTTGCTGCAGGTTGTAGTGTAAAACTCAAGCTTCATTGTGTTGACTCTTTGGACAGCGATATCTGCTGATATCACCGTCTCCCATGATACAATTTCTATTTAAGGACCTTTGACAGGTTACTGTGTTTTTCCAGACATTTAAATAACAAACTCTCTAATTAAAAAGCCAAATATTTCTAGCAGTTACATATTTGTATTTTGCAGGTGTCTGTTTTACGTAATATGTTTTGCTGCCGTCCCTGTCCACAGTATTTATTTGCTCCTATGTTGCTACTCCTGTCTGTTTTTTGTCTGAGACAATAATAATCTGTATTATCACTTTGCATAATGATATTGGATCCTTGATCTGCTACACCATCACTCACACGCTCCTGAACTGAATTGAATCAAAGCAGACTTTGTCATATTAGCAAATATTGCATCGCTGTCTAAATGATCAATATGATGTCTCATCATGATGAAACGGCCCTGCTAATAACTGGGGAATCTTACTGAGCTTTCACATCACATGCTTGCCTAGCAAAGTTTACACTGAAATGCATAATCCTTCATGTCTGCCCATTAGACATGACTGCAGTACATGCTTTTTTAACATCAAGGGATATGAAGAAAAAGAAAAGTGAGGCCAAATACAAGAGAACTGTGGAATAAAACACATCATGTGAGGTTAGTTTTTCTTTAATCTCTGCATGATCATAAGCTCCAGGTCCATGCACCTCCTCCCAATGACCTATATTCTTGACTTTGTGGTTGAACATATGTGTCATACATAATGATTGCTAATAACATTCATAATAGTTTTGGAAACGTTCTTCCCCTGTGAAAGCAACTGTGTCTTTGTGGCTGATTGAATGTGTCACATGGGCATCACCTTGCCATTTTTTTACTCTGCCATTAATCAGCACTGAGTTGGCCGATGTGAGCATTCTCCGAAACTACAGTCAGCAATTTCACTTAATTACAAGGCTACGCTTCAATCATGTTCTGCAGTCCATGAAGATTGTGATCCAGAGGAGCGAAACACATCTGCGCATCAAAGACACTGAACAAAGCTACTAATGTGTGATTGCACAATATTTCTTACGCCTCACTTCCTTTTGATTAGGGAACATTTGAGCTAATGCCAGAGCATTTCACTGTAAAATCCCTGAAGAAGATTAGCATTTGTCCTTAATTATCCTGCCTTCTGTAATTACATACATTTTAATCTCTGATCAGCTCCTGCTGAAAGGGAAAGATGTGCAGCAATGCTGCCTGACATCTGCACTCCAGGCAGCTGCAAGGACAGAGTGGTACATTAGCAAGCTAAAAACACAGTGACTATATAGTGTTATGTGTATGATAGGACTGAACCATTCAAAAATTGTTTGTGTAAATTATTTTTGACTGATATTTCAAATTGGGATATGGTTTACATTATTGGAGAGAATGATGTTTTTTTTATTACCATATTTTTTGGAATGTAATTCGCTCTGGATAAGTTGAACCGGTCAAAAAATGCACCATGAAGAAAAAAAATATACTGTATAAGTTGCACCGCACAAATCACTAAATCCATCGAATTACTCATCCTCGGTGTAATTTCTGAACAACTCCGCCAACTCTGGAGGAAGTTGAAGCGCCCCTTCCTCTTCTGCATGGCTGCTGCTGGTTTACTGTTTTCCGCTGCATATTTCACCACTTGCAGCTTGTAATCTGCAGAATATGATTTTCTTTTTGGGGGGCATTTGTATCGTTCTCAGTTGTGTTTATGTTAAGGTTTAAATTAATTTTCAGTGGCACAGGAGTACCAGACTGCTAGTTGTCACAAGCCTGGAGTGTCCTCTCATGGCTGTAGGTAATGTTTAGTCCTTGGTCATGTCAGTCACAATAACATTTAAGATCATGTGAAATTCTATATTTTAATATATACAAGTAGCGCCTGAGTATAAGTTGCAGGACCAGCCAAACTATGAAAAAAAGTGTATAATCTGGAAAATATGGTACATTTAACTACATTAAAATGAGTATGGACAGGCCACAACATCTGTACAGCATGCCCTTCAATTATTAACAAATATTGCACCTCCTGGGACTTTTTGAGAAAATTGCATCAGGCCATATTCTATTATTATTCTATTAATTGTGCAGCACTCCTGTATGCTGGTGTGCCTTCGCGTGTGCTGATCCAGGCAAGGAGAATAATAAATCGTGAATGTGCCAGACTATTACAGAAGATACAGCTGTGTTGTTTTACATCTAAATGGAAGCAGGCAGTTTTCCATAAACACAAAAAAAAATGATATGACACTTGTATCCTTTTTAATACATTAGCACTTCTGTCAGTGTTGTCACCCCAGGCTTATATACAGTATGTGTTCCTCTGCTGCTCACTGTCAAAACAAACCTCACACCCCCTTTTATCCTTTGCCTTTTTGTCAACAGGCTGAGAGACAGACCACATTACCAAAAGCTGTTTTTAGCAAATGTGAAAAAGTTTCAGCAGCAGTAAAAAAAAAAAACTGGTTGAAGCACAGATTTGGCAAGACACTTTAACAGATGCAGTGGATGAGCTCTGGGATGGCTCCCAACTTCCCACTTTACCTGCAGCCAATTACGATGTTTGTGATGAAAAACAGTCTATATTATAGTTGCCATCCTGGGAAGCAGTGTAAGTCCTTCACTTATAGACGTTTTTAATAGTTTTGCATTGTTTTTAGAGTTAGATGACATTAAAATGTCCCAAAACAACCATGACTGCCAATATAACCACATATGTGGGTTAACCACACTGCATGCTCGTACGGGCATTTCATGTTCAACATATGATCCTAACTTCAGATAATTGTGTAAACAGGAAATTTGCCACCAAGGATATCTTATAAAGCTGTGCCTCCTGTCCCTTTCTAGCCTGGCCGTAGCCCTCTGTAATCTTCTGCTCAATTAGCATTTCCCTGCAGATTACGTCTGGGTTTGATCCCCTTCAACTCCATTTCTCAGGATATATTCCAACCGGGCCAATCAGCGAATGCTGGGCGACGGGGGGAGGCGGGTGTTAATGATGATGTTGAACATATGCGCAGCATTTGCGTTGTAGTCTGGCTGGTTGTATTCTGGCAATGTCAGCGGAGACGGAAGTGAAAGAAGCCATTCAATCCATTTTGGCTAGGCTCCCAAATATTCCGCAATTGAAGTCAGAGCAAGAGGAATGTTTAACCAGTTTTATTGCTGGCAAAGATGTTGTGGCTTTACTCCCCACTGGGTTCGGGAAAAGTCTTATTTTTCAGTTAGCTCCGTTAGTGGCGAAGGA
The DNA here is from genome assembly GCA_029721515.1 of Synanceia verrucosa. Classification (NCBI taxonomy): domain Eukaryota; kingdom Metazoa; phylum Chordata; class Actinopteri; order Perciformes; family Synanceiidae; genus Synanceia; species Synanceia verrucosa. The sequence continues at coordinate 20,209,544 of CM056549.1, forward strand.
GTTGATTAACCAGAATGCTAGCGGTGTATTACAGACAGTACATCACGACCAAACGTTAGTGATTGGGTAAAATCAGATCCAGTCATTTCAAACTTCAACAGAGTTCACGCCTCCCATCTGAAATCGGTTCTCAATGGAGGAATGCCAGACCCTCTGTACGATAGTACGAGGCTAGTCCCATTCATCTGTCTCTGACAACTGAGCACACTGTCTAAAAATGTGCTGAATTCAAAGGACCTGACATGATGTGCCTGGTTACACTTCCTGTTGACCTCATTATATAGAGAGGCAAATTAACCTTAGAGTATGTGTAATTGAAGTCATTCTGCAGTTTGAAATATTCATGTTGTTGTCACATTGTTGTGTTAAACAATAGCAACAATGATATTGTTAGGCTATATAAATACATTAAAAATTATATTATAATTTGAGTTGCAGAGTCAAACAAGATAATGTCAATATAATTATGAAGTGTAATTTATAGGATATTAAATTCAAAATTGCTGCAACTAATAAATACATTAGTGTAAACTAAACTTTGGATAACAACAGACTAATTGCACACGACTCCCAGGTACATGAGATTTCAAAAGTTGAAAATGCTCCTAAATAACTTGTAGAGGCCACTTAAGAGCTAATCTGTTTTTACTGATCGTTCTTACATGAGGCTCAGTGTATCACACTGCTCTGACAAAGGTGTGAAAGGGGTCTTGTTGGCTGTTGGTATTTTTCATGTCATATTTATTTTAAACAGCTTTTTAAAAAAAAAAAAAAAAGAAAAAAAAGATTCCTTTTGGCCAATCATGAATGCACTCATGATTGATTTGTTTAATTCATCTTTATCCTTCCTAAATGTTTTCAATAGCAATGCTTGGACTTCCCACCCATGCAGACATCCCTGGCTACGTCTCTGTTTTTGTTGGCACTGCTGGTATTAAGTCTTACAAGTTTAACTCAGCCTGACAATGTCTGAGCACAACTGTGATTTCACAAGCGCAGTGTACTGTGCAGCAACCAACTAGAACGGGACAGATATGGTCTAGTGAGCCAAAATCCCATCTAGATTTGGGGACGATTACTCCCCAAGTTCACCAAGGTAGCCATTTTATGTTTGTGTCGTTCTTTTGAAACAGTGCAGAGTGTAGGTATACATATATATATATATATATATATATATATATATATATATATATATATATATATATATATATATATATATATATATATATATATATATATATATATATGTATATGTATATACAGTCACAACATCATATGCAGCTCACACGTCTGCCCACAAAGTCCTGTTTTATACTGGTTGCTGTAACAGCAGCATCACCTTTTTCAAAGTGGAATTATGATTTTATACAAAGACAAGACCGAAAGAAGAACAGAGAAGTGCACACCTCATGAAATCTAAAAGCACCAGGGTTTCCTTTCAGCTGTCATTTGCACTCAAGGACAGTTCTGCCTTTTATTGATTTTATTTTCTTGTTCTTGCCAACCTTTAGTGGCCAACAGTGGTGCTCTACCTACTTTGACAAGTTACGGTAAGTCAATTTGTTGCATCAACAGAAACTTCAAATTGAAATTGACTTACTTCAGATTTGCAGGGCTTCGTTGTGCAGCGAGCAAATAGCATTTATCTTATCCATCATAACGACAATAAACCATAAAGTATTGTGCTAAACTCTTACTTGGACTTTGTTTCAAATACTGCACGTTTAGATCTTGGGAAACACGGTCCACATGGCTAAAATAAGGTGACGTTTGCCAACCAGCTGATGCAAGCCAGTTGATAATCTACCTTAATTCCCTCCATAACCTGAAGCACTGTAAACATAAACAAAATGTGATGGATATGCTTCTACTTTAATGATATGGTTCAGTGAACAAATGTAAGCAAAACCGAGAGCATCTTCTGACTAAACGACGGATATTTATATAAAGAAAACATGAAATATAAAGATGAAATAATACCACTATGCTGCACTTACAACAAGCTATGTGTGCTGCGCAGTACTGTTTCCCCTGTGTATTAAACAGATCACAGCTTGGAATAAGGATTATCACAGAGTGTTGCATCTCCTCAGAGTGGAAACAATATGTGACAGCTGAGGAATGTTGTTGCATTGCTAAAAGATTACAGCATTTTTGTTTAATAGAGGAACAAAAGAGACTTAAAGAAACACCAAATGAGAATCGGCTTCTGCATTTCAGCTTATTTTGTTGTTTTAGAAAGTTTGGGCTCTGTGGCCAGGAGGATTGTGTATTACTCTGGAGACAATGGGTTGGTGATGGTGCACCTCATTACTGTAGCTTGGTGCCTCTCTAAGGACTGATTAAGCATTAAGCACATTTGAGAGTACCAACACGTACATACTGCATCCTCCTTGTTTCATTATCCATGCAGAGCTCCTTCATCTATAGCTTACTGTATATGTATGCAAAACACCAGTGGGAAAGTCAGGGCTTGCATTGTTTAGTAGGATCCTTGGAAAAAAAGTCCCATAGTCTGGTGCAGCGACAGCCATTTTATCTTTATCTTTCTCAAATTTAATAGGTAGAGCTGGGAGAAAAAAAAAAACTCTCACAAAACTCAAATATTTCATGTGACTGCTGGGCAGACTTTTTTTTTCTTTCTTAAAACCTCTGATAATGATGTCTGAAGAGCAGCAGAGGAGAAATAATACAGCAAGTACGCAGAGAATGTGCATGAAAATGGCTATATTTGTACATATCTGTAACGGGTTGAAGATGGGGTAATTATTTTCAAAATAATTTGCCTGCCTTTTCAGCAACAGCTTTGCAGGCTCTATGGATTTTTACTACTTACAGTAGAGTGACCTCAGTCTCAACCTTTTGTTTGTTTCTTTTTATTCTTTATTAAAGGCTAATTGGCTAATTTAAACTGACCGTAGGTGTGAGTGTGAGTGGTTGTATGCCTCTATGTGTCCTGTGATGAACTGGAGACTTGTCCAGGGTGTACCCTGCCTTTCACCGGTAGAAAATGGATGGATATTTAATGTTCTTGTTCCCTCTCAGATCTCATCTGAATTATTTCCAGTCAAAGCTCAACGCACTGTACCTACCCACAGTATCTGTCTGCTCAGCACCAAACAGAAGAAAGACCCAGTTAGCTGGTGAACGTAGTGGAGCATTTAGCAGCTAAAGAACCACACATTTCCTTCAGAATAACTAAAAGCAGAGTGAAAATTGTTGCATTCTTCAGCTGGCCAGAAGCATGACTCTAAATGGATGCTAAGGTGGCTTGGTTCTGTTGTTAATGCATTGACTTAAGTAGTGATAACTTTTTTTTTTTAAAAAAAACAAACAAAAAAAAAGATTGCTGCTTTAAAAATAATTTTATCTGATGTTACTCTTTCTGGAAACTGTGATATAGTTTCTGAGCGCACTGCCTTCCATTTGATGGATGTGATACCGATGAACATGAGCAAAGTTATCTTTTCTGCAGTGCGTTGGACTGTGATAGAAAATCCTGCATGGGATGTACAGTATGCACTGCTGTTTCACCGACAAATATTATCCTTCCCCATTTGTTACGGTCTGTCCCTCTTAGCCTCAGTGATGAGCGTCCTAAAATCACAGGAGAGTTTTGATCAAAGACTCAGCTCAGCCTTTTGAAAAACCAAAACCTGTCTGCCAGTGATGTGTGTGTAAAAATGTCTCTGTCTCCCTCAGGTGAGCACCTGCGTGTCTGTCCTCAGGGATACACCTGCTGCACATCTGAGATGGAGGACAAACTCAACCAGCAGAGCAAACTGGAGTTTGAGAAGCTGGTCGAGGATAGCAGCCACAATATGAGGACGACATTTGTCTCGAGGCATAAAAAGTTTGATGGTAAGCTAAAAGTATCTGTCTGAATATGACATGCATATTAATTTGTGTCATGGTTAATAATTACTGGCTGTTATTGTTAACTCTTTGAGTGCCAGCTGTTTTATAAAACAGAAAGTGCCCATTTTGAGTCATATTTCAAGACCCACAGAATATTTTGTACCATGTCTCTGAAAACACTGTTATAGCTCAAATGAAAGAAGAGACTATTTTAGCATGAAAAAAATGTTTTATCAGAGTTAGAGTAGAGGCCACTCCCACCAAAAATGTCACTTTTTGTCCAGAATCCATCTGTTTTGCTCTCTAATCACCATCGTCTCCACTTCCTGCTTTGATCTCCGTGGCGTATAATGTCTCTCTACTATGTTCCCACTACATCTCCCAGAAGCCCTAAAATTACTCACCGGCTGCGGGAGACTGTGATCAGAAACCCAATGCCGAAAAACACTTTAACATATTATTACGCTGATTGCACTCTCATGTCAGATTTTAATTGACGTCAAAATATGTCAATGACACTCAGAGAGTTAAGGTACTGTATGATGGCCCTCTTACTCTTCAGTGCAGTATTTTTTATGAGGGGGGACCTGTTTTTCTCATCATGAGACCAAGTCTGTCTAGTTTTCATTTCTATTATTCCACGTTCACAGACTATCTCACTGTTGATGCTTTTTGCTACTCATCACAAAATTTACTCACATACCGGCTGAACAAGACAGCACTAATGTGGCTTTCAGGAGAAGAAATGTTATTGCCATTTTCTATGCTTGACTTTAAAACTAAAGTCGTGTCACAATGTTAGATCAAGATTCTACAATGTCTTCCTGCCACATTTACTGCCGTAATGTGTGAGTTGATTAATTTAAAATTACATTTTATCAGCATCATCGTGTTTTGATAAATAAAATTTTTCATTCAGAGCGAAGACGAAATATTTCATACATACTGTTTTAAAAAAAGATCAATGAATTGTAGCTTTGACCCAATGAATCAGAAAATCCTTTTCACTCAGACTTCTGTGATTATGCACAAGAAGTACTGTATCTATGTGCAGATGGGAGAGAGAATGAAAGTCCTTCAATATGAAAAAGGAGAAAGTAATAAATGTTGAATCAGGACATTTTCTGTGGTCCTTGGCAAACCGCATGTCTAAAATCTACTCAGCTTTTCCCTTCATGTGATATCAAATGTGATACAAACTGAAACCAGAAAAGGATATAGCTGCAATAAGAGAGACTGACAGGTCACCTGGACAGAAACCATCATTTGTCAGTGCTGTGTGTTAAATTATCCATCTGTCAGGCTGACAGTCAGCCAAGGACCTGCATGTCCCTGGAAATACAGTAGAGACTGAGCTGCTATTGCTTTAATTGGCAATATTAGTCCATCAGTGTGATTTTTAAACAGAGAGAAGAGAGAAGTGTATCAATGTTTGAATCTAGATAATATAGTGTATGTTATCCCAGATCTGCTGTATGTCCATTGTCATGTGAAGATAATCCCTGGACTCTGTGTTCCAGATGCATCAACTTTGAAAGTTATTAAAAAATATATTGCCCCTTTGAAATTTGAGATATGTTGAAGTTTAGGATCAGTCACTGGTCCCACTGTTAAACATGCAAGGTTACTTACTAGAGATCCTAAGGATTGTCCAGTGTTGTCTAAAATCAAGCAGAACAAATTTCAGTCCTTCCTTTTTTTCTGCTGTGATTTACTCACATTAGCATGCTAGTGTTGCAACACTTCTCTCCTTTTCCATATGCCAGCCTATACTGTACAAGCATTTCCTGCTTGGTATGCAACTGAACATTAGTTCAAATGACAGAAGTCGCTGGTGGCAGGTCACATCAGCTGTCGCTAAGTCATTCTGTGAAGTGGAGAATTTAACTCGTGTGGTGTTTGTGTGGGAAGCAGGTTTACTCTGACACTGATGCACAACAGCGAGTGTCTCTCTAGTTCCTACAACTCCAGCCGACTGATCCGTCTTGTCTCTGATCGTGTCACGACAATTTCAGTCACATTCTGCAATTAATCTTTCATTCATATCATATCATTAATTCAAGCTCTAAAGCTGAATATTTTACAACCTTTCAGCATTTGGATCAAGAGGCTCATGAAAAAATAAGATGTGTCAGATTAAATAGGCAACTGTTAGTTCAACGTGTCACATGTGTGTGTGTGTGTGTGTGTGTGTGTTTGTGTGGTCAATCATAATTACTGGATCAGACTCATTATCAGCTGTACATGTTTTTTATTGAAGGACCAGCTCCTGTCTGTTTTCTTTGTGCATCCTAACAGAATCCCCATTTCAGCACACAATATGATTAAATGGTTGAGTCTATTTACATTTAATTTTATTTAAAGGTTATGTGTTGCAAGGCATCGTTATGCCCTGAGTTTGAAAAACACATTTAAAAGAATTCTTCATGGAAGAGTAACGTTAGTGTCAGGCACACTAGAAAACTTAGGATTCTGAAGAAAATGCAAAGAAGTTCAAGCACACCCTCTTTTACATTTCTGAAAGAATGTGTGGGAGTTTTTGTTTTAGGCTCTCATTTCGACTCATTTCCTTAAAGTTCAAAAAGTCATGTTTCTGTATGTTTTCTCTCACTTAGCTAGAATCAACTCATATATATATATATATATATATATATATATATATATATATATATATAGACCCACCCCCTAAGGGTGCAGTGGGCTGCCGCTCGGGGAGCAACTTCGGGATTAAGTGTCTTGCTCAAGGACACAACGACTTATAGTCAGTAGGAGCAGGGGATTGAACCTAAGCCTGTGTTTGAAAGGGGACCACTCCAGCCACCACCCCAAAATGTATGGAATTTATGAAGCTTAGATCCTGATATTGATTTCATGGAAAAACATGAGCAACAAAAAGAAGAACAAACTGTAAGGCTTTCCTGATGAATGGATGTAATACGCAGGGATAGAAAGAACCAATAATCACAACAGAAAACGGTTCAAGTTCTTCTTCTATGAAACTCTTAAATTGATATCCGTAGGTTTTGAAAGTGTTGTTAGATTGTTTAAATTGTGCTGTCCTGTTCCCACGTTAACAGCACCATTTTGAAGACGTCACCTCCAGAACAACGTCCATATATCTGTGCAGTTATATCGTGACACCGGTGACACAAATCACTTGTGCAATTTCATCTCCTGCACGTATTGTCAGGCCACTCAACATCACATTCCTCCGTCTTGCGTTATGCTCCCTGCACCTCGTGGGGTTTGAATCATCCCTCATCAATTTTATATGCCCTCATTTCTGTCCCCAGTTATTTATAGGGCCCTATTATGAAAACCTTAACTTACTTTTTGATTACTGACTGCTTCCCCGTAGGCCTGTGGGTTTTGATGCATTATTGAGGAATCCTGAAGCCATAAATGACTGTTGCACACTAGACATACGGTTTGGCTATTCTGAATGTCCAATCGTCTGTACCTAATGTTCGGAGAGACTTGGAGTCAAGTCATGTTCCAGCCTAATTGAAGCGTAGCACTGAGAAAGAAACTTACAGCTCGCTTTGCTGTGTTGCAAGCCTCAATTTCCTTAGCTCAGTGTGGTTGGCGCTCCCAACAGCTTTGTTTTATTGTCTCTGAAAGGATTAAGCTTCTCTTCTGTGGCTGTGCCCTCAAGGAACCTGAATTAAGCAAAATAAATGAGATAAGTATTTACATATTATGTATTTTCTGTGCTTAACAGAAAAAGTTGGAAAGACGAAAACAGATATAAAGACAGAGAAATGCTGGATGTGTCAAAGAGGCGTCACATCTGTTAAAGATTAATTATAGTGGATGAACCATGATAAAATGTGCCTCATGCTCAGTCAAGTGATCCGAGATTGAAACCGCTGCACTGAGTGGTGTAGGGACATGAAGCTGTCTTTTGCTTTTTTTTCTCTTTTACACCTCTTTGAATTCTGATATTGCATTTTCAGTCTCATCTGTCTCATCTGTATCATCTGAATCTGTTGCCACTGTGAAGCCAATAGTTTGTTCATCAGAAAATGCTGATTTCAAATGCAGTGGTATTATGATCCAGATAATGGGTGATACTCACAGGGTTTGTTGGCAAACTGCTGTAGCTGGTGTGCAAACATTTGTTTATTATATATTCATAAGTATATATACAAACCTCTGCCCTAAAGTAACAGTACTCCCAAATATGTACGTTTCTGTAATGGTGAATCCACCAGTATGAGCATGCTCTTTAATCAAAAATCGTATCTTTAATGCTTAAATATAATTATTGTTGTTATTCATGCATTTTCAAATTTACTGTTTTACTAAAAAAAAAAAAAAAAACGGAAAAAAATAGCAAAGCACATTATTTTTGATTGAGATGCCAACTTACAGTTATTTATTGGCAGAAGGTCTAATCAGCACATTTGTTAAGCACTGCAAACAATGGATGAGTTTATACTCTTGCAGAAGGGGTTTATGGAAAAATGGATGGTATTACTGGTATATGAAAGATTCCCTTGTTTTGGATTCTCTAGTTCACATTTACATTATTTCGGTACAATTCAGTTTTGGTCAGCAAGTGTGCTAAATTTCCCAAAAGTTGCATCAGATTTTCAGAGATTTACTTGGCTCATGCAAACTAATCTGGTTAACACTGACATTAATTGATTTAGCTCCTAAGTGATTCAGTTTTAAATGCTGGAGTTACTGGGGTGTAAGAAGTTCACCTATTTGTTCCAGAAGATATCAGATTAATATCTTAATTCAACAATTTTCATCAATTTCCTTCAGAAATCAATGGACATGAATGATCTGACCCCATCTGAATAAGACTTTCATCTTAAATGTACCGTCTGAGGTAGAGGAAAAAAATTCTCCACCTCAATTTAATACATATATCATTTTGTGCCTTTGCTTTGCTTGAGGCTACAATATTTCAACGTACAGAGAGTAAAATAATAAAATATGTCATTGTTTTATGGCTGCACTTTACATCAATTGAAGTGGCTTGTTACGCATTTTATACATCCCTGCAATTCAGCTGTATATTTAGTGTTTTTGACAAGTGCTGTGCTAGTAGGTCTGTGGGTCTGTCACAGGTTGATAGGCAGAACTGGAGAAGTGTTTTCATTTGTGTCTCCAGCATTGCCCTTTCTGTTTGTTCTTGTTGAATGCCAGATGCTAATTGGGTTCAGTTTGGTTGATGCTTTTCTGTGGAGACCTCGGCAAGAGATTAGTGTGGTTGGTTGACTTAAGTCTGGGTTGAGCAGCAGCCTTGGATGACTGAGCTCTTTGATCCTGCCCCAGTAGAGCTTCTCCGCTCAACGCTGAGAGCTGCAGCGCCCCTATTCACTTCAACGATCTGTTATTCACACACGACTTAAATCAAGACTGACTCGAAACACAACAGCCCATTCTCTCTAATCTGCAGTCCCTCCAAATTCACACTGGACTGTATAAACCACACACACAAACACACACACACACACACAAAACTATACTCCTAACTATTACTACTTTTCACAGATTCCTTCTTTAACATTCATGGCTGAGGTGAAATGCTGCAGAGATGGGACATTGTACCTTTTTCCAGTTTCATTGTTCTCCTGTTCGATAGAGAGCAGCAGACACAGCTTTTCTGAAACTCCACATTACTTTTTAATCTTGGTAGATTTTATGGTGATTGTTTAGTGTATTGAAGCTGTTTGTGCGCCACAGAACATTAAATGAATAATTTGAAGAAGAAGCACCAACTTTTCATCTCCCCCTGTTCCGCACCTTTACCCCTCTAAGTAAAGGAGGCGTAGTGGAAAGGGACTAATTAAAGAAGAACAAACAGAGCTTTGACAGGAAGTCTGAGAGTGATAAGTCACGGAGGGAAAGATGAGGATCTGTGAACCAGCATGTTGTAACTTATTATCTCATGAACAAAAAGACTTACATACATTCTCTCCTCTTAAACAAAAAATCTAACCATTTTACCTGTCTTTTCCATGTAGTTGGTGAACCATTATACAGTATTGATCTTTCACATCCAACCAAATGAGGATTAACGGATAAATGAAGCACTATTTTATTAAGTGAGAATTGGCCTGTTTTTTAGCCAAATGACAGACTAAATCTCTTAATTATGAAGCTGAGAAATACTTTAAATTGAGCTTCGGCAAGAGATCAGTAGATCCTATTGCAGTCCATTTATAGAATAACACCATTATATCCAGGATGCCATAGATCTAAATGTGCAGTAGATGAGGCAGAGTGTGGTCACTGTTGTTTGGATAATCCTAATAATCCAAATCAATATTGCAACTTCCGTAGCCCTCAAACAGGATAATTTATCAATAGCCTCAAAACATTGATTGCTTTTGTGCTAGACTGATGAAGAAGAAGAAGTTTCACCTCAATACTGTGCTACAAGTGTGGGTGTCTGGTAGGACACTGCTCAATGACATATTGTCCTTTCTGTATGGCATCTCTTTGTGTGTGAATCCCAGTGAAAACCTTTCATTCTGCTCCATCAAGGCATTTTTTCATCCTGAGGTTCAAGTCTGTAGTTTCATCGAGGTGACAGTTCTGTGAATGTTCTGACGTGAAACATATTTAATTAAAAGTCATCCAAGGCCAATATCTGTAGCTATATCTCTATATACAACCACTGGTAATATTTCTTGCAGCCATCACAAACTTAGAGGCTCTACATTTATTATTCATGCTGGACATTCATTGAAGTACTTAGAAGTAGAAAGTTGAAAATGCCACAATTCATAGCTGACATCAAGTGGTTACTTCAAAACAGGACCTCAAAGGTCCTCCTGATGCTGCTCGCCCCAGTTCAGCGCAGAAGCTTTGAACTACTGGAGAATTAGCATTACCCAGTTTTGTTGCAGCAAGCATTATAATTCTGTACTTTTAAGAAAGTAAATGATTTGTTCACTTAATATGTTGATATGTCATTCTCAAAATCCTCAATGTAACAACGTTTGTCTGTTTTGCTCCTGCAAATTTGAATAATAGCTTGAACACATTTAATTGCACCGCTCACAAGCTCCACTTCTGCAGACTGAGCTCTTGAGTTTGTGGACTAATTTGTAATTCCCATTATCCTTTGTGCATAATATAATTGCCAGCATTATTAATTTATACTATGAATAAATTGGATAAAGAGGTTACACTTGATACAAAGTGCAAGATTCTGATGAGATTTGGCCCTGTTTAGACATTACACTCTCGTTAAAGTTTAGCTGCTACAGTATGGCCTGCTGGATACTGATTTGGCAGAGGTAAACTTGCTAAACACATAATGTGCTGTGGGGCCTCAGCACTTATTTGCCAACAATGTGGAGTGTACCTTGGTCTTTAATAATACTCCTTTAAATTTATTTATATGATAAACAAGACTAAAAGTATGAAGGTGCTACTCATTGTGGTTGCCACATTTGTTAGTGAAGTCACAGAGCCAAGAAAGTTCTCTGAGGTTAAAGGGAAAACCAAGGGGTCATTAATCAAAAGTCCTCCTGGAACGCCACTAACAAGCTGCAGATTATGCCAAAAACTATCCTTGTGCAAAGATCATCTGAGATAGAAAGCTAATAGAGAGTCTGACATTGTTTATGTTGCCCATAATCACAAGTTTGGTTGTATGTAGGGGAAAGAAATATCTGTGAAATAACGCAATAGTGAAATTACCCAAAGTTCCTCAATGATCCTCCTCCCAAGTTGATGCAGTGTCACTACTTTGTCTCTTGGAAATTATTGTATATGAATACATTTCCACTAAAAGCTATAAAACAAGCTGGCATTAAGGCGTTGTCTGGTAAACAACAAAGAAAGTCATTTAGTGTCAATCACCTAAGTGTATTGTGAGTATCCTTGAGGTCTAACACATGTGATAAATGCAATCCATTCATCATAAAACATTTGGAAAGCTGATGTTTACTTTCATTTTTAGAAAGCCTTCCTCTTTCCTGCCTTTGTTGGTGCGTTTCCTTCCCATGTCGATCAGTGGAATAGTGTCCCTGGGATGACACATAGAAAAACTGCTCCATAGCACAATGAGAGGTTACAAACTCCTCAGGGAAGCTTTACACTGTCCAGTGGTGACATTTTTGTGTCACATCATAGAACAGATATTACATATAAAATACCCCATGGGCTCAAGTGTTGTGAAAACATACAAACTTGTTTTATTTTCCTGTGTAAAAGTACAAATAACCAGGCCAATCAAATAAAAGCTTTTTTTTCTCATCATTTTGTTTCTTTAGGCCAGTGTCATAGATCATCATCCTTACTGTAGATCCGATGAGGAAAATCCCTTTAGTTGGGAAAAAAGTGACACTGATCATATGACCCTGAACCATACACCTCCTGCTGCAGGACACATTAGACAGGATAAAAACAAATGTGGAGGACTCAAAGGACACCACAGGACTTGGTAACCATCACTGGAACAGGACCCTCATTACACAGGAGATGATGCTAAATTACACACAGGGCAGGACACTGGTGAGGACAGGGCATGCATTGATTTAACCCCTGCAGTCGAGTGATGAAGCTGAAAGCTCCTTGACAGTCGCACATGAGTTTCTAATGAAATCTAAAACCATGTGGACACGCAGTTCCTGGAAGTGTTCATAAATAACTAACCTCTGTTTTGGTGTCCCTGTGTTATCCTAAGTGAATGTCAGGAAGACAGTAACTCTCTGAGGACTGGGGGAATGGGGTCTGACCAGCAGTGCTTCAGCTGAGAGTTGGTGGCAGCCTCCATCATCTGGCACAGGCTGCAGCCCCGTGTCACTTTTGTACTTCAGGATGGATGGCTCTGTGTGGCCTGGACACTGTTAACTCTGTCCCACTGGTGAGCTTCAAGGAGAGGCTATAAGAGGCATCCACGAGCCGATGCAGCAAAAATGAGGAGGAAATCTAAGTGCCTTCTGCAATATGATTCTTCTTTTCAATACATTTATTCAATTTAAACGTTGTGTCAGGTATTGAAACATATACACTGTGAAAACTCACTTAGAAAAATATCCTATCCTCAGTATATTGAGTTTGCTCGGGCTACAGCTGAGTTTGTGCCATCTATTGAGACAGATGAAAAATGTTTCCCTCCTCCTGTAAAGGTGGTGATATGCCTCCTTCATAGATCCCTGCTGTTACGTTTCCTTTTGATCTATCATTTAAAAACTGACTGGATGTGGTGACACTAAGGTTGGCATAATTTCTGGTTTAGCACCTCACTTGTGATGAAAATCACAAAATCACAATTTTAATTTACATTAAAAGCATTAAAGCATTAAACTATGTCAAAGAAGCTATCTCTACATGAATATATATGTGTGTGTATATATATATATACGTATATGTATGTGTGTATATATATACACACATACATATACGTATACATATATATATGTATATATACGTATACGTGTATATATATATGTATGTATACGTATATATGTGTATATATACGTATACATATATATATACACATGTGTATATATATGTATACGTATATATACACATATATACGTATATATGTATATACATATATGCCAGTCTGTCATATCATTAAAAATCTGAAAATCATAGGCCATATTTGAAACCGCCTACAACCAATGAACACAATATTTAGTCTACAGTATACTGTACATACTGTGTTCATCAAAATTATGCAGTATGAAACTCCCAAATCAGTTTATTTTCCAGTATAGTCAGATTTTAGCTCTTAAACACTCAGCACAAAATAAAACAAATTCATACCACTGCTGCAGTATTATTAAAAAAATACAATTTGTTGAGCTTTGATTTTTATTTATTTATTTTTTTGCTTTGTTTCTGGCCAACACTACTTGACAAAATGACTGTTTTTTCACCAAGAGCAGTGGAATGATAGCCCTACAAATATAACGGTAATGTTAAAAAGGTTCATAATGTCTCAGCAGATACCTGTCTGCCCCGTTAGAGGAAGCTTTCTCTCAACACCACCTGCTGCTCTGTGACTGACCAGCTGGATATAGAGTTCCGCCGCAGGCCTTTCAACTCCAAAAAGACAGATAACCACAGGCTCCTGTTACTTTTATAATGCAATAGCAATTTGTGGAACATCTTCTGCCTAAACAATTTGGAGCAAATGATCAATTCACCATCAGTTTTTAAGAAATGACACAGTCACAAGGACAGATATCAACAATACACTGAGTGTGTTTTTTTCATCTGAAGACCTCTGTGTCCTCACCCCGGCGCAGGAAACACTGCAGGATGGATTAGTCTAACAAAGCTCTGCATGGAAGCTTTCATGGGAAGAGGCACTCCAACAGCCAGGTTGAGACAAAGCCGCTTATCCACGGGGTCACAGTAATGTAATGGTGAGTGCAGCCAATTCAACGGCTGTGAATATCAGCCATGGGAGGAAATCACTTTGATTTTCTGAGCCTTCCTAATTGACTTCTCCAGTGCCTCTTAACACTGAACTCAGATCTTAGAAGACACAGAGATGCCCTCAGCTTGCTCACCAAAGGTGGATTTTGTCAATATGATTATGAAACAAGCAAGAGCGTTGGCCCTGAGTTTTGGTTTGGAGCCAAGTCTGGAAGTGATTAAGTTGTTAACTACTTCATATTTTACTCAGGATTAATTACATCACTACATTACTGGGATAAGGGTTCAAACAGTGTCATTATTGCAAGGCCTTGGCGACACTGCTGACTCAATGGTGATTCATAGTGTCATAAGCAAATATATTAGCGTAAGTATATGAATGTACTCATCATTTAAAAAATGATGATGCATTGTATTTTGAAATGAGTACTTTGTTACAAATTTCAGGATTTCTTGCAGCACTGTATAGTCGGGCTGTCAGTCCTCATCTAGAACAAAGAGTGAGAAAAGAGTAAAGACAAGGGAATTATTGCATTTATGAAATATAATATTTTGCTTTCCAAGAATAAAATAACTTATATACTTATATCAATAATAACTTTTATTTTATTCTATTAATTTGTTTATCTTATTTTGCCTTATTTTTTATTTTACTTTTGTTTGTTATATATATTTTTATATTGGCTTCTATATTGTTGTTTACCTCCGTGAGACACTGATTTTTTTCCCCACTGTGGCATTAATAAAGGTTTATCTTATCCCATCTTATCTCATATTAGTCCTCATATGTAGCACTGCACTTCTATTATTTTACCATACTCACAATATGCAGTTAAAAGTTTAAAAATAAATGTAGCAGAACAGAACGTCTTATTTTTCCTTCTCAAAACAGGACGCCTACATTACCCACAATGCAACCAGACAACCAACGGTTCAGTGAAGATTTGGGTGTCATGCTAGTTATCAGCTAATGTAGCCTTGTGCTGCTCTCCTCAGCAGAGATGAGGAGCAGCTACAGAGATCTCACTCCACACCCCCACATTTTTTTTATTTTCCAAGTATTTTGCACGGCTCCCTCCAGAGCCACAAATTATTTCCTTGAGAGTTTCCCTTTCAGGCAAAACAAGACACGCATTTCATGAGTGAGGCACTTATTTAAATCATCATCACCATCATCATCATCAGTGGTAACAAGATGTGTCTGGTTCTGTCTGATTCAGCTCAGCAGGTGATTGATTACAACCTCCACAAACTCATTTTCTTGGCTAACATAAGTGCATGTACTTATATTATCTTATGTAAAATTACATCTGTCAACACTGAATATAGAATATTTAATATGCAGGACATTATGTCCACTTATCATGAGCAGTAATCATCAGCATTTTTGAACAGAGATGCCGATCTTGTAAGCTCTGCCTAATTTATCATATTTGTGCCATCAATGAGCATCTCCTGCAACTTTCAAGTGAGTCGTTAGAAATTACTTATGTACAAACCCACTGCAACATTTTTCTATTAATTGATCTTACTAAATGCTAATTAAGGACCACTGAGCAATGTGACCAAAGAGTAATAATTGCAAGACAGGTTTGGTGACTGAAACAGTCAAAGTAATATTTAAATAAACACGACTGAAATCAAAGCAAACATACAGACTTTTGCCCTTAGTTTGTTGTAGTTCAATTTATTTATTTTCCTAAAATACACATTTCCACCTCTGCTGACGACCAAGGAAACTTAAAGCTAGTGTATTTAATATATCATTATTAAATGTTAGAATAAACCTTGAAGGTGTGCCATCATCACAGGAGAGATAGTACCATAAATGATATCTTACTGAACAATACAATTACTTCTGCATATTTTTAATATTCAGTTTGCAAAAGCAAACCATTGTTGTAATCAAATCATTATGTAAAATTATATAATTGCTGGACAATAATCAGTTTTGGCTCAGTTCATTTAGAGTTTTAAGGCATCCTCCACTGGATGATGCTAATGGGTAATTATGTTATTACTGTAGTTATGCAATAATATAATGCTAAAACACAAGCCGAAACAAGACAATAGCATTACTCTTCAAACATTGATAGTCACTGTTCTCTAGATACTGGGTGGAGGATATTTCATTCAATTTCGTAACACCCTGTTTCAGTGCTTCTTGTTCACTTTGTCATATATTTAGAGACCACCATGAGTCTTTAATAGAATATAATAGAATACTTTTTTTTAAATTTATCCCCATTGGGGGAAGTTCATTCACCACAGCAGCATAGACAAATTACAGTAATGGAAAAAACAATATGCAGCAGCAACAGACAATAATAGAATAAGTAATAATAGCAATAGAATAAATATTTACAATAAATACTAAATAGAAAAGCAGGAAAAACTATATATGTCATTGCAGTAAAATATTACTAAACCAAGTAATGTCAAGATTATACCATTATAAATGGCTCAAATAACTCTTAAAATTATTTAAAGTGTAACTTTGGTTACACAGGCAGCAATATCGTGTCATTGGGGCAGGCTGGCACCGCCATTTACATCCACTAAAAGTCTTTTCTTCACCGTCTTATGATCGATATTAGTGTCTGACATTATGAAAAGCGCTTTGCTCAGAGAGAAGTCTTGTTCTAAAATCTCACAAGGTGACATGGATGACAACAGTGTTGTGTTGGAGAGCAGAAAGTGTGGCTTAGTGTTATCTAAAATATTTTCAGTGTCATGGCTGAATATTTAGATGACTTTCTCCATGAGGTCTTTGAGTTTGATGACTGCCTGTATTTACCTGAGCCACAGGATTGTGGGTATTCTTTTCCTTGCCCTCGTAGCCCATGAGCAGCTGCTGGTTTCAGCGTTATCCCTCAATATTGGACCAATTCCAGAAATTATTGTCCCCAGTATTCACTTACACAAAAAAAACAAAAATACTCTCGTTTATGCTTTAACTTTTTCCAATATTTACACGAACTTTAGCAATAGTACTTAGTGAGACACGCTCTGCAACACGCTTTACAACAGTGGTTATTGCTACCTTTCGCCAAGTTGCATCTGCTGAATTGTTGGCGCTGTTGTTGGTGTATTTCTTGATGAAGTAACAGTAATTCTCACCCTCTGCAAATTAACAGCTAGTTTTCTGTTATCTCCTGGTGCTGACAGCTTGTTCAGAGCTCTGCCATGTCACTCAGTGCAGAGATCAGCTAAACAGGCCACAAAGAAACAAAGTAAGATCATGAACTCATTACACTGCAGGTGTGTCAGCCAGTCAACCTCAGAAAATGTTTCTCTTTGATTTCGGTCCAAGCTGGGGCCACTTGCTGGGCTTCCAGAAAAACACACACACACACACACACACACACCACATAGTGATTTAAACTGTGCTGTAATGAGCTTTCAGTATTTGGCCTTTGTCATACAGTAAGCCACTTTTCTCTCTCCTATTTTTTAAATCAGTGTGCTATGATTACACCAAAAATATAACATTAAAGTAATGGCAACAGTCAGTGATTGGTTTGGTAGTGTGGAGGACTTCAGAAGGCAAGGAGCTAGTAGAAGAGAAGGGTTTTTAGTCTGGGTTAGGAAAATCTGCTGAAGTGACTGAAAAGGAGAGAAGGAACAGACCAGAGTAAAGAGTCAAATAATGATGTGGAGGTAGAAGATTGTTTGATCTGCAATGAACAAGATACCAACAGGAACACATCACTATTCAGTTGCAGTTGCTGTAATCAAATAATGATACAAAATACAGCCTCAAGAGAAAAAGTTTAAGATAAGATAATCCTTTATTACTCCCACAAACAGGGATATCAGCAACCCTACAGCAGCAAAGCGGTTAGTCCAACAAGGGCCTATAAAAAAATAAGAAACTGTAAACAATATATACTGTTGCAACAAAAAGTCAGCATGACAAATTCAGAGTGAGTGTCATAACTGTGCTGTGACTTTGTGTGTACAGTAGAGATAATACTTCCAGTGGGATTCCTTGCCTTAAACCCTGTGCACGAGTTACTTCCTTCTTAAAATATAAAGAGTGATATGTTCCCAACCTACTATTTTACTTTTCCATCCATCACTGTTAATGGACGATATCAGCTTATTCTGTTGAAGGTTGTGCAGACAGGAGACTACCTCACCATGCGTTGAGTGAAGAAGTGGGGAAAACCCTTTATTAATATTAATATATTATTTAATATTAAATGTTGATTTACAGTTTCTCTTGGCTTCATGTTTCTGCCTTCCAGCATTTATTTTAATATGCACACGGTGTCTCATTAAATCTGAAGCAAAGTACGACCTTGTGCAGAAGCAGAACAGTGGCCATTTCTCACTGCAAAAGTGAGGTGTGAGTGTGTGCTCTACTTTTCTCATTCCTAAAACTCTTCAAGCCTCATTAACTACGAAAACAAGCCAACTAGCTGCTGTGAATGGTTTGTAGCATTTGCTTGAGCCAGGAAAAGGCCCTGCAGCTCGCAGAGGGAGACCGAGTCCCTGCTGGAGCAGGCAATCGCTGGAGCACACAATAAAGGCAAAAGTTTCATGTTTTAGGGTGGTGTCCTATGCGCTTAGTGGTAGGGTTGTAGATGATGTGTATGTTGTTAGATCTGAGCCGAACATGGTCACATTCATATGGCAACAGTTCTGAGGCACAGCGGGGTATTGAGCTAAAGGTTATTGTCATCATGCACACTGTGACAATACAAACCCATTTTTATCAGGTATAGTTTACCATGTTCATCCATTTTATTTTGGAGTGTTATATGCTATATCTTGCAAACTGAACAAACACAGTGTAAAGCTCAGCTGATGGGGATGTTTAGTTTTGGATGAATAAAGAGAATAAATAGAAACCTGGTAGTAATGAAGAACCACATGAACTTCTTTACAAAGTCATGTCAATCCTTCTGCTAGATCTTGACATATTTCACAGCACAATTGAAACCTTTAACCAGCAGGAGGTTAGACAGAGGGAAAAGTCGAGGGATCTTCTGGGCACTGTGTGAGTCACACTTTCACAATACTTTGTTTTATTTGTTGAGATATTTCAGTCTGGAACAAAGTGGTCAACTAGCAGAGTGACCTTGCTATTCCAAAAGCCACAACACAAGCATATAAATAATAATAAAAAAAAAAACTATTAAACAAAAAAATCCTGCCATTGTCACGGCCATTGTAATTGTTACTGCTCTAATCTCTTGAATAACTTTTCAAAATGTACAAACAAGTGCTACTCTCTGGCAATCTCTGACTCACCCACACACACTCAGCTCATAAACTACATATCTCTCACCAGACATCACCGCCTTTGTCTTTTAGGTACTTCTAAGAAAATTCCCCCCCAGCAAAATTGATTCTTACTAAAATGACTTAAACAGACATCTCAGAGATGAACCTCAGAGAGCTAAACCAGCAGCTCTCTTAGCCAGAATGCTTATCCCTCTTGTTTCCTCCATGGAGTTAGCAGGCTTGCATCATGTTTACAGCCTGTAGCCTTGTATAATCAGGAAAATTAACATCCATCGCTCACTTCCAGCGGGTCGTATACTGACACGCAGAAAAATTCAAAACAGTTCACTCATGCGCTTTTTATTTCAGTCTCTGAACAACTTAAATCAACAGTTCAAATGAATTCACAGCTGCATTGATGCATTTATGATTCCAGTTATCCAGTCGGCTCTGTTGAGAGATCGGTGAGAAGTCATAAAAAATAGTGTTTGGTGTAGGGAATGAGAAATGGGTCTGCTTGGATAAGATGTAATGCACAAGAAAACTGAAAATCACCAAAGGTTAAATAGGCCAAAGAAATGTCATCAAAATGCCACTTAGACAGGATTTGGCCTTTTGGATTCTTTCATTGCATCAAACTTTGTGCCAGCTGTGTGGCTTGAATATGAGTGAAAATGCAGCATGGTCATCTGAAAAGGTCGACCAAGATCTGTTTAGAAATAAAACCTGGACTTTAAGATTAATCATAGAATTATTTTGTGCTTCAGATAGCTTGCTAATTTAACCAATGATGTAGCTGAAGATTTAATTAAATTGACAAAACTGAAATTGGATGATGGGAGACAGTAGGGAAAAACTAAATATACACATACATACTACTTGTTTCTGTAAGACATGGATAAATCAAGGTAAAATACAAATCATTTCATTCTGAGAGGTTGTGATTTGTGCTCTAATGTCAACCTATTAATCATAGATTGAGAAGATCAGACTGATGGAAGCTGCAGCTGGGCACCTGACTGAGAGCCACTGGTATGACAGCTTAAATAAATGTGCAGAAATGCTGCCTACTCTCACTCAGCTGGGCTCCTGCTTCATTTTAAATTCACAAACTTCTCAGGCCAGCAACATTCCAAACACAAGGCGGTACAATATGTTTGCCATCAAAAGCAGGAATGAGGGAAGAATGAAGTTAGGGCTGCCAAAGCAAATAAACAAACAACAGAGGTCTTTTGTAATGTGAATAATAATATGGTTAACATGGTTGCAGTGCATTGGTTCATGACTACAGCCTTACTTACCAGCCCTGTCCTTTAGAAATTACATTCCCATACCACAAACTTTTATTTTATTGTCGTAGTCATTTTAAGATAAACCATGATGTATTTTTGTTGCCTATGCCTGAGGAAGTAGATTAATTAACCAAACTGTGCCCGTAATGCTGGAGAAAATACATTTATCTCAAAACGTATTTACTGTAAGAATGCAGTTCAGCAGACAGGGTTGTCCTTACAGGCTATATGCAGTACAGATGTGACTCTATTCCAAGATGGTGACCAGTTATTTGAATTTTGAGTATTAAAAATTGTGCACCCAACACAAAAAACATTCATGTTTTCCTGTTCTTGGTTTCTTTCAATATGCATGTGGCCCAATGCACATGCTTATCAGTGTAGGAATAAATAAAATTATTATATGAAACAAAAGGAATAAATGTTTTAGAAACATGAAACCTTAATGGTTGACATCCAGGTTGACTCCAGCTGTGTTAATATGTCATTGATATGCAGCCAAAACAACCTCCAGCATTAAGATAATGTGGCCTCCTATGTGGTGAAATCCACAGCTTTTGAAAATTGGGGTTAAACGTTCCTTCCATCCTCAATGGAAACCATATACAGTAAAACTATAATATATACAGTGTAATCAGTGGCCATGTTTTCTGCAAAACACAACTGGCTATAAAAGCTGATGCCGTACTGTCTACTAGCTTGCTGTTGCCTTTACTAAATTCAACCCCACTAATGTTCTTCCATCCAACGCAGTCCGTGCTAATTAGTTTATGCCTGGCAGTCATCCCTCGCCTGCAGCCACCTTGGCTACACCTCACCTTCATTTCCCCTCAGTTACCAGGCATAACAGGCAGTGAAAGTGAAGGATTTTACCCCTACATTCTTGAGCCTCAGGCTGATGGGCCCTATTCACAACAAATAAGAGGATCAAACTGCAGCGGGTGTGGATGCAGTGCAGTCACTCAGTACATTGGGAGGGAAAAGAGGACACTTCATATAAGCCTGTTTTCTCTCAAGGTGGGTAACATTTCTTGAAGCATTTCAATTAGGTTTGAGTGTTGTTATAAATAGCGACCTATTCTTTTCACCTTTTTTTGTAGCTGAAATACTCTGCGCTTGATTGTGTCAGTGATGGACGTGTGTTGTGGTGAGGGTGCTTTCGTTGTTGTGTTAATGGGGGTTAGTGAAGTTATGTAGTAATTTCAAGGGACAGAAGCTTATCAGCCAATAAACAACTCATAGTAATTTCAGCTTCAAACTTTCCTTGGATGGTTTATATGCTACAGTAATTGACAGAGAATCAGAGAGTTCAACAAAAGCTTTGGGATACAATAATAACACACTTTTTTAATTGCTTTGACAGTGGAATCTGATAACAGTATGAATTGGCACATCCTTCATAATCTTATCTTAATCTTTGAAGTGTAATGCAATTAGTTGTCACTGATTTATCTCCTCACATTACTAATTATCTTTGTGGTGGAAACTGTGACTTGTTTTGCAGGTATAAGGCAAATTGTGTGCGTGACAGAGAATTTTATTCTCCAAAGAATTGCTGAAGCAGAGTTAAGGCTTGCTTTTCTATTCTTTTTGTTTCATTTTGTCAAGAAAGGCAACAAACAATGAATCTTAAAATGTTCATGTGCACAAACACAATGTGCTGTGGGCAACATGCAGTGACCCACCAATTCAACTGACTTTATTTGTCTGAAAAATGAGGGACGGTAGAGGAGATGACAGTGCTTCAGCTTTCATTAACTCTAATCACTTTCCACACTGAGAGCAACAGTGCACAAAGGTAATTAATTTCCTCAAGGACAATTATTTTAGTGCTTTGAGATAATGACAAGAACTCCTCAAAGTTCAATCTCGGTAGATACTGTAGGTGGTTTTGAAGGAAAACGATCCCCGAAGGCCCAATTTAGAGCCCGTATTGCGCCATCTCTGGTGACAGAGTTCAGTAATTCACCTTGCAGCTTAGATGTATTTTAAAGAACTTACTCTAATCAGAGTGTAGAATAACTTAATATATGCTACTGTGGCAAGAACAATTAATATACAGGAGGGATATGTTAACACATGTAGGAATGCAGTGCATAGGGACTGTACGCCTACTTTGCACAATACAATATCATCATACAGCACATCACAGAATGTTGAGCTGGACGTTTTATTCGTTTTTGTGTGTACACACTCCAAGCAATTTCCTCTGTCACTGAACAGTGCATGCATAATTAGAAAATGGCTGTTATTGCATGATAATGATAAAACACTACATATAGCTTACTATTTGGCATTTTGATACTTTATGCAAGTATTCATTATTGCCCAAGTCACCAATGTATTTGAAGATGTTCAAAATATTATTGTATGTAGAGTTATTCAAGAAAAAAAAGACACTTTTATTTTTAATGTGATGCACATTGACACACAGGCAAACAAGACTGGGTGAATATGGATGTTATTTTTTTTAGGAGGCACGCTTATATGCCACTTGTAGCACATCATCGGTAGGTGTGTTAGGGTCTAACACACAAAGTAGACTGTGTATATAAGTGCAGGTAGTCTCGTGATGAAACCTTTGGTTTCTGGACTGCTGGTTTGAAGCCTTGAGTTTGGCATTTTGGCCGCCTCAATCTTAGTATTTGATTGTTGCTGTCTTGGCTTTTTGCCACTAGAAGTAATACTAGAGGCAGCTAAGAAAATGTTTTGATAAACTTTCACAAATTGAAAACTCAGTGTAAGAAAGTTAAAGTTGTCAAACAAAAACACTGACAATACCTAGACCAGACAAGCATGGCCGTAACCAGGGTTATGAAACTAGTGAGGTCCAAACCAAGCGAGCGCGCATCGTTCTGGCCGGCCTGAAAACAGCAATTGTCTTCACTTCGCTGGAGTGGAGGTTACCACCTCTGAGTCCCTCTCTTTCCTGTTAAAAGCAGAGCTCTCTCCTCTACATGCTGTGCTGTCAGTTTTGCAATGGAGAGTAGAGTTAAGACTGGCTTCTCCCAAGAGAAAACAGATGTCCTTGTCTGAGAGTTGCTCGGCACAAATAATATAGCATCTTATATTTACTGCCAAGGGCAGACCATGTCCCATTTTAACTTGAATTCACTTTTCTGATATATTGAAATCCCCGTCTCCATGATTTCCATGTGTAAAGATGTGCACCAACAGGTTTAATTTAGGATAAATTGGACCACCTGAGAGGCTGTCCTACTGTCCCTGCCAGGAAAATAACAGTGTTGAGGTGTTTCTAAAGGCTTGATGGGCAGAAGTGGTGCCAGGTGGATGATTGGTCTTTTTGTAATCTTAACCAAGTAGTTTTGTTTCCTAAAGTTAATCGACAATCAGTCATCTTGGTGGCAGATCAGAGGCCTTGTGTATCAAGACTTGTGTGGATTCCATACTGATCACTGGCGTACGCTGTAATCCTGAAAGCAGCGTACCCCGTCAAAAATCCGGATGTAGCCATGGTCATCTGAGTTAAAAGCACAGGATGAGATGCCACATGTTCTGCACTTGATGGTAGATAATTGGATCATTTGAATCATTTTGAAGTGCACTGATAAGAGACCGTCACCATTAAATGCAGTGTATTGAATTAACTCCATTTTATCACTGACAGAAAACCTCCATTAACCTTAAGATTTCAAAAACTTTATCATTCTGCCTAATAATAACGTAATTATATTTCAACTATGTCATGAAAGCTGTGAGTGAAATACTTAATTGTAAGCCTACTTTTCAAAAGAATGCAATAATTATATTATTATTTGACTTCCTGAGTGTAAGAGAAGACAGAAACCAGTGACATCACCAGCCAGCCATCATGTGCTGCGGTCTGCAGATAGCACGTCTCGTGTGTTTCACAATGAATGGTCCATGTAGCACTCGCTCCTCTGCTTCCACCCCATCACACAGGCTGCTGATGGGTGGCAGCAGTGATGAATGTGGGGATGGATTGCCTCTTTCTTTAAAGACCTTGCATGCTACAAGAGCAGAGACTTGTTGGTTTTGACACAGGTCAGGGAAAGATTCACACAAGCAGACCACTGTATGTGGGCTAGCCTGGACACGGCCATCCAAGCCACTCATAGTCATCGCTCTGTGTTTCACCTTTGCTGTGCGTGCTGGTTAATAAGCACTTATATTTTACCACTTTACCACAGAACAAGCCACCGAAACAATATTTAACACATCTGCGAAGAAAATGTGTTATGGGATGGGAAAGTGGGAATAAGTAGAAGAAGAAGTAGTCCTTCGTATTTCATTATTATGCCAAAGCCTTGCCTTTTGGCTCCAGTCCTCTCATATAATTTACCACCATCCTTTATGTAAAAGGCAGCTCCCTCCTGGTTCATGCCATCATTCAACAAGTCTTAAACTACCATTGCCCTGTCTTATCCACACCAGAGGCAATCACAAATCAGTGTTCTCTTTAAATGATTTAGATGCCCTTTATCATGCCTCCTTCTGCTTCTGCTGGTGCCAACATCACACTATACCGCCAGTTTAGGTGCAGACTCTGAATTGGACCCAGTTCATCATTGTTTTTCTTTTTTGCATTATGCTTAATGATTCCTGAAAGTGCATTTTGAACAGTGGTGGAAGTTGTATTCAGGGCTGGACAGTGACCTTTGTGAAAACATTGCATTACAAGTGAAAATCCTGCATTCAAAAAAGTAAAAATTCCAAAGTATTATTGGAAAAATATATAAAGTTTAAAAGTATTCATTATGCAGCTAGAATATGGCCGCTATACAGTCTACTGTATAACACATTGAGTTTTATGTGCTCATTATATTTTCAGATCTTAAAATTTAATTTTAAGTATAAAGTATATTTTATTTATCCCCAATAGTGTGTTGCACACAAGGCACCACGGCACCCATTATTTTCCTGACTTATTATTTCCATAGTTTGTGCAGTGCGACATCCGCTTTTCACTCCCCCGCACAAAGCTCATCACTGTGCGCTGCGTCTAAAGTTCAACCAGTTTGAACTTGAGTGGTAAACCATGTTCCGTGTGAAAGGGTCAGCAGTCTGTGGATCTGTACTGATGCTGATGGTGTCACTGGTATTACCATTGCTTGCCTTCTATCATGTAGCTTTGCTGTCTAGCAAAAACATAATATAAAGCAAAATGCCTCTTGTTAATGCGTTTCAGTGGTGCGGTGTCCCTGAAACATGCAGTATG
Source organism: Synanceia verrucosa (assembly GCA_029721515.1). NCBI lineage: Eukaryota > Metazoa > Chordata > Actinopteri > Perciformes > Synanceiidae > Synanceia > Synanceia verrucosa. The sequence continues at coordinate 20,235,488 of CM056549.1, forward strand.
TCTTCCCCTGCCATGGGGGTTTTAACGATTGCACAGTGGAATATAAATTCAGGGTACACAGCATCAGGATTTAATGACAGTAGTTCTTTATGTGAGGAATGATGTGTGCCTAGTTCTGCACTGGTTACTGTATACCAGAGTGTGAATCTTCATGTATATTGTTGCTGTGGATACATTTTATGTTTAAAGAGCGTCTTTAAAAAGGACTAATGAACTGTTATCCCTGAAATTTTCAAGTCCACGAGTAGACCTAATAATTATGCTTTGACTTCATGCGTCAGACACCAGGTTATCCCTGATTATGGTGGCAGCAGTCATGCTCACAGAACCACAGTAACTTCTATGTAGTATGTGATGGTGCCATTCTTTGCTACTACTTTACTACTATTTTTACTGTATTTTTTACATTTGTATGTGATGATATGCCTTCATTACAGTTCATTGGATACAAATTATCTTTCAACTAACGCACAAATCTGCAGGGAAACTGGCATCAATACCCACTCATCCTTTATTTACAGAGCCAGATGGTACGTTTGGACACCATCAAGCATCTTCTAATACAACAGATGCTGAATTGCAGAATTTCTCTGTTTTGGTGAGCTGGCTATATGCCATCATGTCTGAAAGTCCATTATCCAAGGCAAATATGTGACACCCCCCCCCTTCTCTGCTGCATCACAGAGCATCGAGTACAGGCAGAGTTTTCTCTTTGTGAACGTAGTATTGTCAGCTCACTGCATAAAAGTCTTCTACACTCAACCTTTCTTCCAGAGATTTCAGCAGAGATTCACTTGTCAGAAAACAATTGCTCTTTGTAAAAGGCAGCGGCTGGTGCAACTTTAATTTTAAAGATGTTTTAAATGAGCTGCCACTGTGTGATTGATGGGCTGTGTGAAATTTGCCTCCCTTTCTCTATATCCTACAAGGGCTTTAATTACGAGCTCCTTGTATTGATGCTGTCAGCTCCATTGTGATACGCATCATGTATGTGAGGAGAATGGATTTTACCACCTGGTCGGCTCTGTACAGTGTCATTGCACACAATGTCATCAGCTGAAAATGCATTGTCATCAAAGTGATATTGCCTCGGGATCAAGGCCTTTGCTATTCATGTATTCACTTGTCTCTTAGCTCCCACTCAGAGTTTTAAGTGAATTTGATTTTGATTGATGAACAATCATGCATAAACTGTCCTACCATTTAATCAATATGTACTCTATGAATATTAATTTTTCACACAAACAATAATGTAAAACTTCCTGTGTGTTCCAAGAAAAAAACAAATGTATGATAATACTACAGTATGATAATAATATGAATGTATTACAGACTCAGAAAACAAATTTGGATAGCCTTCAGATGTCAGAGTATTTTTTATCCATTCACTTTGGCAGTTTTAAATTCCAATAAAGACACTGAGTGCAGTAAAAGTTGCTTTTAGAGAGGTAGCTCAAATGTCCTGAGCTTTTAATTTAATCATGCCAGAATTCTCTCACTGTTTTGGATAAAACCTTTCAATATTGTATTGATAGTAATAAAACGAATACTAAAAGAATATTGCATTGCAGCCTGGTATATGGAGTGCAGCTGTGAGATCCAGCTAAATTACATAGGAGCGAGAATAGAGATACGCAACATGTACATTAGAAAACAAAACATATATGACTGTGTCTCTTTACTATGTGTTTTCAAATAGATAAAAGCTACATTTTATTCTCATCTGTCACCCCTAAAGGGAGAGGCTACAGATTCACAGCTGTGAACGCACAAGAAACTGTAACGACATATGAATTACACACTTTGGTTACCTTGGGGAGAGATGTTAAATTGTGATCCCGTCCCTCTGCTTTAACGTGGATGGCAAACAAGGCGTTAGGTTGTTAATGCTGTTGTTAATTTAGTCTGGAATTATAATGTTTTGATGTGTGTTTATATTTGATGGCATTTTGGTCTCATTTATTCTGTAATCAGGGAATTTTTAAATGTCATTCATAAAGAGAATAGAAGTCCCAAAAGATCTGGACTCACTTTCTTCCCTCACAGCCCACAGTCTGATCTGGTTTGTTCCCTCGAGTCCATCGCCTGGTTAAGTTTCAGTGCTGGGTATGATGTCATGGACCAACATCAGGGACTGAAACATGTACCAGTTTGGTCTCTGCTGCTGTAGCCTTTCAATTTCCTCTGATTGCTGCATTACATACTGTATTTTTGGAAAGTCAAGAGCAGGTTTTGCTTGTTTCTCTGAGAGGATATAGTGCGAGGTCATCCCCTCTGCGATCCCCTGTCAGAGGTTGTTCCTCTGTGAGGCAGTGACGCCTCGGCTCCTGAAGGCTGAAGCTGAAGCTCTTTGTTCCTTTCATCAATGCCATGATGGTCCTCTTGATTATACATGTGGGTGTTCTCCACTGACTAATGTGCCATTTCTCATCCAGTGTTGTTAGGATATGTTAATGAATGATAATTAAGGTCCTGTTCTCATGCGTTCCCATTAATGAACGATTTGGATTCATCAACATCAACACGGATATGATTGAAAACAGATGTTTCTGAATGTTTAATGGATCAGGGCAGAGTGTTCAGTCAGGATGTTCTTGTGTGCAGAAAATACTAATTTATTTTATGAGTGTCCCTCTGTTTATTGTCTCATGTTTTTTAGTGCAAGAATAGTCGAGCCAAAAATACAGAGAGAAGATACAAATCAATCTAGAAAGAAATGTAGATTTAAATACTGATGCTGTAGATTAGAGATTACACGTCCATCCATCCATTGTCTACCGCTTATCCTCATAGGGTCATGGGGGGGGCTGGAGTCTATCCCAGCTAATTTAGGGTGAAAGGCAGGGTACACCTCATCACAGGACACATAGAAACAGACAACCACTCACACACACATTCACACCTACGGTCAATTTAAATTAGCCAATTAACCTAATCCCAATGCATGTTTTTGGATGGTGGGAGGAAGACGGAGTACCTCGAGAGAACCCACACAGACACAGGGAGAACATGCAAACTCCACACAGAAAGGCCACACAGAAGGTGCCTGGGATTCGAACCCGGTACCTTCTTGCTGTGAGGCGACGGCGTTAACCACTGCACCACCGAGATTACACGTGCTTCTCAGAAAATCACAATATGCAGTTAGGCATAATATCGATGTAAGTAGAAAGTGTTTATAATCATTTTGGTTTGTATAACCATCTTACAGCAATTTCTGCCCATTTAAAAGTCATTTTACATTATGAGGCTTTTCTTCCTTTAGCAATGCTGCTGTCAGTTTTACTTGTGGTTTTTTTGGAATTGTAGAAAGTAGCCTGAGAGAATTCAGTGTTTCAAATTTTTCAGAAATACCACCATATATTGTGCTGTCCGACCACCTTAAACTGGTAACCCTAAAAACATATTCTGCAATAAAATGTATAATAGACTGGATGAATATTAAAAAAAACACTGCTCTTTGGCAACAGCAAACACTGTATGTGTCCTGTATGTGTTCAAGAGAGAGAGAGTCAATGACGAGAAAGCTCACCACTGTGTGCCAGTAATCATTACCCGCTTTCCTTTTTTATTTATGCAATACTAAACCAAACCTAATGAGGAACACAGTACAGGGGGCAGAAATTAGATTTTCACAATATTGGCAACATATCTTGGCTGCATTAGTGTGGCTTATAAAACCATAAAAAAACAACTATACAAAGAATATTAATCATGGAAACTAAATTATTTGTTAAATTGAAATTGAAAGTTTCATATGCAGTATTGGTAATGTTGATCATTGTTCAGAGGGGAGAGAAAGAACTGAAACCTATATGAGGATTGTTTGTGCACTTTCACATTCTGTCAGGGTAACAAACAGAACAGAAAACAATATTATCATAATTGGCTGACGAGACACACTCTGCTGTATCTTGTGCAGGTAATGAATATTGGCGAGAACTAAACAAAACAAACCATCCAGTCATTTCAAGTATCTGCTGTGATGTAGAGAGGTGCTGGATTTAAATTGTGAATAACAATGAGAGAAATATTTGTTTGCTCTACAGTGTTCTGCTGAGTGGGTGTCTTTGATGAAGGAAGTATACTACATGATAAAACACATTGTTTTATTTATAGAGGTCATTACTGCTCAATGTGAAATCAATTATTTCACTGGTTTTTCCTGCATTGTAAAAGTTTTATTATTGGATGGAGATACAGATAATGATAGAATGTAAAAGAAAAAAAAAAAAAAACATCACCGTAGAAGCATCTGAGGAATAATTGTACTCCAGTTGCTACCGTATATTTCACACTGGCACATGGCCTTGTACAGAACATATCGTGCGTTGGGTGTGTGAAGGTGTCAGCAATCTCAAACATCAAAGCTAAACAGCAGATGTTGATTCCTCAGAAATTTCAGAGTGCTTTTTTTTTCAAATACAATGATGCAACATGACATGTTGTGTTATCTCAGTGGCACTGTAGTCTCTCCATACAAGCGTACTTTACACAAAACATCTCAGTATTTGAGAGCTTGTCTTCACAAAGCCAACATTTAACCAACATTAAAACACTGTATACTCCTTTTATGTTTCAGCTCTAATACAATAACACATTGAGCATAACAGTGGGTGAAATGTGACGCCTTTGCCTTCAACCTAGAACGTGAAACAATATCCATGAGTGTAAGAGGATTTGGATCACAGAGGGACAGACAAGGTCAGAGATGTGGTTAGGTGCTGGTCCAGCACAATTTACTGGTCAGCCTTGAGGGTCACCAGTAAATCCTCAGTATCAGTGTTGCTGTTAAATCTAGTGTGCTTGTCTACATTTATTATATCATTACAGTGGTCTGATTAAACAAGACTTAAGCTGCCAGCACATTTGTTAAATAGCTGAAGTAGGATTCTTGGACTAATACTGCCCGTACAAAATCCCACAGCAGTCCATCCATCCATTAGTTGTTGACATATTCAGTCTGGTCCAAAAAATCCCCCCATTAGAGCAATACCACATGGCTAAAAAATGATGTTATTACACTTTCCCTGTCTCATTCCCCCCTTGGTCATATTGCTCATGTGCACTGAACTGGGCTCAGAAAATCAACACTATATTGAAGCCATACTTTCCCTGCTGGCCCTGAGTACTCCAGTTGTGAGAAGCAGTTTAGACAGACACTCAGCTCTCTTAACTTGCAGCTGAAGTGGTTCAAGGCTGTTACAGAAAGTTTCCCACAGAAACATGAATGTTACTTTCAACAATCTGTGCAACATAGGTTTGAAAAGTTCTTGTCAATATTAAACTGATTAAAATGATACTAGTGCCTAAATGGAGTTGATATAAACCACAGTTCACTCGTTAATATTCCAGATAATTATGAACTAGATTCTGGATTGTATGAGGAACAATGTACATTAATCTGAATTGTATTCATTTTATGATGTGTTTTAATCATCTGGCCATTAGACATTAGATAGTGCTGTCTCTCTGACTCCATTCAAAATGCATTATATTACCAGGCTAAAAGATATAATATGTAATAATATCCAGGCTAAGCTTTGTACAATAACTACCCTCTGGTCATTCAAGACTGTTGGATCATTAATTGAAATTTGGTCTTAATTAACCATACTAAGAATTAGAGATTCCATTGTTTGAGCCAGTAAAAATGAGTTTTCAAGTAGTGTGAAGTAAAATGAATGGCTGAGTGTGGGTCTTTTTTCTTTGTATAAAGTGTTATTATCAGAGCAACAGAGAGGTCACCTTTATTAATCATGATAATTATTTACAGTAATTAGGCCAGATATCAAAGGAGCACTTTGTAACTGCTCTCAGAGAAAATTGATTCTTCACACTCAGAATTACTTCAAGGGTACTAACACATTTTATGTGTTTGCTGCAACGTGAAAATAAAGTCCAACCTCAATTACAACTGGCACTGTTGCAGTGGCTCAGTTTACTACTGTTTTTATTTTGATTTTTCTGCTTTTTAATCTAGGCTTGAATTTGCTTTCCCCTTGGAAAAAACACTCTTAAGGTGGTGAGATGATGTCAGACAATAATAACAATAATGATAATCATCATAAGTGATATTTCCGCAGCAGCTTTATGTAACAACTTAACAGAGCTTAAAAATACGTCATGTTACATGAGATGCATGCCGACTGTCAAGACTATATAAGAAATACATTACAGTAAAAATACATAGTTTGAGCTTCTCAAGTCAATGGATGCAGTGAGCTCATATTAGTCATTGTTATATGCTTTCACATTTATTTACAGACTTATTTATTGAAGTCTCTCCAGTTGAATTTTGTTTTATTTTTTATTATTTTTATTTGTTTGAAATATCTAAAATGTAGTTCAATAAGACAATGCTACCTTTCAGAGAGTGTGCCTCTTTGTTTCACAGGGATATTGTTGTTCTGAATTTGAGGCCCTTCCTTGTTTTTCCCATTTTCTTGCAACATTATCGTACCTTTTCCAACTTATTTTCATTCATTCAGTTGTCATTACTTGAGAGGTTTGGATGATTCCTAAATGTCTTGTATCGGTATGCAGCTACACCCATTTATCACCACGTTTCCAAATATTTAGACCCTAAAGGCCAAATAGCTGAATGTTATCCAAGGTCAATAACTCTCAATGATAATACCCTGGCCAAATATGTATTTTGGCGAGCAGAGTGCAATTCACTCCTCATGAGTTGGCAAGCTGTAGCTGCTTTCTGAAACTCTCGGTGCTGTCTGTTTTCCAGGTAAAAGGCCTTGAAATCACACAATGAACAGTTACACCAGAGAAGAGTGGTAATTATTTCACTGTGCTTTCTAGTTAGCTCAAGAACTCTTAAGTTCAGAATATATAACTTTATGCTGCAGGTTTGAACAGGTTTGTGCTTTCACAGTTATGGTTATGTGAAACTGATTATGTGTTATGAGCAACTTTTTTTAAAAGTAATTTGTGAAAACGAAAGCTGTCGTCTGCAAGTAGTCATTTCCATATTTAGCATTTATTTAAACATTCATTCAGATCACAACAGATGGTGTAAACACTAAATAATACAGAGTCAATAGTGTGAGGGTGACTAAAAGTCCTACCAGTGCTGCTCCTCTTGCAGTTAGTACTCTCATTAGTGGGGCTAAAAAAAAAAGTCATTCCCAAATGAAAAGTGTACATGTGGACATTATTGCAGAGATATATCATGGTGTTGCGTGGGTGCGAAATGCTCACACTCCATATGTTCCTGGTTTTCATTCCACAAAGCCCTAAATAACAGACGACTGCTGAAGTCGATCATTTAACATCATCTTGATTGGAAAGTCAATAACCACAATCCAGCAGTGTGACCAGAGCTGGTTTTAGTCAGCTGCATGAAATAAACCCTGAATGTCATTATTCACTGTCAGTCAATGCTGCCTGGAAGTTAAACATCATCTAAGTCATTATCCTATCAGGTTAAATATTCAATTATAATGTCCCACCAGTCTTTTTCAGTACTGCACAGAATAGCATGTGATCTGTTCATAATGACCTTTCATGTCATTGCCTGGAAATCAATTAGTCCCTGTATAAAACTTAATTTTGTGAGCTCAGACTTTTCTTCCTGGCACTTAGCGCAGTAATTCTTGATTTGTTGGATATTTTTTTCACTGTATTGGATCTTGATCTTACATGAGCTATACTAGACAAGAAATCATGTTTTTTTTTTAAAAGAAAAAAAAACTTTTCTACAGATAAGTGAAGAGAATAATTTATTTTTGCATCTTGGCAGAAAGTCATGATTCACATCCTCAAATAAAACTTGCACAGTCAAATATAGAGGAGAACAGTCTCAGCTCAGGCCAGGTAATCTTTAAAACTGATATATGAGTCTTTTTACACATAACTAATATGAATGATATTGTCTTGTGTTTGTTTTGTGGTATGAATTGTCCTGAGAGCGATACTTAAATGGTAACACAGATAGAAAATTGCTTGCCCAATACACAGGGGCTTACATGTCCTTGATTCAGTTCTGCTTGGAAAAATGGAGTGAAAAAGGCCCTGCAGGCTCTTAATATTTAAACAAATGTTTCTGTAATGATACTTTACTCAGTTGCAAAGAAACTAGAGTGAGACTGGAGACTGATCCTCTACCTGTTTTACGTGTCATTGGAGAGGAAAGGGTCACAAAAAAAGTGAGTCAAAGGGATTCAGCAGCAGGCTGAAGAAGCTGTATGACGGGTGCAGAGTGAGGCGAGAGGTGTCGATGTTTTGCAGGGAGGGGAAAGAGGCACTAACGATCTACTCAGCTGCTCTCACGGTGCTCTCATGATGGAGGGTCTTCCTGCAGGATGTGCAGCAGGACTCATACCAAATGGTGATGCCGCTGGTCAGGACGCTCTTGATGGTGCCTCTGTAGAAGGTGCACATGATGGGAGCCAGGCTCCAGCTTCCCTCAGTTTGTGGAGGAAGTAGAGTGGGCTTTTTTTGGCCAGTAAGGTGGTGCTGATGGTCCAGGAGAGTCCTTTGCGAGGTGCACACCCAGGAACTTGGTGCTGCTCACCCTCTCCACTGTAGCACCATTGATGGTCAGAGGTGCATGCTGGGGGGTTCCCCTGAAGTCCTTCATTTTCTCCAAGTTCAGAGAGAGATTGTCGTGTTCACACCACAAGGCCAGGTGGCTCACCTCGCTCCTGCAGCATGTCTCACCATTGTTGCTGATGAGGCCAGTCGTTATTAGAAGTAGATGTGTACTCCATGTTAACAATGCAAACAAATGTCAAAGAAGAATCCCTTGTATGTTTTGTTGGCATGTCACAAGAAATGTCTGCAGCATGTTTGTTTACAAAGGAGGAGGATGAGAAATATTTGGCATTTGCTCACTGAGAGATGTCTTATGATAGCCTAACATTTATGCCTGTTCACTCAGGATCCTAATTTTCTCATCCTCAAGGAAATTCCCCAGCTAACACTGTTTTTTTTCTGTTCTTATTTTCCTCTTTGTTGGCTCTGCTAATGCTCAAGAGATCAGGTGCTCTTCTGGAAGAAAGCCACTTGGGCAGATGACAAGAAGCAATAATACAATTGCAAGGAATGTTACAGTTGGATTGGTTTGTTGTCCTTGTGTATTTTGATGCTTATTTAAGGAAGTATACAATGTAGGACAATTTTAATCACAGCTCACCGTCAACAAAAATATTGAACACCATATCCTGGCATTAAATGTTATCTGACAGATACTATTCAGAATAAGATGGCATGTCTATTTTATGTGGAGTAGACACACATTATACTACACATTCTATGTAATTGTGTTGTATTACTAAATGGTTTTTTATTAGAACTGTAACACTGGTTGATCCTGCTCACTTGTTCCAGCAAATCATCTGAACTCTGTGAGTGACAGGTCATTATTAATAAAGCTTGTGCCACAGAACTCAGATGAACCTCCACATGCTTGCAGGCTTAACAGGTTCTAGGCACTGTTATCGACACACTTACAGCATACACTGTATGTCACACAAGGATTCCCTTCATTTTATGAAGAGTCCTGAAAGTTGTAAATAGACAGACATCTTCACACTGCAGGCCCAAACCAGATTTCTTTTTTCATAAATGCTCATACTGGAATTCATGCAACTATTATGTCTTCTGTGTACAAACACATCACATCACAATTCCACCTGATTCCTCGTGCCTCCGATTCTGTATCAGCACCCATCACTGTACAGAAGTAGCAGCTACACAAAATAAGCCATAATTAAAAATGTGGCTCCCTTTCTCCCCATCCTTGCCCTCGTTATCATCTGCTCACAAATTGTCTGGCTTCCACTGCGCATCAACTTCCTAATGAAACTGTAATTCTCCTGTGTTTACTTCCGTATGACAGCGTCCTGCATGCGTCATCTTTGTTTTTGACATCACGTTTTCAACACGAATCAGCATCATCACAGTTTCTTCATCTCTGAAAAGTGAGGTTTAAGAAATGGTTAAAGACATTTGTGTAAAGTTTTATTTTTAAATGACAGTATTACACAATGTACAGTATGTGTACTGATGTATCTTATGTTTAACGTACTCTTCAGATAAAGCAAAGTGAGTTAAGTCTCTTTCAACCTACTGAAACCCAATATTCATTTATAGGCTTGTACTGTAGGCCAGCTGCCTCACTGGACAAATAAATTGTTTTAGTGAGGAACTAATGTGTCTAGCAGTAATGGTGGGTGCTCAGGATGTCTAGTGTCTGTATCTAAAACTTATGAATATTTTGTTACAGTATGCAATCAGAACCTTTACATTAATCATTCATAGTCCTTGTGCCCCATTATTTCTGCTATTAAATTATTAATGCTTCAGACTGGCTTAATTCACATAATAAAATACCTATTGTTTGCTGCTATACATCCTTCCTGTATGCAGTCGGAGCCGTAAAATGAGACATTAAAGGACAACAATAGTGCTCTGATCAGATTAAACATCACTCTTGTGATTTCAGAGCCTTTTTTGTAGTTTATAATGTAGAAAGAAGACGTCAGACTCTGTAAATACTGGCGCATTGACCCAGCTGTTTGTCTTTCTCTCCCTCTTCTCACCAAACCATCTATCTAGAGTTTTTCTTGGAGCTGCTGGACAATTCTGAGAAGTCTCTCAACAGTATGTTCACACGGACGTACGGGAAGCTGTATATGCAGAACTCGGAGGTGTTCCAGGACCTGTTCACTGAGCTGAAGCGCTACTACACAGGGGGCAACGTCAACCTGGAGGAGATGCTCAATGACTTCTGGTCCCGGCTGCTGGAGCGCATGTTCCAGTTACTCAACTCCCAGTACCACTTCACAGATGACTACTTGGAGTGCGTCAGTAAAGACACAGATCAGCTGAAGCCCTTTGGAGACGTGCCCAGGAAACTGAAGGCCCAGGTCACCAGGGCTTTCATCGCTGCCAGGACGTTTGTCCAGGGGCTAATGGTGGGTCGGGAGGTCGCCAACAGGGTCGCCAAGGTGAGTTTCATTTTCTTCTCATAACTGTTTTCACTGTTGTCATGTTGCTCTTAAGGCTCTTAAGTGGTCCTGTGCCATGGAGCAGTTTTGCATTATGCTTTAAAATATTAAGCATTGCCAATATCCTGAAAGACTGCTGCTTGCAAGAGAATACATTTCTTCCATAACACTGGCTTCTTTTTATGAGGCAATATATTTTTCTTGTAGTCCATATCATTATTTTAATCGAGTCACATTATGTGAGAAATACGGTTTAAAAATATGTAACAATTCATATGATGCTATTTTCTGTAGTACGTACTCAAAGTATATGCACAGTACATAAGGTTTATCAGCCTACACCTTCTTGATTCTGCAGTCTTTAAATCCTCTTGACTGGACTTTACATATCCTCTTTTAAATAAGATTGTATCTGAATTATTTATTAAAGCTCAGAAATAAAGAGCAAACATTTTGATTCCATATGAAGATCTTTTTTAGATGCACTTGATCTCTGGGTTTGAAAGCCAGTGCAAAAATATGACTGGTAGAGTACACAGTACACAGTATTTCCACATTTCAGAAGAATTACCCGCAGAGAGCAAAGCTTCGCAAAAGAGGAAGGATTAAAGCGGATATCCCCCTGAGATTTTTGATGTGGTTTTGTTTGTAGTATTTTCTTTGCCATTCTCCTTTGTTACTTTCTGGAAATTGTGTATCTGTAAAATTAGTAAAATTTTCCACGTTGACAGTCGATTGCTGATATCAACAATGCTTTTATTTGCTGTTGCTTGTGGCTTGATTTGAAAAATAGTTTGATTTGATTCTAAAAAGTAAATATGTTTTCAGAGAATTATCAAGCACTGAAGATTAGAAATGTGTGTTTAAAGGCTTAGTGGATATGTTTTCTAATTCCATGTTTCAACATAGGAAGTTACGCAACAGTTTTTCATTGACGTCCAAACTGCTGAAATTATATAACCAGAGCTGTTTGCTTTTGGCGAAGCTTTATGACAAAACTAGTCGCCAGAGTTTTTCCAGTCAAATATCACCATTAAAAATAACTGACAGTTTCAGTCTGGAAAGTTATCTGACCCTTCCAAAATGAATATTTTTAACTTCCATTAGACACAAATGATAAAACTTTAGTGATATGATTATTTTTATCTGGTTTTAGATTGAAGCTCGCTGTGCCTCTCAGTCAAACAGGGGAGACAATAAATACATGACATATGTTGAGTTTGAGAAAGAGCTTTAATCATTCTCATGTTGAACCAGCTCTGTGTTAATACTGTATGTGGTCGTGCAGCAACAGAGACAGATATAGAACTGGGCACACTGTGAACAAAACAGTATGCATTCTGTAATATCACAACTTAAGTCTATAACCACATATCAAATTTTATTATATTACAGAAGTTACAAAATTACAAAAATATACAGTCAACAGAAATCAGCAGTCAACATCTAATGGTTATAAATCTGTTGATTATATTCTAGCCTGCAATCAATTAATAGTCTATGAAATTTGTGAAAAAAGAAGCATTTTCCAGTTTCTTAAAGTAATGTCTTATATTATATATATATATATATATATATATATATATATATATATATATATATATATATATATTATACAATATATAATATATTGCTTTGTCCAAAACAATATCTAATTAATTTATAAAAAAAGAAAGAAAAAAAAAGAAAAGCAGAAAGCAGATTTTCACATCCATGAAACTATGAATTTATTATCAAACTCAATTGATCATTGTAGTTCCAGATTACAACATTATAGGGTATGTAATGTATAGTCTTAAATCCAGTGTTACCGTGTCTTGTCAACTTGTGTCAATTTAGCATTTCACTTAAAATTCAAAAATAGGATGAAAAACTATTTTCATAGACAAGTGAATTAAATAAATCTGCTGTTAATCATGTAAACTAAATATTCATAATATTTAATAAAATGTAATGTCAGTTTATGAGAAAATTGTGACAACCAAATATATTTTTTTTAAAAAAGCCACATTATAATTACACTCAAGAAAAAGGCTGCTTTCAAATTCCTAATCTACATTTCTCTTTTGATTAGAGCTTAACCAACTATTTATTACTGTGTTTGAAACTGAACCATCAGCTTGATATAAGCCTCCTCCTCTTCTGTCCTCACATTATCATGGGGTATTGTGTGAATTTACATCATGATAATCTGTGCATATTAAAGTGTTATTTCCCCCCTGTCACCCTATATCACCTCTGAATAGTCAGTCATCTGAAACCGTTTATTATTTCAGTGTCTTTTAGTTTGCCGTTCAGCTGGCCTGCTACCATTCCTCAGCAGCATGGCAGCCATTTCAGATGAAGAGTTTCAATGAGCACCTCTATGCATCTGTCCTCAGCTTAAAAGGCACCCTCACTCTGGATCAAATCCCATATTCCTCGCTCCCTCATCAATTATGAAGCGGAGCCAGGAAACAGTGTGGCATTGCTGAAGGCTGTCAGGCTGGTGAACAACCGTTCTGTAGAACTGGAGGTGGAAAGTTGCTTGACATGACAAATCACCTTGACCTAAGAATCACCCTACGTACTTGCTGCTTGCAGTGACAAAAAGCCACTTACATCTCCTTAGAGCAAAACCAAACTCTCCCCTCTCAGGTGTAAGCACAACACCATGTACAACACACTTTGTGTTCATTTTCACATCCATAAAAAAATAAAAAATTTATATACTGTCGTGGAACGTTACATCTGTGTGGCGTTATCGCTGCAATTACTCTCCATGTATCTGTGTTTTTGCTGTGTTGGTGATTCAGCAGCAGTTTGTGTTATTTCAGAGACACCTCACAGCTGGACAAACTGCTGCAAAGTGTCTTTCCATAAACTGTCATGGAGGTGAAATACTGTGTACTTTACTTTTTACTCAGCAGTGGTGCTACACTGCAAAAAATTTAAATCTTGCCAAGAATATTTGTCTTATTTCTAGTCAAATTATGTCTATACACTTAATTTCAGACAATATCACTTAGAACAAAATTTGCACTAAGATGGAGGGCCTTGTTTATCAGAAATCATGTCTTATTTCAAGATATCTTATCGAGACGTTTTCACTTTTCACATTGGGAGATTCTTTTGCTTAATTCAAGCGTTTTTTTGCTTTTTTTGCTTGAATTTTTTGCTTGAATTAAGCAAAAAATCTGCTAACGTGAAAAGTGAAAATGTCTCAATAAGATTTCTTGAAATATGACATTTCATCCATCTTAGTGCAAATTTTGTTCTAAGTGATATTGTCTGAAATTAAGTGTAAAGACATAATTTAACTATAAGACAAATATTCTTGGCAAGATTTGATTTTTGCAGTGAGATGAAGTACGAGTGTGACAATTCTGAAATACTACCTTTCTAGTAAAAGTACAGCCATTAAATTAGATTTTAGAAAATGGAAAGTAAAAGCAAAAGTATGTATAGGTAACTTTGTGTCAGAAGAACTCATTATACAAATTGTGTTTATTCAGTGAAGCGCAGCAATGATTACGCCATTATTTAATCAACACAAAATGAATCTGAAAGTATCCTGATACATGTTTAATTGTTGAGTACTTATTTGGCTCCAGCTTCTCTACATGTAAAAACTTTGTGTGCTGGACTGTTGGTCGGACAAAATAATAGGACCAGAAGATCACCTTAAACTCTGGGAAACTGTAGTGTGTCTGCAATTAAAAAACAACTAAAATTCAATCAGTTAATTAAGAAATAAGCATTGTATGAAATGGAATTGGACATAATGGCTAGTTGGAGGCATAGCTCAGTGTTATATACTTTATATGTTCATGGATCTCTTATGAGACCTAAAACCCTCCTGAGTAAAAAAAAAAGCTTTCTTGTCCACGTCGACATAAAAGTTGAAAGTGAAAGATCATTGTTAACCTTGCACTCTGTGATCTTTTTTTTCACCCTCCACTGCTGCTAATTTGATCAATGGTGATATTTTATCTCATTAATTATACATAAGGCACCTTTACAGTCTACAGCAATCAAAAACTTCACAGTGTCTCATCTTCTCCTTTCACTATAACCATTTTACCACCATTGAAAAAGTAAATCAATGCATAAATATCCACATACAGTATCTAAGTGAGGGAGTCACAGGCCCACTGGCTTATGAGAAGCCTTCTAAAAGTTTGCAGAGGATGTGATCTTGTCCCTGCCACAGGTCTTTAGACCAGTTTCTATGTGTTGCATTATATACATGTCCTCCAGTGAGTGGCTCTAACTAGCCCCTGTTAAGGCTCTAACTCAAATAATAAGTCAGTCATTTTTAAACCATTTTTTTGATATGACAAAATGTGCCTTTTATGTGAAATGACTGCTTTCAACCATCTGCCTGTTCAATTTTCCACATTACTTTCACACAGGATGGTGCACTGATGATGATGAGCCATACATAATTACTGCTAACAGGCAGCTCTGCATGCAGTCAAGTCAGAACAGCAGCGATATCAGTCCATAAAATGGGATTGCACTTGACTTGCACTGAACAGTTTTCTGGACCTCGATCCTGGATTAAGAGCAGAATCTCTCTGGATTACAGTTTATGATGACCATTAAGAGTTTTATCCTGAGGGTACTTAAAACACAGTCCAGCCACATTAAGACCTGCTTAGAGAAGATTGCAGGGATTTGGACCTTTTGGATGCTTTTAGGTTCAGGCATTTAGAGCACTTATCACTCACTCTGCATGTGTGCAGGAAGCCGGCAGAACTCATGGTGCATATTTAGTGATGATGGAAGGAAGGAAGGTATTTTGTACCCAGGGATTTGTTTTTTCTGATGGCTTACACTGTCATGTTGATCTCATTATACACTCATTTCCTACCATGAACTGTCAGATAATTTGACGTTAAGCTCCAAGGCAGTATCTAATCTTTACACAACATTTACCTTAGATTAATGCACTGCCAGATTGCTGACATGTGAGAAATATCAGGATCAGTTACATGTGATCTCCACAGTTCTTTTCTTGGATGTCTTTTTTTCTTTTCTACTTTATGTACTCAGTGCTCAAATCACTTTGGCCCACTCACTGTCAGTCCAAAACAGTAAAGTGCATTCAACACTCAATGACATACAGACTCAGACGACAGTGTCACTCTGAGTCAGTACTTTGAATTTATAAAAAATAAATGTGACTTAAGAGATGGAAGCACATAGAGAGGGCTGCACACTACTTGTGTGGTGCTTTTTGGATTCAAACCAAATCTAACTGAAACCTTCATACTCAATTTAGTAAAATTATGTGTGTTTGCACCTATATTGCACTAATTTCCTGCTACACTGCAAAAAATCGAAATCTTGCCAAGAATATTTGTCTTATTTCTAGTCAAATTATGTCTTTACACTTAATTTCAGACAGTATCACTTAGAACAAAATTTGCACTTGCTTAATTCAAGCAAAAAATTCAAGCAAAAAAAAAAATGCTTGAATTCAGAGAAAAAAATCTGCCAATGGACCAGGTGAAATATCTCAATAAGATTTCTTGAAATAAGACATAATTTCTGAGAAACAAGGGCCCTCCATAATTTCGTGATTCAGTTTACATCTCAATGATACTTAAGTCGCTACTGAAACTTACAGAATCTGTAACAGTTAATAAATCTAAAATCGCACATAAATTGTTGGCTATTTTGATGGTGTCTTTACTTTTCTGAGCAAAAATGCCAAATCTCTTGTATGTCTGATTTTTTTTCAACAAAACTATTTATGGTATAAATCTTGCACAATGATAGGTAATATATCTTATATCTTAATATTACAGTATTTATATCACAATATGGTTTTCTTGTAATCCAATAAACAAGTAGTCTATATGAAATAACCACATGATAAAACCTAGTTTTGTATACTCCAGAAGAAAGTGTCAAGTAAAATTATAGAGAAAAAAAATAATAAGTGAAATGTCTCAATAAGATTTCTTGAAATAAGACATAATTTCTGAGAAACAAGGCCCTCCATAATTTCACCTGGTCCATTGGCAGATTTTTTTGCTGAATTCAAGCATTCTTTTTTTTTTTTTTGCTTGAATTTTTTGCTTGAATTAAGCAAGTGCAAATTTTGTTCTCAGTAATATTGTCTGAAATTAAGTGTAATGACATAATTTGACTAGAAATAAGACAAATATTCTTGGTAAGATTTCAATTTTTTGCAGTGTACAGAAATTTCTTTCTTTCTCTCTTCTTCATTCCAGCTGTAAATGCTACACAGTATGTAGTCACTTTCATCAAGTAGTGTGCAGTTGTTTTTCAGTACTAAAAAATAAACTAGGACCTTGAATGCTATTGTCAATTAAACTTCACAAAGAGGAAGCAGAATGTTTCTTTTCATGATGTACCACTTTTTTGTTTCCTTTTGAGTAGATGTCTCAGCAGCTGTGTGCAGCTCCTCTACTTCCTTTGTGTAGTGCTTTGTGGGACGAAAGTGTCTTCAAAAATCAAGTGTTTTAAGCATGCATACTGACTTTTTATATCACACTGTGCTTAAATGAAAGGAAATAGAGTGTCAGATACATTTTTGCTACAGTATTAAATGAAACATAACAGCAGGTAGCAGCGTGCACCATGAAAAAAATGACTTTAATTGGCGCACTGTGGCTTTTAGCTGTTGGCTTTGTTGAAAAAAGAAGCGCTGCCAATTCTGTGACTGGTTCAGATGAGTTTTATTCACCACAGAGCTGTAGGATCCTGTCTGACCAGAGGAAGCACAGGAGGTAACAGGTCTGAGTCTGGGGTGATTCAGTTTACATCTCAATGATACTTAAGTCGCTATTGAAACTCTAAATTCAATCAGGATGCCTACAGTACATACAGAACCTGTAACAGTTAATAACTCTAAAATCGCACATAAATCGTTGGCTATTTTGATAGTGTCTTTACTTTTCTGAACAAAAATGCCAAATCTCTTGTTTGTCTGATTTTTTTCAACAAAACTATTCATGGTATAAATCTTGCACAGTGATAGGTAATATATCTTATATCTTAATATTACAGTATTTATATCACATGTGGTTTTCCTGTAATCCAATAAACAAGTAGTCTATATGAAATAACCACATGATAAAGAAAAGAAAAAAAAATAATAAATATTTCAACACTGATTGTTAAGATGCATGCACACAAACACAGTGTAATTTTCTGAGAGATTTGAGTATGTATGTAGGTAGGTAGGTAAGTAGGATTGCATTTAAACACAATAAATTACACTGGATTCAGTGACACTTCAATTCTCAGACCTGCAGGTAAAATCAATGACTGTTGATCATGTCACTTGACTAGGACATAAATTGGACATGTTTCAATATTTTTTATGTTCACATTTACAAACCAGACCAGATCAGCCAATAAAAGTTAGTTAAGTTATAGTGTTATACATGATTTCAATTGACAATTACAAAATTCACAAATGACTTGAATGACTAAATCAAACCCAATGAGGTGCTGATGAGTGATGGTGGAGTTGGTTGCTCTTATTCTGATATGGTAAGATTAGATAAACCTGTATTAGTCCCACAAACAGGGAAATTTGCATCATTGCAGCAGCAACGTAGATAGTGCAACATCACAAGAAGAGACAAAGAGGCAGAAAGAGACAGCAAGGCTAGTTGAAGAGAAAGACTCATTGCATTAATTTAATCTGTAAATAACACTGTCCTTTATGTGTTATAGTATGAGTTCAGTATCTGTATTAGTGATGAATATGTTGTACACCCAGAAAGTGGACTAAAACAACTTGACAGCAGATTCTGCTCAGGGCAGATTGAGTGACCTCCTCCATAAGAGAGTATGGTTCATCCATGTGAGCCCACGTCTGCACCAGACAAACTTGTCCGTCTCTCTCTCTCTCTCTCTCTCTCTCTCTCTCTCTCTCTCTCTCTCTCTCATTGGCTCACAGCTCACACAGCTTGCTGGGGATAAGGCCTCAGCCACAGTGCTGTGACGACAGATGGCAACCGGCTCAAAAAGGTTGGCACATCATCGGGAAATGTGCTGCACCAAAGATGGATGTCCTTTTTAATTAAAAGATTTTGATCTGTGGTGAACTGAGGAATGCTGGAGAAAAGAGACAGCATGTGGCCTGAAATACAAGGACATGATATGAAAGGATAATAAAGAAATATACTGTATATATCACTCTATGCTCTTCAATTTCTCACTGAAAATTCTAAAAGATACAGACTCAGTCAGCCTGAAATGAGTGGGAGGACATTTAGAACAAAACTCAAAAGAAAAATTGTCAAAAAAAATTCAGAAAATATCCAGTGAATTGTAACTTGTTCAAGACATTATCTGTCTTATCTAACAACAGGGGAAATATGTTTCATCAGTTGCTTTCCCAAACCAAATCATGTCTTACGACAGTTTTTTTTGCACCTTGACTTTTAGTGTATGGTACCACATCTTTATTTAACAAGCACTGTCAGCAGCAATGTTGTGACATTTGTTCAGAGCTTTCTTGGCAGTCACATGAGACCTGTTTGCCCCTGACATTCAGGCTGGGCTGCAGACCTTCAGAGTCAGATGGACACAGGGTGAATGCTGTACTTTAATCCAGGAGGCTCCGTGGCAGATGGATAAAAATATAGTGTATGCAGGCCTTGTAGCCACCAGAGATGTTGAATTGCTTATGGTGCGCTGTGCCCAGTCGTGGAGCTTTTAACATGTTTTCACTTGTCACCGCAAATTAAAGAAACAGTCCTAACTGCTGCTCCAGACATGCCACGTAACATGGTACATGTCAGGGTAGATCACCAGTCACCAGACTCGCCAAGTACCGCTGTGTTGTTTCATGGAGGCACAGCTGCTCACATGTGGATTATTCTGTCAGTCTCAGACATTCATTGATTTGACAGCAAGTAATTTTAATGCAGCCTCTCTGGAATTGTCTATGGCTCCATCTTACATTTAACATGTTGAGTGGAGGGACACCAAAGTTCACAGAGACGTGATTAGAGAAAGAGCTAGAGTCCTTGACAACTTTAGTGCACACACTCTGTGACTGAGCTGCAATGATTTAATAATCAATTGATCAATCATTAATCAATTAGACCATCTGTAATCGTCAACCATTTTGATCATCAATGAATCGTTAAACCTACTTTTCATATATAAACGGCAGTAAGTACACCTCATAGGTATACTAAAGCCAAATAAAGGTTCTTGGAAAAGGTCTGATTACCTTCATGGTAAAAACAAAACTTTCCTGTGGAAAGTGTTTTTTTTTTTTTTTTTTGTTGCAAAGCATGGTCTCAGAACTTGTTCATCAAAAATGTTATATTGCTTTTTGTTGTCTCTTTGATTCCGTGTCCCTGAGCATCATTGTGTTGTTTTATTTAATATATAAATAATATTTGTGAAATTAAATGTTTCAATTTATTTAAGTCAGCAGGGAGGACTAGTAAGAACAAACAAGACTGAGTGATACCAAAGTACAGTATAATGAGTGTGAGCAGATGGCATGGATGATGAGTTACAGAGAATTTATCTGAGTTAGGAGATGATGCGGAGCTGCATGAAGCTTGATTTTACTACTGGATTGATTTCTTTGTCAAAATTCAACCCGAATATGACTCCAGGATTTTCTGCATGTGGTTTAAAAGAGGAGGCAAATGAGCCAAGATGATGAAAAATAATGTCGGTCAAAAACTTCTGTTGCATTCTCAATGAGCTGAAGAAAGAATGCAGTCATGAGTTTTTAACTGCATGCAAACTAAATAAAGGAATTGCAGACATGTTATAAAAGTAGATAAAAGCAGATCCGTAAACTTAATTATGCATTAGCGTTGAAGGTTTTATGAATGAAGGAATGTTTCACTGCTGCCTTCTGTGAGAATATTCCAGCTCATGTTATGTTTTCTAATTCTAACCTAAGGAATTGCATATTTTATTGCAATAACCATTAATGTAATCATTTGTTTAGCAAGAAATAAGTGAAGTTTTTCCATGGACGTTTGGTGCGACAGTGCCCATGCTTCTCTTGGTAGCAGATGGCGGTCTGATTTGCACAGAGACAGATCACTCATATTGCCATTGACACTAATGGCTGTGGAATTGTGTGGGGACACTGGGGCACCAATGCAGTCTTACATCCATGTCCAATCAGTGCGAAGCAACGCAGCCTGTCACAATAATTATGACAGAACTATTGAGACAATTTTTTGGCGACAGACTCGATGTCCCACTAGTGTTCCCCTTGATTGGCCTTGGTAGCTAGCAAAGTCATTGTCATCTCTCACAACTTCATTACTTTATGACACAAAGCAATTTCCATCGTCTGCGCTCATCCCCCTCTGTTACTCCTAAAGGGAGTTCATGCCATATGTGCCTGACAACACCCTGTCGCAAACACAAGGTGGTGTTTTCCAGGAGTGTTTTTTAGCGTTATCTCTCATTATGACTGTGAGCCTTGTCCTTTATTATAATGATTTAGGTAACTTGGATGTGCCTTATTGCTGATAGTAAATTCAGGTGAGTGTAATGACTCCTGACTGTGGCCTTTTATGGAATGAAATGAGAAGTGGTTTGCTTTATTATTGCTCAGGCTCATTGCATTTATAATCTCACATTTCCAGTCCTCAGTAAAGTTGATTCTCACATCAGGAGTCTGGCTGAATTTACTGACTGCCTCTTCAAGCTGCTCGTTTGAAGAAACTGGCTAATGAGCACACTGCTGTTTATGCGTCACTTCATTCTCATTTACAATAGGAGTTTTTTTCTACAAAATACAAAATATAATAGTACATTCACTTGGGTGCTGCACTTAAGTAAAAGCTCTAATAGCCTTACAGATATAAGTATGAATACAACAATATAGTATATGTGAATAATTCCAATGAAATTAGCTTCATCTACCAGCTGCAACAGTAAAAAGCTACATATGTACATGATAATCCAGTAATACCTGTATAATATAATCTTCATTATCAATACTTTTGATAAGTACATTTAGCTTTACAAGTGACATCAAGTCAGTACTTTTATATTGTATTCTCAGTAATTCAGTACTTTTATATTGCAATGTTTCTCCTTTTATTTAAGTGGAACATTGAAATACTTTGTCAACAGCTGCATTATTCGTACACCAACTGGCACACAACACATGCTCTCCATGCGGTGTTATCGCAGCACTTAAACATTAGATGAGTAGATTAGTGTTTTAATCTCACTCTGGATCTGAGGCATCTCACACCCAGTCCTACTGAAATATTCCATCCACTCAACTGTAAATAAGTGCTAACAAGATTATCAGATTACCTTTCATCCAGGGCAAACAGGGACTGCTGGGCACAGTAACTGCAGTGATGTAAGAGCGTCTCCGTAAGATAATTGCGTTAGGAGGCACCATTTTAATGCAAATTTTCTAAAGGCTTACAAAGCTCAAGGGCAGTTTAAAACACTTTTCCCATTTGGATTTGGAAATATATTTCTTTGGTCGCCATTAAAAAGTCACACTGAATGTAAAGAGTGCAGTCAGAGTGAGTCTATAGTGAAAGAAAATTCTCCATGTCTTTTAACGAGGCTGTCTAGAAACTGGGCCAAGTTTAATTGAATTGGCAGAAACAGATTAATCCCAGAACTTTTATAAATTATTTAATATTCCCATGAATAAAAGCTGTATTGTACAAGTTAGAAGAAAATGTATGATGGTCTTAAATTGTACAAAATGACACTTTCAATGGCTTGCTGATGTTGAGTAGATGATACACTATATATATATATATATATATATATATATATATATATATATATATATATATATATATATATATTCAGCAGGCTCCTGTGCAATGCTGCCATCATTTATACCATAGCAGTGGAACAGTGAATTTATTAAGGGAATATATTCCAAAGACATCCTGTCATTACTTTTTGTTTTATGGTAGGGGTTTAAACTGGATTTAATGTCCTTGCTCAGGTACAGTGACTGGGTGGGGCTGAGCTAACAGAGACAACAAAAGGGACGACATCTCTCTCTCCCTCTGTCACTATAACAAATATATTTATATGCAAATTACCCTGTGAAATAAATGTGATTCAGAAAGCTTGAAAGGAAAATGTTATGTTTTATTTGAGGGGTTTTTGGCTTTTAGAAACAGAGATTGCTGGAGATGCATCGGGATGCTGGTGGAGGTGGAAGTGCAATCTAAAAACTGTCTTGTCCCTGTCTCAGTCACAGTTGACATGGTGAATTGCACTTAGCAGTCAGATGTGACTCATGGATTTTTTTGTGTGATACCGAAACTATCGTGTTGGCATTTAATGACCACACTGCACTGTAAATCAGTAAATTAATGAATGAAATGGCAAAACACTAATTTGGTGTTGACTTCTTTTATAATCTGCTAACAGAATATCATCCAGACTTTATACTCTGCTTTTACGTTTTCATTAAATGTGAAACACTCTCTGGGAGAGGAGAGGCAGCTCTCTCTAAAGTAAACACTGTGACTGGCATGTAGTTGGTTCTGTTTCTCTGTCCAAATGTGGTTGCTACCACCTGCCTGTCCCCTCTGTTGGTCTGCTAGTGTCTTGTCTGGTTTTCCTCTCCATCTGTTTCATCTGTATCTGTCTCTCTCTGTTTTTTTTTAGTGTTTGTTTCTGTGCGTCTTTGGCAGCGTCTTTGTCTTCCTACACAGCCAATACTTTCTCTCTTTGCACTTCTTTTTTGTACTCCCTGCAGCCTCCTGATGGTGAATTTAAAAAGAAAACATAGATATTAAATTCCACTTAGCGCTGTGCATAAAATGTAATGACTGTGAAGGGTCCATGCAGACTGATAGCAGAAACCTATAGCACCACAATACATATATAAATCACATATGAATGGATAAATGGGTGACACATAGCCTTAACCGCCGTAATCCAGTTTCTTTACATAATTTTTTAATAAATTGTGCATGGCATACTGTAATATTCTTTTAGGCGGCTAAGTGTTTCGAAGTGGAGGCTGACAGTATAGGAAATCACAGTTGTGATAATCTGAAATATGTCTTTATAATTGTTGATAAATATTGTACATTAATAAACAGATGTATAAATACCTATATATTTTTCCACACACGCTAGTTTGGCTTCGTCAAAAAAACTGAATTAACGGTTTGTTGACCAGCTCTTTAGCATGTCTGTCATCCTGACAAGGAACGTAAATACAATAACTTTGTCTTATTTAATCCTAAAGTATTATCTTAAAACCACCAAAAGCCCCATTAGTAGCATCTAACAGCCTAACACATTAATGGTTTCCAGGCACGTCAGCTGTGAAATGTGTTTAATCAAATGAACATTGTCTGTGAAAGATTCCCATATGTTAACCAAACACCCAGAGTGATATAAACAATTTACACGAACACATACTGCGAATGCAGTGCAGCAGTGGAATTGACAGCTAGCAACCTGGTTTAACATCCTTCTTAAAAGACATCTCGTGATGCCGGTGGCAGATTGCAGATATCAAAGATGGTTCATATGATCGTTGTTGCTGGCTGCCAAGCAGCAGTGGAAGCGAACACACTAATATTATACATCCCTGTCCTCCCCCCTTTCTCTTCATCTCACTTATTTTATCTCACCTCTCTCCTCGTCTTCCTCCCTCACGTGTAGCTGCACACACAGGTGGTGTGGTTATTCCACCAGTAATATCAAAGACAAGCTACAGACTGGAGACAGAAGCTGGATATTGTGTCATAGCACAGCATCAGATGTTGCCTTGGAAACATACTGTAAGGTGATGTTTTTTCTTTTTTTTCAGGTTCCTCTCACTTCCATCTTCAGCTTTATTTATATCACCAGGTCTTTTGTGTCTCTTTGCATGTTTCTTTTGTTCTTTCTTCTAACTATATTGATGTTAAGAAAAGTCAAATTCACAATAACACTTATGACAACTGACAACAGTGTTGATTTTCTACAATCATATTTTAGTGCACGTTTAATCTGAGAACCATAGCAGCCATGTCGAAAGCAGCCAAAACCAAGTAATGCCCCTCAAACCAGGCTGTTTTGGATTCTGCCACATCGTTCTGTCTGTTTGCTGGGTTTGGCGTATCTCCAGTATGACATTTGTGGGGTGGTGCCCGACAGGCTACGTCTAGGTTGCCTATTTGTGGTGTGCTTATGCCATAGTTTCAACACAGAACTATGGAACAGCATATATGGTAGTGTGAGTCTGCACAGATTGTAATGCTCTTTAAGGCAAATTTAT
Source organism: Synanceia verrucosa (assembly GCA_029721515.1). Classification (NCBI taxonomy): domain Eukaryota; kingdom Metazoa; phylum Chordata; class Actinopteri; order Perciformes; family Synanceiidae; genus Synanceia; species Synanceia verrucosa. The sequence continues at coordinate 20,260,682 of CM056549.1, forward strand.
GATTGTTGGCTATGAAACTTCACTTGACCTGGATGAATCATGGTTTTGCTCTGATGAATGAATATGGCACTGCTAAAGACATATTCTTAATTCATGTTTTAAACTGTCTTTTCAAATAATTCTCTGTGATAGGAGGATAGGGTCCTCTGCCACAACTGAACCCTTGAAGTACAGAAGATGGTGTCTGGTTGTGTGATGCCACATGCCACACACACACACACACACACACACACACCAGCAGTCTCCAGTGTGTGTGCTGGACAAAATCTAAAGTCAAGCATGAATACAGAGGCTGACAGGCCAATTATCAGATGTACTCTTCGTTCTGCATCCCCACCTCTGAAGGGAAGCAGATGTGAGAATCCTGTCGCTTTCACTCAAGCCAGTACAATGACATGGCCCAACAACAAAAGGCACAGCCTTCACAAGGAATCGAGATGGACAGAGTTGTAAACATCGTCCTGTCATACAGTTTTATCTGGTGGGTTTTCACATTTCAAGCTTCAGAAGATATGATGTAGTGTGGGGATGTTTGTCAAAAATTTGAAATGCGTCTGACTTTTCCCTGCCCCTGAACTTTCATTTGGGAATTGCATTTCTCACTATTGATGCTTCATTTCTGTGGAAACTTCGTGGTGTTTTGTAGAAATATGGAAATGTCAAAATATGCAGTGTGCAATGTTCCCATTTTATTTAAATTTTTCTCTCAGTTTTAGGGATCATACATCATGTTCTAAAGCAATTACTAAGTTTTAATGAGCTTTGCAAGACCTAGCATAACTGAAGACTGTCTCTTTGCTTCATAGGTGAATGTGGTTCCAGCATGTGTCAGAGCCTTGACCAAGATGCTCTACTGTCCATACTGCCGTGGCATGCCTGGACTGAAACCCTGTCACAACTATTGTCACAATGTTATGAGGGGCTGCTTAGCGAACCAGGCAGACCTTGATGCTGAGTGGAACCTCTTCATTGGTAAGAAATAAAAGATTCAAATTGAGTGCTCTCACACCTGTTTCTCATTTTCTCATTGTATTTCTTTTTATGATTGCATGTGTGTGTCTGTCTGTATGTATGCAAATTTCATACACTGCATACTTCAGTCTGCATGTCACTTTTCCAAGGCAGTGTCTTTGAATAGTCTCTGTGGGAATTCAGTAGGATGTGCTGTGTAAGATTCAGCTTTAAAGGATTTACAGAGACAAAACTGAAATCTTATTTGTGCAACCATTCCTTCCTTTTCTGTCTGAAATGTTGTTTGCTGTTGCCGGAACCCTGGCGTAGTGCTTAAAGCTCTGGTCCCTGCTGTTTGGGATTGATAAAGGAGAGCAGATCCTGGGCAAACACATTTTCTATAGTGTTTCCAGCTGAGCTTGGTGGGTAATATAGCACTTTGGTAAGGCTGTAAGTAGCTGGATGCTGTAAGCTCTGCTGTTAAATGGATACCAAGGAGGCACGTAGAGTGTTCCCTCTGGATCTTTTGTAGGCCATTGCTTTATTTGTTATGTACCCCGATCCCATCCTCCCACCCACACTAACATTTTTTTTAAATGGGGCAACTTTTTTTTGAAGAAACATCCCTGAAGACTGTGTGTCAAGTGAACAGTACCTCTAAGCTTTTGGCTGTTTTGTGACAGGCCTGTCATTTGAGAAACCATCAGATGACGTACCGCTTGTTCTCTCTGATGGCATGTCTGAAGTCTCAGATCAACACAGGCCCCTATGTACTGAATGAGATGTCTTGCAGCTTTATGACATGTGTTAAAAAGTTAGTGTCTTGTTCGGTTGTGAAGAGGCAAATCTATTGCAGCAAAGGGACGCTCTGCTTGACAGTAATGGGAAAAGCTGCTGTTGCAAGAGAATGATGAATCTGGTTAGACAAAAACACCCTTGGGGTGTAGAAAAAGTGGATTTTTAATTTTGAACCACTATTTGCACAGACATTGTTTTTTTAGTTTGGAAAGACAAAGTTGTTGAGGTTGTTATAATTAGAAATGTAGAACCCAAGGGGTGTTTATTCTCACCATGAAAGACTCATTTTTTGATGTTTACTGACATTTTACTATTCATTTTCTGTTGCTAAAGAACTTTGATTTGCTTACCATGCAGCTTGCGAGAAATATTGATTAACCTTTCAGAGACAACTTCTAAATGTATAATAGGTCAGTTCCTGCCACTGGAGCACATCTATACATTATAGAAATGTATGGATTGAGCCCCTACACAGTCTATCACTGTCAAATCATCACTTATTAGACAAGGTTAGATTAGAGGCACAGTCTTCCAATAAGAAGCCTTAATGACATTTGCCTTTACACTTTATTCATGTCTAAATAAGGCCACAATAACAAGGAGACTCAGGGTTTTCATTTAGTTTTCATTTAGTTTATTTAGCAAGAGGAGTTCTGAAAATGGTCTGTAAGCTTTCTGTATCTAACTATATCAGGGACAGGATTTTTAACATTTTTGTTTTTATTAAAAACAGATAAGAAACACAAGTTTGCTAAACTAAAATCAGATAAAGGTTGTCTTTTTTTTCTCTAATGAACAGTTTGCCTCATTCTTACTCATTGGAACAAGTTGAAAATACTTTTGAAGTGAGATTTTTGAAGATAAGACAAAATAAAACAGGGTTGACTGGTTTATATCACATTTAACACTGTAAATGTTAACTTACATTTCTGCAAATATAATAAATCAGTAAAAACCAAACATCTACAGTTAATTATCATAAATTAGCATCAGTGGAGTTGTATTTGTGGTTAGCATTGAAGGGATGACTGAAGTTTATATTATATACATATTTACTGGGGCCTACTGACAAAATATTTGGACCATTTCTCCAAACATAGGGTTCTTATGTTAAAATGGACTAACTGTAATTTGTTGAAGCTTGCTAGCTGAGCAACCTCAGTGGTACTAACAACCCATAATATGGCACTCTCATGAAAAAAACAGGCTATTTTGTAACATCAGAGCTGCATTCAATTAAGGCAAATATAGACGTGCTTATTACATTTATAGGCTATTTTTAATGTCATGAATAAAAGCTGGTTCCCATTAAAGTACGTTGGTCATATGATGAGTCAATGATGGACAGCACCTCACCTATGCTTATGGTTTGTTATGTGGAAATATGAATCTCCTGCTGAGAATTTTCCTCTGAAACAAACTAAATATAACAAGCTGGTTTACGAACATTTTCCACACTTCAAGTTTAATTGCTAGATAATGATTGGCAGTGACATAATGTATCAAATGAGGTAAGCCTTTCTAATGGAACAAGCATGAAGTTCAAGCTGTGTGTGTGTGTGTGTGTGTGTGTGTGTGTGTGTGTGTGTGTGTGTGTGTGTATGTCCTTGACTCTTTTCCAGCTCAATATAGTTAAACGGTGGGCTTGAAAAATATGGTTAAAGCTGTCATCTTCATCCATTTGTGCGCCTTGATAACAGACTAACCAGGCATTAATTAATGCTATCAGACTTATTGTCCGTCCATCCATTTTCTACCGTGTATCCTCAGACTTATTTTAATTATTGTACATAATCAAGCATTTTAAATGTGCCTTGTAGACAGAATTATAATATGAATAGACAGAGTCTGGTGGTGAAGCACTGCAATATAGCAAAAACAACTGTTGGGACAAAAAATGAAATCATCTTTGATGGCAGTTTTCAATAATCACAACATGAGCACAACAACAGCACTGGTTGAACAAACTGTTTTTCTGCCTCCTGTTTAACATTGATAGAAATGATCTTTACATGTTTTTCCCTTTTTCACAAAACACATGTTGACATCAACAGCTGCTGCTGACATGCTATAGACAAGCGCAGAACCACAAATTGTGCACACTTTATTCTATCTCTGTCAAACACAGAAAACAGATTCACAGCAACACAAAGTCACCTCACACAGCTGATTTGCTATTTTGTTGGCTAAATGAAGAACAGGATTCATCTGTTTATATTTTGCTGTAGAAAATGTGTATTTCATCTGATGTGATACAGCAGAAAATATGAAATCCAAGTTGCATTAGTTGAGTATTTGTACGGTTTCAAGTCACTAATATATGTGGATGCATACAGTACTGGGACTATACCTGTCCCCTTTCATCAGGTCATCAAAGTAAATACATGACCAAGCAAATGTACATAATAACGCACTGAAGTCATTGTAGTACTGAGAATAAGGCCTGCTCTACTGTCCCTTTCTGAAATACAACAATGCCATATACTGTACTGCACATATTCATACTGGACATTAAGAGAAAGCTTTGCATTATTTCCAATACTATATTATGTATAATATGCACCACATTATATGCTCTTCTTTCACTTATCTTATAGTATTATGCACATTCACAAATACTTATGTAAAGTCATTTATTTTTTACACTAATGAAAACTAAATGTTAATATATATTTTTTTTTTTATTCTCCTGCTATATTACACTCCTGATCAAAATTTTAAGACCAGTTGAAACATTGCAAGAATTTACATTTTGCACTGTTGGATCTTAAGAAGGTTCTAAGTAGTGCTTCAAAATGCAAAACAAAGACATGGGAGTGAGACAAAAAAAAAATGAGTAAGCAATTTATTGCAAACAACCATTAAACTGAAATAGGGTGTTCATTAAGTGATCAAAAGTTTAAGACCACATCTCAACAACAAAAAAACAAAAAACCCTAAAATAGAAATTAATATTCAAAAAAGGGCTCAGTAATGAATAGCTGCACCGTTCTTGTTAATCATCTCAAAAACAACCAGAGGCACACTGCAACAGCAAACAAATCAACAAGACTTACAAGCTTGAGATTAAAATTAAATTCTAGGCAACCTGACAATTTGATACCACTCATGATTTTGATTTACACAAGCAGTGTGGATATTAAGATGTCAGTATCAAACTCCTTCAAGCATTACAGTGGAGAGCAGAACAAATACTGCTGCTGCGTTTATACCTGAAATCTGTGTAACATTGAAACAATAATAACCTTGGTGAATACTTTGATGTAGCCTACATATCACCATGCGGAAGAGGAAGAATGATTACAGCATCTGTGTCATGTGTTTCAAAGTTAAAGTCACAGTACAGCAGTTTACAGCTTGTAAAGGTTACTGTGACGACTTCACGGCTTTGAGGCGGTGCATGGGAGACTGTCAGTGAACAATGAGCATGAACCTGAGGAAGCATGTGATTTACTTGCCCCTACCTGTGCTGAGTGATTTTAGGCATCCTCATCTCTGTGTTTGTGTGTGTGTGTGTGTGTGTGTGTGTGTGTGTGTGTGTGTGTGTGTGTATCTCAATGTTCAGGGAAAGAATTCATGGTTTGGCCAATGAATGATACCAGACCATCAATCACCTGCCATCGTGACAAATTTACCCAGCTCTGCATCATGACAGACACATCATTATCATTTTTCTTGTCAGCACCTTGTTAAAATACCCTCAGAAAGAGAGTGAAAGAGAGGACACATGCTGTTATTCACACACTGCTGCAGTTTCACACCATGAGCAGTGCCATCAGTCACTGCTGCACAAAATTTAATGGCAGTTTTTAATTGCCTTTTGGTAAACCCTTTCCCTAAACAATCATTGTCCGATCATAGCATTGCGACCACTAGTATTTTTGGACGGTGAAACTGTGTGTGGGCTTAGTAGAAATAGCAATACTTCATCTAAAGAGTTGGAGAAGTTTGTATTTCTTTCTAAAAACAAAAACACAAGAGCAGAAGTTCAAGGAATGGCTGTGATTTCAGAATTTTGCCATTGACATGGTACTAAATTATTGGTCCTCATAAGATCTCTAAAATCAGTTTAAGCTAACAGTAGCAGTAGTAGCTTTATCTTGGCAACAGACATTATTATGTTTTTGGCTTGTCTGTCTGTTTGTCCTATTCTTGTTATAGTATCTCAAGGATGAATTTTGCTGGTCAAAGGTCACAGAGATTCTCAAAAAATACATTTTTGGCCATAACACAATAATTATTATGCTAATTATGACAATTTCACACATGTGTTTAATAAAACAAAATGATGAAGTGATGACATTTATGAAAGACATGAATGTAAACTGTAACTTGACTGGTTGGAGGCAAACAGCCACAAGGTGAAAATTCTAATATAGATCTGGGGAAGTTGACACTAGCCTGCCCAGCTTATGTTACCGTAGCATTACATTCACACAGTTAGAGCTTTCCTTCTAACTTTAAAACTGAAAACATAATTCAGAAGTGAGCTAAGTGGTTAAGAACAACACTGTCTAATTTCTCTAATTTTCATCGTACCAGGATTAAATAACTCTACACTGCAGTGCAAGAACAATGTGCTTTCTTTATTTTTTAGTGATTTAGACTGATATAAAGTAGTCATCAAATTATTTTCAAGATGTCTTCTTCTATAAGAAGTCTTAAAGCCATGGTCTGTCATGTTGGAGAGCTAGCAAGAGAGCTAGCAAGATGTGAAAGTGGCACCTCCTCTCAGCCTCCTCTAAGCTCCTCCCCCTCCCGTCAGCGCTCCGTCCAAAGCTCCACCCCCTCAAACTTGAACAGTAGGATTCAACAGGGAGAGGAGAAACAATATGCTACCTCACCACAGATATGAAATGTCCCATTCAAAGCCAGTATGTCATTTTATCAGACACCGGCGGCTAGGGATGTGCAATATGGTCAAAATGTCATATCCTATAACTTCTTCAATACAAGCGGCACTGACGACCAGTTTACAAGCACAGATAAGCTAGCATGATAGGTTAGCATTGGGCTAAAGGCCCAAACATTCTCCATGGAACAGACACGGAGTGCGCAAAGCTCAAATTTTGCGACTGTACACTCCACTCCGCACTGTTGTCACACAAAACACATCTATTTTTCACATAGTCCCACTTTAAATGTGACATCGATCTTCTGATTCACAGACTGGCTTACACCCACAGAAAAGCCAATGTTAGCATCAGGCTAAACCCGTGACATTTAGATTTAACATTTATATTTAAACTTAACATTTAGATTTAACATTTAGATTTACATTTAGCATTTAGATTTAGTATTTAATGTTTAGATTTAGATTTTTTTATTCAGATTAAACATTGGAATTATATTTACACAAGAGAAGTAAATATCACAAAGTTCACAAATATTGCTGTAAATCTGGTCAAAACTAAAATAAAAAAATTCACGTTTTTTTATGTGTTTTTTTGCTAAATGTGGCAAAAAGTTGCTGTTTATTTTAGCATGTGCAACTTTACAATCGGAGCCCCATAGAGGAGTGTGCTGGGAGTGGAAAGGAGGGAGGGACAGAGGGGGGGAACGTAAGGAGGAGGAGACATGAAGGCTTCTGATTGGTTCTTTCCACTCACTCTGAGTGTCAGTTGATTGGTCAGAGTTTTTACAGTCCTGCAGCTGCCACAGAGGTCTGATTCTTTTCCTTCCTTTTTCCTGAACACATCATGTATTGACTGCTCTCGGTGTGGAAGGACCCTTTCACCCAGTAGAACAAAAAGTGTTTCTGAACAGAATGACAGATTATGGCTTTAAACCATTAAAACATCTGTTGGAGACAATGTTTTCAATCAGCTCCTGGAGTTAATGTTAACGTTAACTTACTTAGCGTGCAGGAACGGTTATCATTTCAGCCAACAAATATTTTGCTGTCCAGCTAAAAATAAGACGCCTGCTTTTGTCTACTTCTGTCCAAAATCAGGGACTAATTTTGGTAGTTATTCCACTACTGTCATTATTGTATGTACCATTTGAGGATGGCAAGATGGACTGACTGGCTTAGGACCCAAGAGGAGACAGGGCTTATTTTAATGGATTTACTGTAATGAACTCCTTCTTGCTTTAAATGAGAAATGATTTGTAAATATGGCATTGTATTCCCTCGTTGTATGCACTGGGATGTACGTGTATGCACATTATTTCTCCTAATTAAGATATAGGCTTGTGTTGCTCTCTGTTGAGTCCTTTGACACCGCAGTGTAAGCGACCCTTATTGATTTTATTTTCTCATTTCTTTTTAATTGCATGGCTTGTGTCCCAGTGTAACTGGACCTCCCCACAACCCCCCAGTTCATGAGAATTCAAGGCAATATTTTTTCTGTCCTCCAAGAAGGACTTTCTGTGTTGGCGAGATTATGAAGATGAACGCTCTGCCAGTGCTTTACTTTAAATGATATAGATGGCTTGGCAGAAACTGAGCTCACACTCTACTTTTACTGCAAAGTGCAGCCTTGGAGATGTCGACAAATTATCCAGCTTTCCTACTGTAAGAGCTCCACAGTGTCGCTCAACATCCACATGCTTTAACTGAAGAGTAATTCAGTGGTCTTTAACTCACTGAGTGCCAGCCTTTAATAAAACAGAAAGTGCCTTGTGCCAGTGTTAATGGCCATTTTGAGTCATATTTCAAGACCCACAGTATATTTTGTACCATATCTTTGAAAACACTGAATAGCTCAAATGAATGAAGAGACTCTCTATTTCATCATGAAAAAAAACTGTTGTTTTAACCTTGTTCCATTCTTGTTTTATCAGAGATAGAGTAGAGGCCGCTCCCACCAAAAACTCAGGTGTCAGATTTTAAATGACATCGAAATACATCAATGGCACTCAAAGAGTAAAGATTCCTCAAGCATGACATAAAGTGCTGCATCTTTACGTGAAATCTGAGACATTTACTGGACACACACAAACACACACACACACACACACACACACACACACAGGCATTTAAGCTGACTGAGTATCAAGCATGATGGCTTCAGAAACAGACATGTCAGGAAGACAGCAGTTCCTGGAGCAGGTTCTTGCCAGTCACAGCGCTGAAGACTAGGTGACTCAGTGATCTCCATATCCTCGGCATAATCGAGAGCCAGTTTGTTTTCTTTCTAATTGCTACTGGCTGTGCAAAATCAGCAAGATGCTACTTTTCTGTACATGTGGCAGAAATGCTTACACAGTTGTACCTTATATACAAGCAAACACTTTTTTAATACTGTGAGTTACCACTAGCTATGTTTTATGTAATATTATTTCCTTCACAGCAGAAGCAGTAGTGTTTATCGCCTGTTGCAGGATAGAAAGGTATGAATGTGAAAATGTGTGTGTTTACACGTGAGGAACAGCAGACATGTTATTTGAGACTTCAAATGAGCCAAAGTAGTCCAAATATAGCCAAAAGCCAATAAGACCTATCATGAAACATTTGTTCGTTGAGCAACAATCCAGCTGTAAGTGCATGCCTGTGGAGACTGCCTGAAGAAAGACAGATATGTTGGCAAGTTTGAGAGTCTTTTGCAATTGATTCATCTCTGCAAACTGGAAAACATGTCACAGAGAACCGATATCAGACGTGTTCAGTGGTTTTGGCAGTAATTGTATTTCACTCTTACTCAGAATGATTGTTCTGAGTAAGAGTGAAGGATTTCTTTCACACTTGTTACACAAATAATTAACTTTTTCAACATAAATATGAGCTTAATTTAGGATGTGTTGAAACCTGATTGAACAAGGATTGAAGCTCATTTGGAGCTCAGTTGGTTTCCTCACTTCATTTCCTATCTGTCTTTTGACTTGACAAATGACATAAAACATCTGCAAGCCGTTTTGTTTTGCAACACTTAAATAAAACAAATGTGCGACTGTACTGTAGAACAGAATGTATTTGCAATCTCTTTTCACATGTTGAATGTGTTCACAGAGACTGAGTCCTTCAAAGAAAGGTCAGAGAGCTCAGTGGTCCTTTGGGATAAAATTAATCCATGGATTTACGCCCTCTAGTCTCTGCAGGGCCCTGAAATAATCTACAGGTCTTACATTTCTTGTTTGATAATTATTAAACTTGACACACAACTTCACTGGAAATTGTAGCTTATTTTTTGCAGTGTTTGAAAACCATAAAATGCTCAAGACACAAACAATTAATAACCAGTAGCTTTTTTTCTCAATGCTTTTCATAGTTCGTAAGGTAAAGATATCAATTTATATTCAATTTTTGCCTTTGTCTGCCTTTTGTGGTGTTACCAAAATAAAGTATGTCTCTTCTGACAGAGCACGTCTTGGCATGCCAGGCTGCATATATCTTCTTGAGGAAGCATAAATTGTAACTGACATAAAGTCACATTAGACCAAATCCGGCTGCTCAGTTTCATCTGAAATTAGGGTATTTTTCTGTCTTGATATGTATTACATCTGGCAAATCAAACATCTACTTGGACTCAACGATGAACTGATTTAAATTTGGTGGTCAAAGGTGAGTGTGACCTTCCAAAATGCGTTTGAGCCAAAAGTCAAGAACTGTCATATTCATCAGTCACTAATCAATATTCAATATTAGATCCATCGGTTACATTTTCTGGAACACATTTTCATGAATTAGTACTAAATGTATATAAAGCAACAGAGCCAATCTCAAATGTGCAAAGAATTCTTAAAAATCTTAATTTAATTTTACCAGTATCATCTGGACTCTTTACAGCTTTGTTGTTTATGGACTGTGAACAGACATAACCTCCAAGAGGCACTCCATGAAATCTTTGCAGATGCTGAGTATCAATTATGCTGTGATATAAAAGAGACAACAGCAGCAGCAAACAACACCTCAAAGAGCCACACTGTCCCACAGTATTTAGGTGACACGTACCCTCACTGAACATAGCCAGTGTAGTTTTTCTCTCAGCTTGTCAAACCAGCATAGCATGTAAACAAGGAAACGCTTCATTGAGGATGCCCAAAGATGCAGTTGCAGAGTGTTTTTTTTTTATTGTTGTTGTTGTTGTTTTTTTTAAATACTGTATGCAGGCCATGTTCATTATGTGACCCACAACAGTGGTATGGTTTGCATACAGAAAATAATTCTTAATTTAGTACAATTAAATGGCAAACACATTTACAAACCCTCTCTTTGTCAATGTAAAATAATGATACATTTTTTTCAATTACATTTTAATTTATTTATCTATTATCTCCAAGACATAGGCTCTAATGTCTACATTGTTATCATGTCATTTTGTCAGCATGAGCAGAAACACAAACTGGCAATGGAATAATCAGCCGTCTTGGGGAAATTTATGCAGAGTGTCATCAACTTATATTGTTGGAAGCTTAGTGTTTGTATGCAGCCATCATTTCCAGTTTGCACTGGCAGATGGTGAAAGTTATTCTCTCCATTTTCATCACTGCAACTCTTAATCATTGACCAGACTCATATTTGTGGGAACTGGGTAACAATTTTCTCTGCATTATGTTCATCATTTCCAATATAACAGAATGATCCCCAGATTAATTCACATCAGCACTGGAAGGACAATTGCTGCAATACCAAACTGTCACTGATGCTCACTGGAAACATAAATTCACTAAGTTTAAATTTCAAATCGTATGAGGGTCACAGCTTTGATTCACATTGAAGGTGCCTCAGTCTGTTCTTTAACACTTTTTCTCCAGCCTATTCATCACTGGACAAAATGATGAACCTATGTGTCACTGAAGCTGCCATCTTTTATAATTTAGATCATGATATGCCTTTAAATCCTAAAGGAAAGGTCACCCAGGATGATTGTGACCACTGTCTAAGCCTGACTTGACCACATGGGCTTGCACAAGATTTGACACTCTAGTCCCCCACTGACTCCAGAGCAGTCATGCAGAGCCCAGTTCCATTTCTTTTCTCATGTGTCTCATTTCACTTGGGCCAGTCTGGCATATGTGTTATGAAATAGTCCAAGATTTTCCACCACTGAAATCTGAGAGTTGTCCTTGCGAAGGCCAATGATCCATAAGAGAAATCATTATCAACGCCCTCTGAAATTACATCTCTGGAGATATTTCTTCTACTTCATCGTTTTAAAAAATATTATTACCAAAATCACATCTGAAAGAACTCAGCAATGTGCCTGAACTAGTACCCATCAGTAAAATTATAAATTAAGTGAAAAAGACAGACTCACTTTCTGTCACTGTTATTCTTTTTAATGTTTTGAACTATGTTGTTTCTCAGCAATGACCAGGAAAATAGAGAGCACAAATAATTACCGATTTTATAGGTACCTGCTCAGCATGGCTTTAGCAGTGTGTGACAGAAATTGATCTCAGAGCGGGTGGGTGTATCTATTGGACACGCCAGCACCAAGGCATCAGAATTGTATTGACTGAGCAAAATAAAAGAAGTGAATTTGATCAGTCAGTCATAAGATAAAAAAAGAAACAAGGGGTTAAAAATCCCCGTGATAATTAGGAAACCTTTATCTGTTTCTCAACAGCTTCACATATAAAATTGTTGATTTGTCACAGATTTGCACATGAATGGCTGCTGTGTTCCCCAAGAGACTCTGCAGGTAGTTTGTTGGAGTCTCTCCAAATCCCTCGGGGTGAAGAAAAAAAGGAGAGTTTTCTATTAGAAAATAAGCGAGCGTGCAGCCTGGAGCAAAAAGAAAAAACACCATGAAGCCAGCAGTAAACAACCATGCCAGTACAACCCACTGAGTCAGTCGATGGATGGATGGAAGGATGGAAGTTGGTGCAATACAGTAGTTTATTTGTTAATATTGCATTACATGAAACCAAAAGATGATGATGCCAAAAGAAATCAACCAAGGTCAATATCAGATAAGAGGGAAGGAGAAAAAAAACATTCATAAAACCTTTTAAAAAATAAACAGTGTTTGGGTTAATGATAAAATTATGTCAGTCTGGCTCAAGATTTGGAAAATCTGTATCAAAGTTTTGAGTTAGAGTAAGGACCAAAAACATCTTTTTATGTAAATCTGATATTTCTAAAACTCTACTGAAACGTTTGGTAATAACTCAGATCTCGCAGTCAATAGAAATGTGTTCAACGTCAATAAGACAAAAGTTGAATTTTAAAATTTTAGTTGGTTTAAAACAAAGAACACCACTTTTATTGTGTCTTGTTTCTCTTTGGACTTAACTTTCAACCCCACAATTAGTCTACACAAAAGTGATACTGAGCCAAATTAAGCACAGACATGAATAACTTATCTTCTTGCCTATTTTGTTTTGAATCAGTATACAATTGTGTCTTCTTTGTACTGACCTTTGGGTATCTTAAAATGGTTTCCACAAATGGGATCAGGATTCTTTGTGCTTTCAAAAAATGTGTAGTTCATCATGATAAACCAACTCCACTTTGCTGAAACTGACAAAGAGGAAAGTATAAAATAAGACAAATACGAGTTGTAGTATAGTGTGGTCTTAAAGATGGAAAGATGAGTTATGAGCTGAACAGTGAAAACAGCACAGCCTGTGCACAATGCCTTTCTTTACACTCCTATTGATTTATTGTTGGAACAGATTAATCTTGATCAGTCTGTTCATCAACAACCCCTTCAATTGTTCATCAACAACCCCGAATTTGACATAATTTCAGAAGTTATTTAAGCATGTAGCAGTAACAGTTCCTCTTAGCAATTCATATGGCTGACTCATGCTCACAATCCATCAAATATTCATTAAGCTATATGAAAAATAGGTTGTCAGAACTCAGCTGAGGATATCATTTAGGTGTTTGAGTCTTTTATAGAATGAGTAACAGAATTGGTGCCAATATCCCCTCTATTCTCACTGCATCCCACTGAGGCTTTTTCTGCAGTAGCATAAGAGCAGTACTCTGCTAAACATAGGTAGCTGAAGACTTCACAGGACTCAGGTTGCCCCCCTCTGTGACCTCCAGCCAGCTGCTGATGGAAATCTAACCGAGCATCACGCCCAATTTGAGACTCCAGAGTAAACAAACAGGAGTGCTCTTCAAAGGTACAGCCACTAACAGACAGAAGAGAAGATTCTGTCTGTAGCTCTATTCACTGAGCACACTGTAAAAACAACTAAAAAAAAACTTTTGTCCAACATTCCCAAATGCTGTTCACACTCAACTGTTGACAGATTTGGGGCTGAGTTTGGCAGGACATGATAAGTGAGTGGACAGGTTCTTGACAGATGATACACACCCGCCTTTGTCTAATCAGTGACAGGATACATGTTTTTTATAAATTAAATGGGGACAACATTTCTTGAAATTGGTTCAGTATTGAGGGAAAATGCTGTAACCGGCAGCTGTGAAACAAGCTTCAAGGTCAAATCAGCGTTTTGCTGGTGCCAGCTTGCCCCAACAGGATTACATTGCAGCCCGTGAGCAGCTCCCACCTACAGAGGTCTCCCTCAAATGTTATCCCCATTAATCAGTGAAACACAAATGTGGGATAGTTGGGTGCAGGTTAAAAAATACCAAAGCTAACCTTTGATTTTTTTTCCAGCCAATAACTGCAAGTTTCAACCCAATGCTAAGGTGCATCATTCCTCCAATTTTGGACAAAATCTGTCTGAGATTCTACATAATAGTAGCCTACTCTTCCCCAATAGTTCTATCTGAAACATATGCATTGTTCAGATAAATGTTTGGAGGTCAAGGGTCAGTCCACCGGATTTTAAGTCAAATCTGTTGTCAACTGTCTTCTAATATTTTTTCTTCTGATATTCAGAAACAAAAAAAAATGTTCAGTTGTGTTGTGTTCAGTTCAGTTTGTGTTTACTCCATTTACACATTCATCAAATATTATAATTGTTTAAATACAGTGTGTATACCTCTATGATAAGGTTGGGTTACAGTGAATGGTAGCATAATTATGCTTGGCTGAGACAGGGCCCCTACTTGATATCATTACAACTTAATTCTGTGTTAATTGGCAATGCCAGGTCTGAGAATCAATCTTTATGCCTTTAATTCACCTCTCTTTAAACGGAATAGTGCTGTCTCCTCTGCACTCACCTGTCCTCTAAATCACTCCGCTCAGTCAAGCGGGCGAGCTTAATATCCTGCCCTGTCAATAGCCACTGAGAGAAGGCAGACTTTATGTTCCTTAGGTCTCATGACAGCCACTCTGAAATGCCAGCCTGAGGGCAAGAGCTCAAACTCATTCTGCCAGGGCTGGTCAGGACAGTCTTGAAAGGTATTGGCTTTCCTCAGTGCTGGCCTGTTACACTGTAATTGTGAGAGCTATACCTGACTTAACCCAATGATCTTGTTTGTCAAATTTACAAGGCTCCTAAGCTTTTCTTATTGAGCAAGATAAAGTTTCCAGGCTACAACTCCCCTTGGTAAAAACAGACGTAAGTAAAACTACAGTTCTGTACAACATCTGCAGTAAAAATGTGCAGCTTTGACACTTAAGAAAAGGCCTCATATTCCTCCACAGACCAGCAATCACAGTATTGGTTTAGACATGACACAATAAAAAAATAGTTCCCGTTATCTAAACATAATCACAGCTGAACCACAAGGTGGAAGATTCAAAGACACTCATGCTATTATTGGAGGCACTGACACATAACCTGTTTAGTTGTTTATGTTTGAATACTTCCTGCCCTGATTTTGTTGAAGTGCTCAGTAAGTGCTCAAAAGTCCCACAATTCCTCACAGATCACGGTGATATTTTGAAAGGAATCATAAACTGAAAGCACTGAAACATTAAAACATGCACAGCTACAAATAATGTAGCTGGTGATATTTTAACATAGTTTTCTTATTGTCAACAATGAGTTGGTCCCATCAGCAAGTCTAGTCTGTGCAGCTGACAATGTGACGACATTGTATGTATAATCTAACCACGAGGCATAATGTAATCAGAAAATGTTATAAAACTCATAATGTAATAACTGGTTGATAATGTAACAAAATCCTGAGCGCGTAACATAACTTTTTGTGTATAAGGTAACAACTTGTTACAATTTGTGTCAAGCGAGCACAATATTTTATTTTATTACATTGTAGGGCGTTGTAATTCAAGGCTCAGCGTTGAAACACAAGTTTGATGAGTGTGGTGCCAGGGCACCTTACACACAGAAACGCACCACATTATGTCACACTGACATTTCATCCCAATTTTAAAACTTTTTAAATTAATTACATCATGAAATAAAACATATAAGATAATCGGTGAAATGCTGAATATCATCATAAGCGGCATTAGTCAACCAATCGACAAATCAGCAAGTTGTTGACCAATAACTGACTTTCTGTAGAAAGCCGTTGTGTATGAAAACTAAGCCTTCAATTACAAAAAATTAAACTATTAAAAGAGTTATTTTATGCATGCTGCACTCTACAATGAAGCAATTATTCCATTCAAATTGCCAATAAATAAGTTGTTGAGTCACCCTATATAATAATAATAATAATAATACATATAATAATAATAAGTTACTTATTATGCACAAAAAGTTATTACATTATGTGCTCAGGATTTTGTTACATTATCAACCAGTTATTACATTATGTGTGGTTGTTACACTATCAGCTCGTTCCTTCTTCATGATGTAACATGGACAAGGCACTGTCATTTGACTTAATCCCACAGATCCCAGCTGTTTTCATTTATTTAGTCTTTTTGTTTTAAAATGATTGTATGATTTTTTTTTTTTCCATCTTCAGAAGAAGTCAGTCGAACAGACTGAGGGTCTGAGTCAAAGAGTATTAGGAGGTGGACTGAAGCACTTTTGGATTTGTGTTTTTGTGGAATGCCTTGACAATATCAAAGATATAGAATAACTTTAGCCTTTTTTATAATACTTGTACATCAATAAACCATTGATGTACATCAAAATATTAATATTATTTTAAACCTAATATTGTTTTGCCATTTGTGTTAAAAAAGAAGATCAGAACCATAGAGGATATAGAAAGTTTGAACAATTAATACATTCAATCTGAAAAACTAATGGCATGAGACTATTTAAAATAGTTTTCACTCTGCAGTGGTGTTTGGTTAGTCTGATGATGTGTTATATTAACTAAATAATTTAATAACAATAACAGAAGAATTTTTGGAAGATTTTTTGGCAGTTTATATGAAATGCAATCATTTTGCCAGTCGTTATTGTTCGTGTTTAAACCAGCAGGGATGGTGGAAGTTGTGCTTTTGGCCAGTTTGTAGTCATCAGGCTTTGCCCTCAGAGCCTACAGAGCTGCACAAGAGGCCAATGATCACGTCACCTTAAGATTCTAGTGATCACTTATGATCTGATGATTTGCATTGTCATTGTACTGCTGCTAAAGACTCAGTGGATGAGGAACTGTGTCTCTGATGCCCTTTCTTAGGGGTAAATAGGCTCTTCCTGATTGGCCCACATCCCAAATGTCAGTGCACACAGATGAAAGTCTTATTGATATCACTGTTCTCTGCCCTCACCACTTAACCGATGCTAACATCTCAAACAAGACTTGGTGGACTTTTAATTACTTTTTTGAGAGACAAGATAGAGTGTAATGAAAATATCAAACCCATTATTTTCACCTCTGACATCTCCCAGCGTGACACGACCAATAGAACCATTCCTCTGCGTGAACATATTAATATCACACATTTAATGAAAATTAAAAGTAGCAGTCTGCTGGGTAATTTGTTTCAGGTATTGATTCACTCTATGACTGCTCCACAGCAATAAGGTCATGGCCCATGTGTTTGTTTCTCTGTTTGGTTTTGTCGTACCTGTCTGTCAAGCACAGGCAACATTTCTTTATGTAGACATGATTGAATGAGATGTGAGGTTTGACTTACATACAAGAAAACAACAATTAAAACAGTGGTTACAGCGTGTCTCATTCGTGGTAGTGATGCATGCTGGTAGAGAGATTTTCATGCATTTGGTGTCTTATGGAAATCATGTTTGACAGATAGAGCTAAGTGGAGCACAGATTGTCTGAGATGTAATTAAAAAGTAATAATCCTTCAGCATGAATTTATGCATTCATTGATATGCTTAACAATTTAGAAATTCTAATGCAAATAGATGAATAAATCAGAAGTGTTGTTGCTCTCTAACTAATTGTAAGCTTAGCACCTTGAAATTTTATTTCTTCTTGATGTCTCACGTCCTCTCACAAACATCAGGGCTCTGTTTCTAACACTGTGGGTGCGTTTGTGTGTTTAGATGAAGGTACTAGCAGGTTGCTTTTGTGTTTGTGATTATTGGCAGTCAGCACATTTGGAGGGGAGAAGGGCTGTTCTTTGTTCTCTTACTTGGAGCCATGTCACAGAGACATGATGGAGCATAGCACCATGGGGCTGTAGCACTTGGTAATGCTCATAGCTGATGTGAACATATTGACATGTGTGCATAAACAGGAATAGTAAAGTGTGCGTGTGTGAGTGTTTGATACCTCTGAGCTGACATGTGTCCTCTGTGTTATGGCAGATGCTATGTTGCTGGTGGCAGACAGACTGGAGGGACCCTTCAACATTGAAGCAGTCATAGAGCCAGTTGACATCAAGATCTCTGAGGCCATCATGACCATGCAGGACAACAGCATGCAAGTGTCAGCCAAGGTACTGTCTTCTGAATTAGCTTTGGTCACCACGCTACGATGTGATTTCTTTTAAAAAGTAATACATTGAAAACTTTTGATTAGGGATGTCCCGATCCGATATTGATGTTGGATACTGGTCCAATATCATCTAAAAAACGAGTATCAGACTGCATCTAAAATCTCTGATATAAACTCTCCGATACCAGCAGTCCATTCCAGAGCAGCATGCAGTGCTCAGTTATCACAACGACAGTTGAGCTAAGGTGCTAACAAAGTAGCAAGGAGCAGGAGTGATGTCAGCCTTGTGACAGGATTATTCATTTCAAGTCTGATGTTGCAGCTGAGTGCAAAGTTTCCTGTGGTGGCAAAGAATTTATTTTATTTATTTTCATTTTTATTTTATTCAATTGTAGAATATTCTTATGTTTAGTAGGTTATGTAACCCATTAATAATAAATAGGTCAGTTTTTATCATAGCTACTGTTGCTTACTAATGTTCTCTGTTTGAGTAATCTCACTTAATAAAGCATTTTCTAACATTCCATACTACAAAATAGGGAAGAAAAGTAGGTATGATTTATGCTGATATCGTATCGGATCAATGTCGGTATTGGCCAATACTCAAGGCTGCAATATTGGTATCGTATTGGAAGTGAAAAAGTTGTATCAGGTCACCCCTACTTTTTATACATGAACTAATTTTGGTGTAATTATACTTTCTAATCATTGCAAGATTATTTATCCATGTGCATTCTCATGAAATGGGTTTAAAATGTGAAGAGACAATGGAAGGAAGCTCTAGGTAAAAATAAAATTCAAAAATGTCTTCACAGTCCAATGCAAGGAAGCATACATTTTTAAATTTTAGGAAAATAAAAATGCATGAATATTATGCAATCAAATATAGATTATTACTATGTCTTTTAGAATGATTATATGATAGGGATGTGTGTCCTCTTCACAGAGCTGATGTATCTACAGGGATATTCTGCCCCATATTACCTATGCTAATAAACACAACCAAACACCTCCAGTTTATGATGACAATAAATGAAATACCACACAATAAAGCAGGCTTTTTAATCAACATAATCAGGAAACATAAATGTCATGAATTTGTGTCACAATGGTTGCACTGAACATATGTCGTAAAACGTATCACTGTGGATGCATTTCTTTTGTTTGCTCTCACAGTCTATCTGTAACCTTAATCTATAGGAGTATAAACCTATACTTGGGGTGCAGGACAGGGTGTTTGATCTTTTAGTTATTTAGTAGTATATAAAGGTTTTAGGAGACAGTTTAACATGCAAGGGAAGCAGCTAATTTCCTCTCTAGACTCCAGATCGCTAATCGGTCATTTCAGTGGTTTCAATTCCAAGCAGCACATTCAGGATATTATCACACGCAGAATAATTCATCATTGTCTTTCTGTCAAAAGGCAAGTTTTTCAGTTAAACTTTTTATTCAGATCCTTTGGTGTATTGTGGCATATCTTCATGCCAGTGTTACAAAGGTCAGTGTGAACGAGATGTCACATTCTTTTTCATATCAAGAAGGCTGCAATTTACAACTCTGTCCATTGTCTGTGTACTCCATCCCTGCAAGGTTGTGCTTGGTTGACAGATTGCTCTGAGAGATTACAATCTATAGCCCACAGTCACATTTCAAGCCATACGTACCTTCATTCCAGTTGCATGAACCTGTTGAAAATCCGTTTGCTTGTGTGATATACAGGATAGCAGATTTGTAATCATGGTGAAGAAATGATAAATCTTATAGGAGAGACAGCCTCTTGTCATGACAGCCATGCAGCACATCAGGGTGCTCCATCACACACTGAGCCAGGGGCCGGCGTACAGGCCGGACAGGAATGCTAATGAGCTGTGCCGTTGGAAGTGTGTTGTTTGGGCCCTAAGAGCCTGTTGGGACCAAGCTGTCTGAAAACAATCTATTCTCACACTGAACCTCTATGAACTTCACGTTGATAGGTGTAGGGTTCAGGTAATAATAGATCTGCACTTCTATTTTTGTCTCACTATTAACAACACCGTCTAGTTTTTATTTCGGGAGAGATGAATAACTTTCTTTTTGTAAAATCCAGTGTTTCTCTCATGATGGTGTTCTCTCATACACAACGGTCAAACACATTTAAATCTAATTAAAATGATCTATTTTTGGCTGCAGATGAGAATGGAATTTATTAAACATGAGAATAACTAAAAGCTCATTTGTGTTTTGTTTTTGGGGTAATTTGGCTGCAGTCTGGCCCAAAAAGTATTTTGACCTGTCAAATTTATGACTGTAACAATGATTTTCATTTATATGTGAGAAACAGCATGTTATGGGTTAACTGATATTTTTTGGGCCACCAATATGACGCTTCCTGTTAACATAGTTAACAGAGACTCATTGATTGACAGCATTGATAGACAGCATTGGTTTCAGGCTGGCTCTGTATAGTTTTCTTTCTTCTCATCACAGATAAGACATTTTGCTGTGAGCAAATTGGCAGAAGCTTGTAAAAAATATATAAAAGCTTCTGGATGTATATTCTACAAAGAAATAGACTATTCAATACTACAATGAGAAGCTCACATCTCACAATAATAAAGAAATATTGTTAAACACAACAGTTTCCTAGTAAATACTGTACTAAACACCACTTTTCCTCTGCCTGCTCTCTGTGGTAATCCTCCCTCTCGCTGTTCATTCCAGGTTTTTCAAGTGTGTGGCCAGCCAAAGCCATCAGGGATAGGCAGGTCTGCACGTGGCATCTCAGATGTGTTCAACACTCGCTTCAGACCCTACACCCCTGAAGAGAGGCCAACCACAGCAGCTGGAACAAGCCTGGATAGACTGGTACGTACAGAGACAAGATATAACCAATAACTGCTGAAAGTGTATAAAGGAATAAATGGAATTAAATAAAATAGCTTTGATTTGCAAACTTTGGTTTGCATTTATAGAGTTAAATCAAAAACAAGAATAATGATAAGTTATCTGAATTAACAGGATACAGATTAGGCAATTAACAGCACTGAGAGAACTGTAAAGTAGAAAATAATCTAAGGTCAGATCATTTGTATGAGAAAAGCAATACTTCACTAAAATAAACCTCTAAATGTTGAGCTTTCACTTCAAAGCCTAATTAAGTCTGGAGCAACCATGATGGTTTGGTGAAGGGGACTGTATTTTACTGTATTTCAATGCCACGACCAACTTTCTGAAGTGTTTTGCAATTTCTTTTTAAATATACTTGGTGGAGGCAGACTGAGCTTAAAGCTAGTTTACCAGAGCTCAGTTCCAAATGCCAAGAAAAACATTGCAAATCCATGTTCATGTAGTCCATGTAGAGCCCAGGTTCTGTGCATCTTCTGCCATGCTGCGCTCAGAGTTGATCTAGTTTTATTTCTTACACTCTGAGAGCCACAGCTTGCAGAAAGTACATCTTTTGCAGTAACCTTCTTGGACATTGTTTCGGATATATTCCTCAGACTGTGTACTGCTGCAGGAAAAGAGCCATTAGAACAGATTAAGAAAAGTACTTTATCACAAGAAATGTGTCTGGTGGCTCTTCACAGAATTTGTACTGCTCTGCGAATCCATTAAAAACAGTTTCAACATTCACCCACCAAACTTCAGGATGATGGCAAGTCCTAAGGCATTAATTGAGGCTACATAAAGATCCATTTCACCACAATGAGTTGGAGGTTGTCTGTGTCAGGCTCCACTAAAAACAACACAGAGGCTCTCAAGTTGACATGGTGGCATGGAGACCCCACAACACAAAACTGTGATCTCTGTAGTCTACAACAATGCATCTTTTTCTATTTTGCTACAAAATAATGTGACATTTCTAGGTATACATGCAAACGTCTGTGTTATAAGCACAGGTAATATGCAGTGCAACGTTGTATCCATATGAAACATTGTGTGCCCTTGTATTAATAACATCAAACACATTGTGGCTTGATTAAACCTTCATAGAGCTTTGCCTTTGTCACATATTATACAGCGTTAGTATTATGAAAAATGTATTCTGAAAAGCATTCAGTGGACACACATCAGTCTATCGGCTGGATATTATTAAACCATATTTTTATGTCTCCAATTACTCCTTTGTCCAGTCCATTTAAATATGTTTCTATGTAATCCTCTGTCCGATTGACAAATCCATTTATTTAATACACTACAATATTGTCCTTCTAAATAAAGGCACAGTTGATAAATTGAAGTTATTTGACAGGATTAAAATGGAAAATGTGCAGGAGCAAAGAAGAAGATTAAAAGCAGTGGATGAACTGTTCAGTGTTAGTCTTTGTAAGCAGTTTATCCTCTTCTAGCTGTAATTATAAGATATAAACATGTTAAGTACACTGGTGTCTGAAATGTGGCCAGATCCCTTAAAATGCTATTCAACATGTTTTTTTTACAAACAGGGCATGTTTTAAGAAAAAAATAAATCAAACCAAACCTTTTCTTTTGCTTCAAAAAGGTAAAAATACTAAAAGCACATTTTGATTTTAAGTTCTTGTAAAAAAAAAAAAAAAAAAAAAAAAATGTCTAAGTGAGTTGTGTTGCTCTGGGTAATACTCTATCACACCTCTCTCCTCTGACTGTTTCTGCATTTCACACATCACAGCATGTACAATCTTAAAATACTATATATGTGAGCAGTAAATTATTATGTATAGACCCGCAGGTCGAACCACCCTCCAATCGGCCCGGGAGTTTATCGGCTCGGCTCGGCTGCAATGTGAAAGGCGACCTGCAACGACCCGCTAATTTACTTGTTGATGCCTGTCAGGACATCAGGGAATCCTGATGTGAACTACGCGATTCTGTGTTTCTACACAGCTTGCATAGTGATCTAGCACACCGTCTTTATGTACTAGTATACTGTGCTGGCTTTGCACACTTTGCTAAAGGGACAAAACTGCATCACTCAAAACAACAACGTTAATATGTTAACATTAACAACGTTAACATATCCGTGCTGCCCATTGTTTACCTCGCAGTGTCCCGGTGCTCTTAAATCTGAAATGATGACATTGTCAACGCGATGACATCTGGGAGGGAGGAAAAGACAGGCATGCAGCTTTCTCTGTGGGAGGTCAGAACCGCAGCTACCTAATGCCGAGCCAAGGCGGGTTAGAAAATCCCACGTCAACCTGCTAATTTCAATGTGAAAGTGTTATAGGTTACTGTATATCATGCTCAGTTTTTTAAACTGTAGAGAATTCATTGTTGATAAAAAAAAAAAAGTTTTGAGGCAAATCTTATAGTAAGATGAGACTGGTAGATGGAATACTTCAGCAGCACCATTAATCATTTAACTTTTTGCTTCACTAACTAATAGACATCCTATTGCACTCTCGATTTCTCCGATGTCCAATTAAATCTCTTTCTTCTTCATTTCTCTGCTGCTCCCAGAGGGTTGTGTGGAGGACAATGCAACACAGTGTAAGACCTCCATTCCTCCTCTTACTTTCACCAGGTCATCTGTCTTGTGGTGTTTTAATCAACCTGCTTGTAGAGCTCTTCTTTACTTTATTCAGAGTTGATTATTTGTTTGCGACATGGCTGTTTATTTTGTTTGGCTGAATTATTTTGGGTGTTTTATAATCTGCCATAAACCATTGTTCCTCCTGTTTGAATTTCTTTTGTTTTCTCTTGGGGTTTTTCCTGCCCTTCAGATGCATGCAGTCCAGGTTGATTGGAGACTTTAAATAATTTGCTCAAAAGGATAATCAACCAAGCGAAAAGTCTTCTGTGTTTCCATCCTTTTCCCCAGTACATGTTGGAATAAACTCGTACATCAGCTGTGATGTAGAGAATGAAAGCAAGTGTGTTCTCCAGTTTTTGCTTGATGTTGTGAATTAATTTGTTAATTGATTATAATAAAATAATGATAATCCAAAGGATTATTATTATATTGTTATTTTATTGCAGTACTCAGTTAATCTATCAAACGATTTTTCTGCGTGGAGATTATAGTAGTACTATCGTAGTTAAAGTCTTCAAACCTTTAGACAGAAGGTCAGATTTATGAACATGAAATTGCATGTCTGTGTTACCCGCACATTATGCATGTAATTGAGGTCTGAGCATCTAATTCCATATTCAGTGACTGGGACACATTCGGATGAATGACGGAAAGGTCAAAAGGTGTGGTTCAGTGGTGAGATTTTTCTGTGATCGGCTAACTTGATTAAAAAAAAACATTGAATGGCTTCAGGCACAGAAACAAGGAGCAAAAGGTTTTGTAAAGATGAATGTGATTACTGTTGAACACTGAGATTTATGGCTGACTGGAAAGCTTTCTGTCATCATCATCATTACTCCCTCTAAACTCCTTATTGTTTTGCTCTCAAATCCATTTGCATCATGTCTCAATCTCTGTCGGTTTCCTGGGTGATTTGTGTTAAAGTACACTCGTCTGTAGCTACTGGTTTAAACAAGGTAGTCTGGTTTTATGGTTTGATTTGACTGGATGCATTTTCCTTGGTCTGTGATTTTTAATTTAAGTGAGGTTACTGAAATATTTCCCCATACAATTGAACCTTAATTAACTGCATGATGTTGTGTAATGTGTATTAATGGTATGGCCCCACAGAGTTTACAGACAAATCTGCCTTTCTGTGCTGCTGATTCATCACTGACCTGAGATCCAGGACTGTCCCTCCATATGACACTGACTAGAGATTCAGTTTGTTTGATAGCTTGATGTGTTGTATTATTATTGTGGCACACTGTAGTGACTTTTTTAAACAATCATAAAACTAATTCCAGCCCACAGGTTGTGATGTTTAATTTAAAAGGCCCACTGTGAAATCTGAAAAATGAATGACTGTTACATTGCACGGTATTGTGGCTGAGCTCATATTTCGTTACATTTTTTGCCTTTGTGGCATCACAGCTCCACGAATTGCATTGTCAGTTGTCCAATTTGTCCAAGAACACCGCTTTGTTGCAGACTGAATTTTCTCAACAACTATTGCGTTGATTACCATGAATTCTGTGCAGATAGTTAAGGTCCCTAGAGGAAGAAGCCAGCTGATTTTGATGATCCTCTGTTGTTTTGGTTCTGTGGTTTATGACCAAGTAAGTGTGAAACTAATAACATGTGCCTCAGTACTTAGTTCCAATTAGCAAAAGTTGATATGATTAATTAAGATGATGGACAAGTTAAACATTAAATCTGTTAATTATTGGCTTGTTCGCTGACGTTAGCACTTAACTCAAAGGGCTGCTAACATGGCTGTAGGCCTCTTTCTATAAAACAACACCATTCATTTGAAGACGCTGATGCAGCTAAAATGTTACACTGATAGGAAGCAACATAACTCTTCCTTCTGCTCATGTGTCTTTATTGACTGTTGAGATAAATGGACATGATCAGAGTTCAGTTCAGTATTGGCTTATAATCTTCCAACACAGTTATTTATATTCCGAAGAAGTTCATATCTAACATTAAATATTCATTTATTTTGCCAATGATAAGCAGATGTCTGATGAGACAAATCTGACAGAAATGACTTTGTCCTCGGTCAGTTTAAACTAACATTGCTGACAGGACATTACCGTCAATTTCTCCATTACACAAATGCTCACAGAAGAAAATGTGATGGATGTCCTGAGGAGAATCCATTATTGATTTATTTGACAGATTTCTAAACATTTTGAGCCTCTCTAATGGCTTGTTTGTTGTTGAGCACTGTTGAAATGGATGCAGTTGGGAAGAAGGTAAATCAGTCATTAGTAGCGGCCAGGCCTTTCTCCACGCTCCATTTCACGTTGTTTTAGCAGAGCGCCAGGGCCAGGAAACGATCTGGTAATGACCATTTTTCTCAGGAAGTGCAAAATAAATGATCAGTGTTTTATTTCTTCAATCAATCACAGTAATCCAGTGTTGATGGGCACCACCTATGTACTCTTCCGTGTGCATTAGTAATTGTAGCCACACTATACTGAGAGGACTAAAAGGGTTTTATGGAGATTTAGGGAAACAGACTCTGAATTTGAATGCATGGAAAGAAACCCAGAGCTGAACATCCTTCCCTGAATGGGAGTAGAAATCTCTATTCCCACATGAAAGTTTCTCCCCGCCAGAGTAATCAGTCATTGAGAAATCACTCCGCCCAGTGCAATTGCAGACACAACTGCCAATTATGACTGATGGCAACACAGCCAAATTGGTTAAATCCATGATTCATGCCATGAAATGGATCCAGTTACAGCTCTCATGAAATTCTGGCATGTCCTGGAGATCGGTTCTCTACATTTTTTTTTTCTTGATAGCAACAATTTCTGTGTAGATCAGCAAGCAAAAATAGGAGCGCGTTAAGACCAGTTAATCACTGTAGCATGCTAATTCAGTATACTGGGCATGCTGAGTTAATGTTTCAGCAGCAGTAAGAACCACAGGATGTGAGTGCTGTTGGGGTTTTTAAACTCTGCTGACGAAGATCTGGGGGGAAAATAACTTTGTTTTGTCAAAAGTTGACTTCATGTTTAAATATAACTATGGTGCGTGGCCTGTGGAGCACCAATCGAGAACTTGGTAATCATTGTTATACCTGTGATACAGATTATGCCTGATGTTACCATTTTAAACATTACATCTACTCAATTGATTCCAAATCAAGTTGATTGCTATAAATGTAATGATTCTTTTTATTATTATTATTGAGCAAGATGTTCACAGCTGTTTCAGATAGCGACCTGAAATTATGAACTCTGGTTTGAGAGAACCAGAGATTGATGTTACGCCCCAGCTCCAACCACACAACTACACTGTAACATGATGATAGTTTTCTGTATGATGTTTTTGGGGCCGTAGTGGAGAGGTAAACATGCATACATAGCCAAGGTATTGTGCATACAATTATGCACTTAAGCTTATAATTTAATTAACTTTAACTCATTAATGATGAGTTTAACATAATGGGAAGGTGTCACCTCCATGGATTAATAGGGGGCGATGAGTCTGTCCATCCAGAGGTCATGTCTATCTGTCAGAAGAGATGGAAATCTGACAGTGACTGATATGTAATCAGATGTGCTCCCTCAACAGAGACCTGTCTGAATTAGGATTGATATACATGGTCAGAAACATCAGATCAATGTGCAAAGGCAGCTTCATCACTTATCATTATATCCTTGCCTTCCCACACTGGCTTTACTTCCTCATAGTTAATTTGCTCTTCTACTTTATGTTTTTACTTTTCACAGTAAACATTCCTTTTTTCAACTTTTTTCAGCACTGCGAAAACCAACTGATGCATCAAGCCAAAAATTGCTTTTCTTGGTTATCTGGGATTCTGATGCTCAAATCTCTTACAAAAACACATAATTGAGCAAAAATGTAGCTTGAAAGGAAGACCAGCTAGCAACACTCTGTGTCAGAGGGCCTGTTTTTGCTGTAAAAGAGGAAAGATGGCTGGATATCCATTGTAGAGGACAGCTGCTTGTAGGATGTGCACAGTATGGTTCATGCTGCAGGGAGACAAGCTGGGAAATTACAAAACCATGGTGAGTTGTTTTCTTTAGTTTCCAGGTATTTTTCTTGGTTTCTTAGCAAGCTCTTTCATTGCACAGTCCTCTGGGAACTGGTCTTTGTGATCTAACACTGTGAGAGCGCTGCATGGCTTTATAAGAACAAGTGATTAAAAAGTTGTGTTTGAGATCAGATTTTCATTGACAGCCTTTCTTACCCAGATAACCAATACATGTGGGCAAACCTGGCTGAAACAACCCAGCCTGAAACATAGTTTAACTTTGCCCACACAGATATTATAGAAACATGTAGCATCTTATTTCATCTGTTGATTGCTAGCAGACGTCGGCCGGACAGGGCTGATTTTGTGTTTCACATGAATTTAAAATTTAACAATAAATTTGGCAACTAAGTGAGAGGTGCTGGAATCATGCCATTATAGAATTTCTTTTTGGCCTCTAAAGTACAGTATTTTGAACAGCAAAATATCTCTGTACTGTATCTTATATAAATGTATACTGGTTAATTAATATTCTGCTGCTTGCAAATACCAACAGTGTGGCCAGTGTCCTACTGTATCACTAGATTCATGTAAGTGAAATCACCATCAGACAGAATCTGACCATCTCTGTTGCCATTATTAAAAAAATGTCTTCGACATAAACATGAAAACATGATCCTGCAGGTACCAGTCTACTCCTCTAACACCATCTTGGTACCAAATTATCTTCTAGTTTCAGTGTAAATGAAAATAATTTCTCATCTCAAGCTAAATTTGCCCAAACTGGTCCACTAGACCTGGCAGCTTTCGCCTCCGAGCAGCTTGACAGTAGACACTGCCAGAAAGCCACAGTCTGTAGTGGAATCTGCCTCTCTGCTCTCATCAGAAGGCCGTTTAGCCCACTACTGTTTCCCATGACATAGTGTGGATAGCATGCCTGCCTAAAGGTAGAAGGTGTTTACCTTGCTCCAACGCACCAGAGCCTTTCGAGCTAAACTCATCTATGTGGGTAGGCAGGCAAGCTGAAATAACCCACAGTGTGTCCAAGGAAATCCTATTAAAGGCATTATTCAAAGCACTGAATCACAAAATGCAGGAGTATTGTGTTTGAGGTAAGCTAACCCAATTGCTATGAGCATCACAAGGGACTGACCATTTTGTGCCGCTTCCCTTTGGAGGTTTTCCTACTTTTTTAGAATATATCTTAACCATGCTTTGTATAGCATAAATCCTCCTGCCGAGAGGCCGGTTCAGTACACAGTACCATTAAGTGGCTCCTGCTGGTCTCCATGTAACCTAGAAACTGGAGGACTTGTAGTGATCCTGCAGTCTGTTCTTGCATATTTATCAAACTTACATAAAACTCTGACCTCTTAAGATCGATCAGTACAGCCATTCTTTTCTTGCTCTATGTATGTACTGTTTCTGCTTTGCTACATAAAGTTTGTGGCTTGCTTTGCTCATTGTGCGTTGTGCTCGGGTTCTGTCTTCTTTTGGTAGAAGTTAAACAGGCTTTGTTTATCATGCAGTGTATTTGTGTCATGTTTGGGCTGAACACTTGAGTAAAGAAGACAAATGAACAAATTAAGCTCAATCAATCAGGGTCAATCAATACCGATGCCATCCTCACTATCAATTATTCATCCATTTCCATTCCTACTATTACTGTTGTACTGATGAAGAGGTTTGAGTCTGTTCCCGTATGCACTGGACATTTCACCAGTCAATTTAATCAATTTATGGCATGAACACATGAACACATTTGCATTTTTGACATTTAAAGTCTCAGTGAAAAATGAAATTAACACCCACATGCACGGATTTAAACTGATTCAGTCCATAAATTATAGAACTGCAGAACTTAATATTTCTGTCATTTCAGGATTTGGGTTTATTATTGTGCATTGTTGAATACATTCCACTGTTATATTCTGAATGATACTGAATAATTATACTGATTTTTTTTTTTTTTTTTTCTGACCAGTCCAGATGTTAATGCATGATTAATGTTGATTCCTTTTTGCAATACTCATCAAAACTGCAGCCAACTTCTTTATAAAGTTTATTTGGTAACTTTACCTTTACAGAGAAGCATCTGTATGTAAAACGCTTTCCTGAAACGGTGGGTTTACCCTTGGGATGGGACACAAAACCAGCTGTGTATGGAACTTCCATCTGTGCTTACATTAGTCAGGTCACGGTTTGCTTAGCATAAATGTGCTGTGCTAAAACTGCTCAGTACCTTTATCATTTGAGGTCCTATTTTACTGCTTTACATTAAAATGCATTCAGCTGTGTAATAAAATAAACACAGCAGAACACAAAGACATAAATAATACATTATTTAGGTTGAGCCAGGTATATTCTAATGAGCCTGCATGTGACACAGGAAGGAGAGACAAATCTGAATAGCTTGTTGAATCACATGTTTTCTGATTTAGGCAGCCCATAAAAAGTGAAGTGTCTTTCACAGTTTGTGGGTTGGTAAAACCTTTATACCCAAATGTACATGAACAAGCTCTGACAAAGATATTTCCAAGAAATGGCCTCTTTCCCCCTGTGCATTTCAACACAATATATTAAACACATTAAATCAGTTGGAGACAATTACAGTTTGGGCACATGCATATAAAAGATTTAAGATTCATAATTTGTGTCTTTGTGTTTCTTAATACAGTGTGTATGGTTTTCTACTGGACCACTGAAGCAGTGTTGAGCTAGCTCAAAGTTCAGTTCATACATACAGTATGAACATTTATAATTGTAAACTACATTCAAAGTACAAAAAAATAAGTAGTGTTAAAAATGTGCATTATTTTTTGTATTTTTTATGATGGAATTTCTTCGTAAAATTCCTTCAAATATTCATATGAACTCCTGGCTGCTGTAGTCCAGGTAGCTTTGTTGTCGTGTGACTTTCTAGTTGCAGGCAGGTGACATAAATTGTCAGGTGCCATTGTGCACGGTGCATGAATGTTGTCAATTCAGGGGAGGGTTAATGATGCTTGTGTTTACCACGCCCAAGCTCATTAATTGCAAACGGTTATTTTCAGTAATGGATTGTTCATCTTCAATGAACAACATTCTTTTAGCGTATTCATGCACAACACTGTGTTGAAGAGAAAGTTGAAATGAAATGAAAAGCCCAGTGTTGAGTCTAAACAGTGGGGTTTCCCTTGTTTGAATGTTGCGTAAGCCTTTAAGGGAAGGCTTGTTGTGTGTGCTCTGTGTGTGTGTGAGAGAGAGTAATTCATCAAAACAGGATTGTTAATGCTGAGATGCAAGAAATGATGCCATGTCATTTGCCTGCAGTTCATCCTGGAAGCTAATTGAGGCGTTATCTTCGTGTTGACCCTTCTGTTCTCCATATTTGATTTTCTGTCTGAATTATAAATCATCTACAGATTGCTTCAGCGTCCCTCAGCAGCAGCAGCATCCCTTCAGCCCCTGCAAAGACTTCTAAATAGACAGGTGCTTAAATGGGAACAGTTGTTTTTCCCCTACAATTAATTGCTAATATTTCATATTTCATACAGGAAAAAGTGAAATCTTATGTACCCATTCATTGTTTTCACATAATTCCTTATGTTTTATTTTTAATGTAACCAGATCAAGACATTTTTGGCATTGGTTTATACTGTTGTGATACTAAAGGAGTTTGTCATTAGTTTGTTTGAAGATTATTCCCAAATCAGGTCAAACTTCATTGGGATTTTTTTTTTACATTTTTATATTTCTGTAATATAATATTTTAGCCCACTCATCGTTTTATCCAGTTGAGTAAGGAGGAACCTTTTAAAGGTTTGCAGGAATAACATATTACCTTCTTTTCCAAACTTTTTATACTCCACCACAACTGAAAAAAAGTCATCTTTCAGTGGGCTACAATATTCAAATATAATATTGAAATTGCAAAATAGAGCAAAGGTGAAAAGGAACACTTGAAATCAGAGAGCCTCTCAGCTTGTGGGTGCTACGTTCATGGACATTCATTGATATGTGCAAAAGCGGGTAACCCGTCTCTGCTATTCAGCGATCTGTTCAGCCAGAGCATGACAAGCCAGAAATACAGAAACCAGATGGCTATGTATGAGAACACGTTTTTATTTATTTATTCTTTTATTTTTTGACAGGGTCAGTTAACTAGAAGCTAGTTTACACCTGTAGTCCCTGGATAGGAAACAGAATGACATTACATATTTACAATAACCACAATATTTCATAACATTAAGACATATCAAGTGTTCATAAAGTTCTCCTTCCTTCAAACATGGCTGCTTCCTTGTTCTGTTTCTCTGGTCACATTTATGAAGTTTTTGTGTTTCCATGTAACCAAGTCTGATTGCAGCTGATGACAAGTAGAATCACACAGGCCAGTGTCATAATTCACATTTTAAATGGCATGTCATTTGTGACATCTCGTGTCTATTCTCCATTGAAGGTGCATTTTTAAGATTAATGTCCTATTATTGACAGATATTACAGTAAATGTGATTTAATACAAGCTAGTTATTTTATGACCACATTGCATTACAGGGGTAACAAGTGCATGGACATAACGTGCTGTAAAAATCATGAAGATTATCAGTTAAAGCGGATATTATGGAGACAGGTTGTGAATCGCATACTAACTACTCCTACTGCCTTTTGTTGGAATTGGAATAGAACGTGAGGGACATTATAAAATTACAAAAAAAAAAAAAACAATTAAAATTATAAAACCTCTACTAATTACATAATTAGAAAATTGGAAAATCAGAAAATTAAAACAAATTAAATAGTTCACCTGTTGTGAGAGTTAGAGGTCACTACCTTGACAGCCACTAATACTTATTAATACATTTAATGGAGACTAAATGTGTCATGTGTCTGCCTCAGTAAAAGTAGTGGTATGTTACACCCCCTGTAATGCCCTATCACCCAGTTGAAAAAGGCCTCATGTGTAACTTCCTGCAAACTGCGCCTCTGATGCCATGTTATCCTGCCAGAAACTCTGCCTCCTTCAAAGAACTCATACTGACCAGAGCTTGTTATTTCCCATGTCAGCCATTCTCCCGAACAACTCGACATCTGTGATAACTGCTCTCGTCTTTGTGAAACAGGAAGCTCTTGGTCCTGCAACAACACTACAGCACAAGGTCTCTCCTCTCTATCACCTCTAAAACTCTATACATATGTTCAATACTCTTAATGTAATGATAGAAATATCTGTCTGTGCCATTACCTTGGCCCTTGCTATGACCTATACTGTGCACTTGTCGTGGTATGAGTCGAAACTTTCTAGATAAACCATATTATTCTTCAGATACAAACATGCAGGAGTGTCCTGCCTTTTAAAAAGAATCTATAGGCTATGGTTTGTGTCCTTTCAGACTAATCTAGTCTGCCTTCACCGTAATGCTCAAGACCCATGAATACTAAAAGGCAATATTTCTTTCTTTTTTTATTCATTCACCAAGGATGCCCATGCAATCCAAACGTCAACTCCATTTGTTCTTCAGTCGATTGTTCAACAATCATAAGCTATTGCCAGAAGAAGAATTCCTTTATTTAATCCCTTGATGAGGGAAATTACATTTTCCCTCTGTTAGTATTATTATTATTTTATTATATTTTTCTATTGCACATTATACACAAGTTATGAAACAAACACATGCACATGTATTGGAGGGGTGCCTGGATAAGGGGCTGCCCCTTATCCAGGCACGCCGAGGAGTTGTGGTTTTGGTGCCTTGCTCAAAGGTCGGTAGTGCTCAGGAGGAGGAACTGGCACCTCTCCACCAGTCCACTGTGCAGACTTGGTCCGACCTGGACTTGAACCAGGCACCCCAGAAGAATTTGTGTGTGGACAAATCAATGTGTTCTTTCTTGCAATCAAGTCAATTTATTTGATTGATATCTCTATCAATCAGAACCTACTCCAATATCCAGCCCTTCTTTAAACCATATACTGTACATTCAATTTGATATGCCTTATCAACGTAACTAACAATTTAAATAAATGTATATGGGTGGTGTTTGATATAATAAAAGAATGTGGGTCCACAGACAACCACTCACACTCACACCTACGGTCAATTTAAATTAGCCAATTAACCTAATCCCCTTGCATGTTTTTGGATGGTGGGAGGAAGCCGGAGTACCCGGATAGAACATGCAAACTCCACACAGAAAGGCCCCGGGCCTGGGATTCGAACCCGGTACCTTCTTGCTGTGAGGCAACAGTGCTATAATATGAACTATTCATGACTAAATAAGCAACCACTAAATATACTTTAACAAAGATTGCATTGTTGGGCTTAACCCTTGTAATCTGCTATATTAATATATTAGTTTGGTTTGATCAGATTTGATTTGAAGCATCTGGGAAACATAATCTGACAAACTTGCCCTCTCATTTTAATTCAGATCATTCCATTAATTTGAGTAACTAAATTCAGACATAATTGACATCACTTTTTTAAATGAGCCAGGCCCATCTCAAACCAGTGAAAAGACAGTGAGACAAAAAATACTGATTTTCTCATCAGAATGTTGGCAGAAACATGTGTCTGTGTATAAACTTACTAAAACTGATACAAAGAAGTAGAAGCTGGTTAAAAATATACACTGATCAGACATATAACATTATGACCACCTGCTTAATATTGTGATGGTCCCCTTTTTCCTCCTAAAACGGCTCCAAACACAACAAACTGCTCTGCTCTGTGTATCCTGACTCCTTTCTATCTTCAGCAGCATTAACTTCTCTGATCTGTTGGATCAGACCACCAGGACCAGGCTTCACTCCCCTCCTGCATCAATGATACTTGTCCTCTCATGACCCTACACTTCCCTACTTTTACTGCTTCTAACACATCAACTTTGAGGACAAAATGTTCCTTTGTTGCCTTATACATCCCATGCACCACAATGAAGAGAAAATCAGTTCACTCACCTGTCAGTGGTCTTAATGTTATGTTTGATTAGTGTATGATTTGAGTACATTCAAACTATTGTTTTTATTTTCGGACATCAGGATACCATCATATGTGGCTTAATTTCACCCCGTCATTGTTACTATGTTGAAATATGTATTTTAGGTTGTGGAGAGTTTGTAGATTGCAGCTCCAGCTCAAAAAGCTGCAGTCGGGCTTCTGACTCTGTTTAGAATCAGGAAACACATTATCTTACTTTTGGCCTTCTGACACTGGCTTCCTCTGACAATCTGTATTGATTTTAATTCTATTGTTAGTATTTAAACCACGTTTTGGGCTTTTAAATCAACATGAGCCTGAACACACATTGAGATCATTTTGCAAGGCCTGTGTGGCTGCTCCACTGTCTCGACTCAGATCAGGGGGCACTGGGATTTATCTGTTAGAGCTTGTTTTATTCTTTAAAAAACATTAGTAACCAACCTCTGTGCCAACCAATCTATGTGCTTATTTGAAAAGCCTGTTCTTGTTTTGTTTTTTTTTTTCATTTTTATTATTACTCCATTCATACCACGCTGTATGCGGTTACAGTTAAGTGTAAAGCAGGTGGGACCTACTGTATATAGAGTCAACTGCATGTTATTTATTGTAAAGCAGGTGGATATGACCTGTGAAAGTCCTCATTAAAATGACTGGACCTACATTAACATGCATTGGTGAAGGGTGCTCTACATGCTCTGATGGATCAACAAGGACTTGACATCACTTCTGAGACTCAGCAAACAGAGGCGGATTGAGATAAAGCTTTGTTTGAATAAAATCTTTGAAGCGGGCAGTACCCGAAGGAAAGGAGGAAATTTGAATGGTAAAATTGTTCATGGTACCTGATAGAGACACAGAATGCAGGAGTTAGGTGACTCACAGCACAGTTATAGCCATACAGATGAATCAAGGCTTTCACAACAACAAAAACAGAACATTACACATCATAACCGTTGTATTACACATCATTAGTTTAAACTCGGTGTACCTAATAAACTGGCCACTGAGAGTATAATCTCAAATCACAAAATACATACAATGTGTCCAACTGAGACAGATCACTGTCTCTTCTACCATTGAACCTGTACTGATATTATCAGTTATTCAGAGTTTTGTATGAAGATGGTGCAGCAGTGAACTCTGAGCTGCCAGACACTGAAAGTTCAGCTGCATCAAATCCTGCGGCTGCACCTGCAGAAACAACAACACAGATGGAGTAACTTCTCTAGCTTCAGACTCACTGCCATGGGCTCTCATATAAACACTCATAGTTTGATTTTTGTCGCACCCTCAGTGCGGTGTGTTTGTGCTGATGTGTGTTTATGTGTCTATGTCCAGATTTATTTACAAACTAGTGTTTGTTTTCTGCAGTAGTTGAGTATTAAAACAGGTTAAAACTAACATTGTACTTTCAATTCCAAAATTAAATATTCCTGTTTGCTGTTTGTGGACATTCTGCTGTCAGAATTGACCATATAAGTGCGGTTAAATTTTAAAGTTCAGCGATAATAAATGAGCACATCCTGATCTGATCTGTATTTTATTGCCAGTGCCTGGATGCTGTGGGCTGTCATGAATCACAGCCACACCAGCATGTGTTAAATCTAACCAGCTTTGGTGTCTCCATGACAGGATTACCACATCAAATGTGAGGGCAGGCTCCTGCAGTGGGATCCTGTTGGTACAGGCCCTTTCATGTCCTGTTAAGACCCGAATCTTCACTGTATGCACTCTCTCAAATCCCCGGCGTAGCTAGGACATGATGAGGGTCAAATGTGTCTGTGCATTTTTTTCTTTTTTGGGCTATTACTGGTGTCCATGTGCACTTTACATGTAAATGATTAACATGGGCTTCAACTGTAGCTGGAGGGTCAAGAACTTATAAACAGGATTTGAGAATAGCATATTTTTCATGGTTCTCAAAAACAATTTCTAGAGGCCACATAATTTATGAATTTTGTAGGTGATTATTTTTCTTGTGTACTCCTGGAGAAAAGAATAAAGCATCCAAGTTTTTAAGCTGGCATAGCCTCCATCAGGTCTACTTGTTTTAGTAGGTGAATGCACATGAAGCCGTCCTGATGAAGTCCAACTGTATTTAAGGTGGAGCCACAGAACACCATTTAATGTAACTTCCAGTTCATTTTCTCCACATGAAGACCTTCAAGTTTAATAAAACAAGGTGAGACATGCACCTCTAGTATCCAATCGTATGGGTGATGCATGGATCAGAGAAATACAGCAGAATAAAACAGATGGATCAAACAGTCATGCACCAAGTAGCTCCCATCAGAAGGGTTTTTATCATGCTGTAATGTTTGGAGCACCAGACTCTTCCTCAGACTTTCTCTGATGAGCCTGGTGCTCAAAATGAAACAGCATAATAAAAAGTCTTCCTAGTTTAATCCACTTAAGTTTGTTTTGTTTTTCTTGTTTTTATTTTTGCAAGCTAACCATAACTGTCACCTCAAATGGTTCGAAGTTGGAGAAACAGTTAACCATCAGTCTAGCAGGTTAGTCACCAGCTAGCTACCAAGCTACATGCATGAAACAACATCTTTTATTGACATTTGAACTACTAAATAATTAAACAAAGAATTAAACAAACTAAATAGAATATTAGTGAATATGTCAGGCTGAATTAATTGTGACAAAATGGCAGCTCTAATTATTAGGCTACATTAATTTAAAATAGTGATTGAACTGTTAACTGGAGCTATATTTGAGGCGTCTAAATACCTAAACACACTAGCTGATCAAAAACTTGTATTTTCAGTGATTTTGCAGAGTAGCCATTTCCAGTGGAACTAAAATGTCATTATGCATGAAACATTATATTACCCATGAAGCAACATACTGTAAGGATCTTTATTTAAGGTTCAATAACCTCACTTAGTTTGTATTCAAGTCAAGAATGTTTTTTCAGCCCAATTTCACAGACACTGTCTCTGTAGGTTTTACAGGCCCACAACAGTTCCCAACCCACAATAAACTCTTTATTAAAACTCTCATTAAAACCTCAGGACATAAGCGAGCGGGGGATGCTCAGGTGGAAGATTTAGAAAAAGACTTTTCCTTATCAGACAGCAGAGTGTGCAGTAGCTGCTGTTGGTGGGAAAGTGGCAATGGCACAACATGAACAGAAAGTTGTAGCACTTTGTAGAAATCCAATGTGCAGCACCAGGATTATAATTCTACAATAGGATTATCATGAATTCAATACTAATGTAAGAAATTTAAGAAGTCCAACAAAATAAGCCCAGGAAATGGATATAAAAGATGATTTCATTAAAATATGGAAATCCAATTTTAAAATTATTCAGTTTGTCACATTTCAGAGACCAGGACTTCACACAGATGGGATTTGTATTAGGGGAAGGGGGTGAGTACTCCTTAATGAACATCAAGGTTCACCTCTCTCTCACCTTTTCCTAAATTCATTTTTAAATATCAGAGAGGAATACTTTCTACTGCTGGCACATGCAATTGTATAATACTTAAACTTTTAGCAAAAGGGGAAATAAATGTATAACTCTATTCAGCAAGGGCTTCACTGAATGAACCACAGACTATTGTTGCCTGCAGCCAAAGCCAAAAGAAAGAAATGTTGCTGCTCATTGGGTTATCACCTCAGGCTTGGTAGAGCTAACCTGATAGCTGTCTGGCAACTGTCTCTCCGCCAGCCTCAAACAGCAGAGCAGTTGGTCCCACATCCTGAACTAACCACCGACCAAGAGGTTGCACAATGTGCAGAGTGCCTCTGTGATTGGCTGGCATGTCTGAGATTCATAGTCATTCATAGATATACCTGTGATGAAGATCTGGACCCAACAACTAATGCATTACAGTGAAGCATGTCAAGTGCAAATATAGTTTATGGTTTTACAAACAATGCAGCTAAAATCTAACATTGGCTGTACGCTAATAATAGTACAGACTATCTATGTTCCAATAATGGAACGATGCTGCTTCTTATGTCTTTTACTTGGATCATTGCCTGCAGAGGAGTCTGAAGCCTTGTTGCCGTCATATACAGGAGCCATTTACATGCTTCTCTTTTTGAAGTTCACAAAGACAGCCTAATATAAAGCTAAAACTAAACTCTGCTGCAACATTATTCATTTCATATTAATAAATAAATTTTATTTTGTAGTTGTTTGCAGTGTTTTGTGAAATCAGACCCTTTGTTTCAAGAAATACTAGAGTTTCAATGACATCTGCCACTGTTATCAACATAAACTGTAAATGTGTTTAATACCAGTTAATTTCCATTTGCAGTGTTTATGAATAAAATTAGCTAACAGGAAGTAAACATGGCAGCACACTGTTGTCTGGCAATGCAATTCAATGTGCCAGCGTTTTTTGGCCATTCTGAATCTGTCATGATGCACAGAATATTTCGCTCTATGTTCCATTCTTGTTTTATGTTCAGTAGATTTTTCACCAAAATCTCCACTTTTTGTCCAGATTCTGTTTGTTTTGCTCTCTAATCGCAATCGTCTCCACTTCCTGCTTTGATCTCTGTGGCGTATATACCATCTCTTCATCTTCCGACTACAAATCCCAGACGCCCCAAAATTACTCACAAGCTGTGTGAGAGCGCCCTCTTGTGCCAGCTGCTGAAAAAACACTTTGACATATATATGTACATTTATGGTAAAGGCTAGGGCTGTCAAAATTAACACGTTAACATGGATTAATCCATCATCATAATTTATGTGATTAAAATTTTAACACAGTATACAACGTATTTCAGGCAGTTGGTCCAAGTAGAGTTACCAGCGCAAATTTCAGGTCAGTTGATCCAGTCATGACAGGAAGCAGAAACAACCAGACCAGTTTCTACTCTTCTTCCTCCTCCTCCTCGTCCTCCTCCACTTTGCCTTCTTCCTACCCATCCTCTTCTTCCTCACCATCATCCTTGTCATCGTCATCTACAGCCATCCCAGGGCACATTCACATCAATGCTATCAAACGTTGTAGGGAGACGTTCTCACTCTCTAGCTGCACTTAACTGGACTTTTATACAGAAATATAAACTAGTCTTTACCTTGGGCAAAACTCAACAGCTGCTCAC
Organism: Synanceia verrucosa; assembly: GCA_029721515.1. Lineage (NCBI taxonomy): Eukaryota > Metazoa > Chordata > Actinopteri > Perciformes > Synanceiidae > Synanceia > Synanceia verrucosa. The sequence continues at coordinate 20,300,540 of CM056549.1, forward strand.
TGTTGTTCACTGCTCTGCACTGATGTTAGGAGCTTCCACAGTAACCAAATATCCACTTCTGTAGTCTCCAACTGGAGGTGAAGCAGAGCATCATTCAACCCTGACACACAAGTATAGTGGAGCAGGATAGATGATTGATGATTGATTCATCATGATTAAATATCATTTAATCATGATTAAATATCATTTAATCATGATGAATCAAAATTAATCCCCTATGATTAATCTGTTTAAAAATTGTAGGCCTAATTGTTTGACAGCACTAATTAAAGCAGAACCTTAAAATATTATTTTTAATTAAAAACATGTTATGGGACCATTCGACAAATCACATGTCATATGCACCTGGTGACCAACCTCTTATAGACTGGTATAACACTGTTTTTGATTTGCAGTAGGGACTTGTTTGGATTAACATTTATTTAAGAGTAATTGAAAAAGCATATCCATTGCTTCACACGAACAGGTTTGGAACATGACAATCTCAGATTCAGTGGCATCTACACTTCCTCCCTTCTGCTACAAGAAACATCCTTTCAGCGAAAAGAGGCTTGAGGTTAAATGTAGTAACTCGTCACTCACTCCCTACTAGTTAATTAAATGGTCATGGAGTGGGAGATGTGCAATTTCTTGTTTTTGTTTAACATTTGTATTTCTCTTTATTTAGTTTCTGCTACAGTGATGCACCTAACTGAGGGCAAATAACTTCTACACAAAGCAATAGTTATTAACATCAAATGGGGTTTCTTCTCTAAAGTTGAGGTTACATTTATCAATATATGTTTGTATACTTTGACAACTCTGCTGTAAGGATAGGACTAAGGATGAGAATAGGTGCACTGGGCTTTGCATTAAATCAGATGTTGCTTTTGAAATATTTGGGTGTAAATTGTATGAGACAGATATTTAGCAGTCTTGGCTTTTCAGAGCCTTGAAGAATTCAGAAGCTGAAATTGGTTCAAGTCCAAAACAATCCACAGAAAAAAATTGCAACACTGTTGAAAGCAATAGAATTTCACAGAGAAGGTCGTGACCCATCAACAGTGTTCGTTCTTGGCAAAATGTCTTTTGAAACGCACACAATGGATACATCAGCTGGCTGTCCAGGCTCTCTGTTTTATGAGGCAGGATTCCATATAGAAAGGTTTTTGTTTGTGTATTTTCTGCAGAGTTTTTAAGCAGAAAGTTCATTCAGCTATGTTCTTACTCTTGTTCAGGCTGTTTCACGTAGCTGGTACTAATCTTTCACTGCTGAATTCACCACTGAAACAATCCAGTTTATCACCCCATGTAAAACAGCAAGTTGTGTTTTGTACGAGTTAACAACATTATTATAACAGGTAATGAGGCAACTGTGATGATAGCTAGCTCTTTTCCATTGTTACCAGTGTTTAAGCTAAGCTAAGCTAACACACTGCTGACTTTAGATTCTTAGCTTCTTGTTTTAACTCTTGGCAAGAAAAGGGTGTAAATATCGTTGAATTAGTGTTTGTGTTGTATACTATGTGTCACCCTGCTCTCATATTACAGCATTTCTTAAGGACAGTTGACTTTCTTTATATTATCAACACATACTTATCTAACTGATTTACACATAAGGTCACACATGTATTTCAAATATTATGATTGATTATATGATTGTACGCACCTTAATATATAGCTTACAACTTACAGTATACTCAGGTTAGTTAGGCTCTTCATGATGGTTACCCACTATATATAAATGATGAAGGTGACACAATGGGCTTTTAGACATGTTGAGTCCTTGCGTGTTTTTTTTTTTTCACCTGTTTGCTGGTAAGCTGCTCAAACTTCATGCTGAGTCCAGATGGAGTCAGTCAGGGGTGACCGCTCATGCCAAATATCAAACTTGAAACTCCAAGTATGTCTTGTATGAATCGCAGATGAACGAAATATGGATAGAAGTGGACAAGAAGTAAAATGGACAGAAAAAGAACCTCGGGCAGTCCCACCACTACCTCTCTCCTGATGGAATAAATGAACAGAAAGGCTTGTGCAACTACATACACTTTTACTGCAGCATGTTTAAAATTGCAGTGTGACACTCCTATACAGAGATGGAGCTATAGGAGTCTGCTGTATTTCTGTTTACTTTTGAGAACTTGCTTCACTGATTTTTTCCCCTTTTTATCCATCTTAAACTTTCTTTTTCATTTATTGAGAAAGTGCATAAGTTGTGTGTACCTCTGTGTTACAGTCAGCTCACTTCTCACCCTAACTTCTCAGCCTTTCAAGTACAAAATTATTAACCCTAATACATTAATATATTTCTGTTTTGGCCTATGGCAGGTGATTGACATCAAAGAGAAATTGAAGGAGTCCAAGAGATTCTGGTCCAATCTGCCAGATGCCATCTGTGCCAAAGGCAAGCTCACAGAGTCTGACGAGGATCAGTGCTGGAACAGCCACACGAAGGGCAGGTGAGGACTTCTGCTACTCTTTATAACCAGTGCAAAGTCACCCACTCTACGGCTATCACACTTTGCCTGCCAGGGATTAAAATAACCACACTGTGTTCCCAGATTAACACTCTCTGTAAGTGCAATGCTTAGTACTTATATGGAGAATTTCTCTATAAGCTCTGAGGCTCTTATACCCAGAGGACTGTGGCGTTTCCGACACCCCTTATCACCACTGCAGCATGTCGCTGAGCCCTGCAGTTGATTGGACAGTGAGTTTTTCTCTCTGACAGTGAACCAGAGACGCTGGCAGAGAAAATATATCACCCCATCACTTTGTTCCTCTCCAAGTAACAAAATCACCAGATGGTGCAATAAAAGACATGTTAATTCTGTTGGTTGTGCCAGTAACATTTTTAAGCATCGCTCTAAATCTGGAAGGTAAATTGATTGCCCAGTGATGATAAAATGTCAGTGCAAGTCAGTGTTCCTCTTATTTAAACAAACTATACACATTTTATATAAAACAGGACTTTCTAATTAAGTACTGAAATGAAATGACTGGTTAATAATGTAAAAATGTAAACAAGGCTAAAATTTAATGATACAGAGTTTGATTTTCTCATGTAGTCCATTATTTTTTTTAAGTAATTTGAGTAAGAAGAAGACTGATCTAGTCTCATCTGTGAGCATCAGGCACATGAGGGGCTCTCTGTAGCAAAGTGCAACAAAGTGAAATGACTATTGAGCCTGATTACACACTTTGGTTTTGCTTGATTTAAGCAGCCATCATAAGAATGAGTAGCTCTTATGAATCTGTCTAATTTCAGTCGCTCTACTTTGTGAGTTACAAGAAGATTATGGGATATTTAGACATGTTCCACAACTTCTGTAGATTATCTTTGCGTGTGTGTTGTGGAGAAGTCAATGATGCAAATAAACACACTTTGGTAAGTGAAAGAGAGGGACACAATGAATGTACATGTTTAAGGGAACAAAACACAAGGTAGGTAGGTTAACCAATTTGACGATGCATATAGCGCAAATAAAGGATTTGTAGAAACTGTATTGCTTTTATTTCATATAATTTTTGGAAACAAGAATATACAAATAACAATATTTTTTTATTTGAACTATCATGCATGTTTTGTGTTGTGTTACACATCATCAGCTAAACATGTTATAACACAGGTAGTACAAGTTTCAAGTTTCAACCTTTAAACAAAGTTTCAAAGTAAAATGTTTTATTTTCATCAAACAGCAAATGAAGGAAATTGACAAGCAAGGACAAAAACTTTATAATAAACCTGTCTCAAAATGACTGTGAAAGTGAAAGTTACAAACTAAAACACCACAAGGAAGGCAAGTATATAACTACATAAGACAAAATTCTTACTCTGAGGCTGACAATGAACTAAACATAAAATCACTCTAATGAGACAAAAGGTGACGAACTAAACAAAGGAGACAAACTTGAAGTGATAGTTCAGAATTTTGGACATAGGGCCTCATTTCCAAGTGAGCTGGAGTGTTGGAGACGTGTGGAGACAGTTTTTTTATGTCTAAAATTATTCCATCAACATCATCCATCATGTAATAGTCTGGCATTATAACTGATTTGCCTCAGGTGCACTGTGGAGTGGGTTAGACTGTTTTTAATGGCAGACTAAACTAGAACCATTGACTTGCGTTAGCCTAGCACCAGTGAACTCTGCAACTGGAAGGACTAAATGAAATTTTTGTCTCGAAACATGTCCAACACTCCGGCTCACTTGGAAATGAGGTCCTATGTCCAAAATTCTGAACTATCATGTTAAGGCACTCAAAAGCTGAGGTAAAAGAACAAAAGTAGCAACTAAAACCTGACTACACTCTCTCTCCAAACAACTGACTGAACGCAATGAAAAAAGGTGACTTAATAGGTTAAAATAACGAGACATGACAAAACCGGCCAGAAGTTTTGTTGTACAGTATATACGGAAATTTTTGCTATAAAAGCCCTTTTTGCTTCCAGGGACATTACCGACATGGAAATATTAGCCAATTCAAATTGTTGCTGTGTCATTGTGTCCAGATATTTCCCTGAAGTGGTGAAGGAGGGTCTAACCAACCAGATGAGCAACCCAGAGGTGGATGTGGATATCACCAGGCCCGACACGCTGATACGACAGCAGATCATGGCTCTTCGTGTCATGACCAATAAGCTGAGGAACGCTTACAATGGGAATGACATCTATTTCCAAGACTCAAGTAAGTTCTCCAGTCTCTCGAGTGTTTGCCAGTGCAGGTGGAGACAAGTCAATAATAATAATAATGTGAAATAAAATACAGCAAGAAAAGTTTCTGTATTGATTTCTGTCACTGCATGTTGGTTTTGATTTGGACCACACTTCACGCACAGGCACACAAATAGCCCTGCAGAAATATAAACTGTACTGAAATAAGATCTTGAGTGTCATTCATGTAGCAAGTCATGATACAGCTCCACAGGATGCATCAGTGTGGCGGTGAGGCAAGACTGACATTATTAGGAGAATAAATAGCTGTAGGTATGGTGACACAGACAGTGATAGACAGCCAAGGCTATGTTTAGGAAGATGTACATCTCCAATGATGCCGTGACAGAAACCATTCTTTCCTCCTGATTATGTGGATCCCATTCAGCTGATAAGATGGAAGGTTCTCTGAGCTTCAAATAAAATGTGTGGCAGCTCGACTACTGCCACCAACGTTTGTAGCTCAGCTCCATTTTTGTTGCTGTCATGTTTGTTAGGAGTGATAGAAACAAAGTACTGCAACAACTAAAAGTGTTGCATAAAGTGATATTCCACAGAGGCAGGCTACATGAGAAACAACACTATGTCATGCTGCTGTGATACAGTATGCTTTGTTAGTGGATCATCCTTCTTTAAAGACCTACCTTTTGCACACGCTGCTGTTCTTAACCACCATTTTGGTCATTTTCAGTCACGCAAAACCTATTTTTTGTTCTGTCACCTGTAAAAGCCTGGGCGCACATTCATTTATGGCATGAAGAAATTTTGTAGTGAAGTCAATTAATTTAAGAAAAGCGTACTCAGTCACCATTGTCACTGACAATCTGTGCCTGAGCATATGCAGCCTCAGTGGGCCCCTTACTCCTTTTCATACACGATTTGTCGCTGTAGAAATAACTGAACCAGCACCTGCAGGTGTTTACAGCTGATTCTGAATCTGAAATCTCACCGCATCACATCATTGTGTGTGAGGCTTTTTACTGTGATTTTGAAACTTCACAGGTTTTATAATTATGAAGATAACTCCATTATGTTTTATGAAATCATGTTTTACAATCTAAAACGTAATTTCCTCCACAGTTTTCTCGATCTTACTCTGGCTCCTCCACTGAGGGAAAAAAAATAGCTGTATTGCATTTTTAAGTGCAACTTGAATTTGGACTGTAATTTGCAGAGCTAAGGTGAATTGAGTCTGTTTCAAATCTTTGGACTACATGAAACGAGTCAGATCAACAAAATGAGTCACCGAATTCTGGCATTTTCTCTGTGCCACCTTCTGGTGTGACGAGGGCTTTCTTACTTCCCCTTTTGCGATGACCCAAACTAAAAGCGGCTTGTGATGCTATTATTTTCATGTCACTGTTTATTTGTGTGATCTTGTTGCTGCAGGTGATGAGGGCAGTACTTCTGGCAGTGGCAGTGGCTGCTCTGATGGCTGCACAACAGAGTTTGTTTTTGTTGGAACAGAAGCTCCTGTGATCGGAGCCGACAGAAGCGATGAACATGCAGCAGCTGCCGCAGGCAAGTCGTTTTGCCGGGGACCTTCCCTACTGCTGGTGATGGCCGCTCTCACACTCCCACTCTGGGCAATGAAGACTCGATGGAGATAATACACAAGTGTGGCCTAATCACTAACTTTTATACTGTTGCTGTACGGTACAGTTTGTTTAACAGCAAGTTCTACTGCTGTTCCCTCACTGGACATGTAGAACCTCCTGGAAACCTGTCAAGACTGGCTTACTGTGTGGTATGGTAGGACTGGAAGTGAGTGCAGTGCTGCATCCTGCTCGTCCCCCAAAGAACGCTCGGTGCCATCACTGAACCAGCTTTCACATCTCTGAAAAAACAAACTGTGGTGTTTTCTCATTATTCTAAAGTGGATTTCAAAGAAAATGCTACATCTTTTAGAAAGTGAAAACCATCTGATCTGATTTTCAGATAAAGGGGAATTTATTTTTATTTTCCTTTGTATGACAAAGTGTGAAAATGAGACACACATTTTATCCTATTAGTCTTTTCCCCTCAGACAAAAGTCTAACTGTGTGCATGCGTGGAAATGATGTTAACTGATGAAACTTTTTTTTTTTTGTTTGTTTTTTTTTTAATGCAGGCTACTCAGTCTAGGATTGGTTGATATGGGATTGTACAGTGCTAGCAGTTCACCTCGTTTGGTCATATCAGTGTGGCTCCAGGAGGCAGCAGTTCTTACAGCCACTTTATAGTTGCACATTTGATTATCTCTCCCGTGCTAACGTACTGCACGAAGAGAACTACTTTGCACAGATTATTTTTGTTGGAAACATCCACCCCACAGAGACAGAATAGCTATATTTTCAGATCATTTAACTGTATTGTACTTTGAAACAATTGCAGTATGTATTTCTCTGGAAGCTTCTACTATAATGCAGTCTTATTGGTTTTGTTATTGGCTACAATTTTATAATTCTATTATTTGTTTTACAAGTCATTTGATCACTTGTAAAATAATAAAATTAGGGCTGTTGAAATCAGTGCATTAACATGATTAATCAGCGTGAACATGTTAACTTCCACGACAGTAACTCTTCTTGGACAAACCGTCCGAAAGGTCATGAAGCAGAACTTCATTCGAAAAAACAAGGAAACTATCAATGCAGTCAAAACTCTGGCACCACATATCGGGCAGTTTGTCCAAGTTAAAATTAATCATGTTAGTGCGTTACCTTCAACAGCCCTAAAAAAATTCCCAATAACACTATGCCATTGTGGTATAATTGGCTGCTAATAATATTCAATTACCTGATTTACTCTTTTCTGTTTGGGTACTAAAAAAAGTTCCATTTCCAACATTTCCTTTTTTCATTTCCATATATTATTTCTGTATATTCTCATGACATTTTCATTTATTTTCTTGGCTCCCATGCTTTAATTATTTATTGTTATGATTTATGTTGAATGTTTTCATTGTTCATATTACATTTACCATGTAATTACCAGATCACCCATTAACCTTTACTCATGCAAGATAAAACGTTGTGGAGCACCACACTGAAAATAGCACTTTCTTGGTTGGCCAATCAGATCTACCACCCCTACAAGCTGCAGATTATATATAAGTGGTCATATTTTCTTGAAAGGCATGCACAGCAGGGTGCCAGGTTTAGAGGGCTCTGACTGTACTCTTGGAACTAGGGTTACCATTCATAACTTCTCAAGTCTTCGACATCTAGCAGGGAGCAAAGCACCACTAACACACACACACGATGGATGTACCCTCTTGTCATATGGAAAAAGGAGATTTCAGCAATGTTGCAGGTAAACAAACAAAGAAAATAAAAGGACAAATGTTCACCGTTCCACATAAGAGGGCATTTAAGGCAGTCACCTTCATGCTAGAGTGTGCCTGGGGGATCCAATCCCATCAGCTCATAAGCACCTGAAAGGCTTTCAGACAGCCGATAAGTAAGTCTCTTGTTTCAATAGGGGCCTTCCACAAACCCTTCACTGTGTCAGATTAACAGCTGCTGTGAGCATCTCAAAGAGACTACGCATTACAAAGAGCATACTAGAGCAAGCCTGGGACACAAGTGAAAACAGCGTCAAGCTGCAACCATCAAGACCTGAAAAAATATTTAATGTTTTTTGGCACAAATTATAGGTTGGGGTCAATCGTGCTTCGGTGGTCCCTTTAAAACAGCAAACAACTACAGTAGACTGATATCCAAAGTTTGCAGCAGCATCACGGTTGTCTTTGCAGACAACACCTATTTGACCTATGTCGCCTCACTCCCCTGCAGAAAACTGCAGGTGACTGAACAGCAGCCTTCTTTCAAAACCAGCATGACACAATTAAATCGCTGGTGCATAAATCCTTATTGTGGAAGGTGACAGGCCTCTATACAACTGAAGTCTGAGGAACGACAACACCAAACTGATCAACAAGGTCCTCCAAATGTCACAACTGTCCAGTGTAGTACACCAATGCAGGGAGGGACTGACAGAGAATGGATTTTCATTTGTTTATGTTCATTTTAAATTTGTGCATAAAAATGAGGAAATCCAAATGTGGATAAAATTAATCAGACTTGGCAAAAAATATGACGTACATAAAGAACATGCGCCAAACTTTGAATATTTACTTGAGATGGTGGATGGAACCATGCATTAATCTGCATTTTTTACAGATGTTCTTGAAATTCAGTAAACATTTGCACTTGCAATATCAATACCAGAAATCAGTTATCACACAGTCACCGGCAAGGAAGACAGCAGATCAGCCATAATATTATTAGAAAAATATTAAAGGAAATATGAAACATAAAAACACTGTCAACAAGGAAGCGAGAATTTACAGAATGGAATGGAACAAATAAAAAAAGTTACTCATCAGCAAAGCCAGGCAGCTGAAGTGGGAGAGAAAAGCTCACCAGTGGGAGACCTTCTCTCATCCCATCCCTACAGCTGAGAAGTAGCTCAGGCCACAGAGGCCATGGTGACACTGCAGCCCTCTTCGTACTTATCTCAATGATCTCGTTGCTTTTTGTGTCATAATGGGAAAATGGATGCTAGGTTAGAATGCAATCATCATTTCTAAGAGCTGGGTTGGTGAATCCATTGTGATTGGCTGGACATTCAGTGCATACTGCAGGGGTGACTGAGAAAGCTTGTGGAGGACCTTTGAGGTCAAAACAATATATAAGAAGGAACCAGGGGAAACAAAACATACAAAAAGAGTTTGTTTATTTAGACTATCACACGTTTGTCTTGGATATTTGGATTGCTCATGTGTCCTCATCTTTGCAACTGTGTTAGAGGTGAAAGCAAACATTCCTGATCTGAACTCACTTAGTGGGTCATACAGATGAGACAGATGGGAGGTAGTTAGACATGATGGACATCCAGCAGTAACTATTTATAATGTGCTGAATATTGAATAAAGTAAATGGCTGTCGGGTCTGATGTGCAGCAACAGTTTTCCTGATCTGTTGACTCTGGATTTACTCACCCAGGTGTGCAGTTCTGGGTAGCAGATGAAATGAAGGAGCCTCCATGTAAAAATCATGTTCCATGGGGCTGTTGGACTATTGAGGCTCAGATCGATAATTTAATTTAAGCTTCATGCATTTAACTTTCTCAGAGAATATATCTACACTCAACTTTTAGAAGTAGATGTTTGGTCAACACTTTTGTTATGATGTCAAGTGTCACATTGTTCCCTGAAGCTAGGTGAAATTGGGCAGTAACACAGTTGCATTCAGATGCTCTTGGTGATTCTATAATAAATAAATAAATAAAGATGCAGTATGCAACAGGAAGAGGAAAGAGCTGATTGGGAGTGCAAGCTAGTGGTTTATATATTGCTGTACTGAAACAGTGCCATATAAATTCAGTTTTCAAGTATTAAAAACCATTGTGGAGGCAGATATTTCTGAGTCAGGGTCAGAAGTGAGCTAGAAACTTAACGAGTGCATTTTCAAAAGTACAAAAATTCAGCAAGCATCTGCAGCCACACAAAGGTTAAATGCACCCGTAACAGCCTCGACCACGTTTGTGATTGCAACAACAAGAGTTTGGGATTAGTGAGGACAAGGCAGCTCAGTACTGGTGTTCCTGAAATAAAGAAAGAAAGTGAATCAAGAAAGACTGTTTCAAAAGTGGGCTGACTTTTTCCAAAGAGCTTGTATCGGTGCAAACAACAAGAATGTTTGCCATTTCCCACTGCCTTGTGTATTCTTCTCTCCTGACAAGCTCCGTTACCCTGATCAGACATACAGTATCACTATCTGAGATGCTTCAGTGCTGAACTTAATTAGTCTGTGAGCCTGTTTTGTTTATTGTTTTTGTCTTGTTCATTCTTTTTGGCATTTGAAAAACTGGAAATAGAGTAAAACTGTGGTCAGCTGAGGTCTTTTACAGACTGTTTAGAAAACGTGTTATGCAAGGTCTCCATTTTGATGTTAATTGTTTGCTGCACTTTTGCTAAAACATGCTGTGAGTGTGGTACTGTTGTGATTTGCAAAATCAGATAACTAAGGAGCACATTAAGATTTTTGGAGCTGTCAGTGTACGCTGTTTGAAGTGTTTGGGGGAGCTAAAGTTGATGGTTATGAAGCAGACATGCCTTACCATTTTTAAAAGACTAAAATGGATTGCTTATTTGGCTTTTGTTACACATTCTTGTATACAGAAAATAATACAAATGTAATAATAAACATTTTATTAAAAAAATGCTGTTTACTCCAGTTTTCTCTATTGTGTCTACATCAATCACTGCAGTCCTATAGTCCACAAGAAACACAGCTGATATCAGATGATTTTACTTTATGCCGTTCAAAGTTTCAAGCTAATTCAAACCTTTACAGAGACTATAAAAGGGGAGTTGAGGCTCAAATTCAATGGAGCGATATCAACTGATGTATGAAAAATAGCTTGGGGCCTATTCATAACAATTCTGTTGAATGTCAAGGATTGTCTACTTTAAAGTTTTACCCAAATGGCTTGACTTTTTGTGTTTTTGTGAGAAGCCACCATTGAACAAAACTACACACACTGTTGTTGTTTCTGAATATCATTCCATTAAAATTAAAAAGTGGCTTGATGTTGTGTGATGGTGAGGCACTGTGGGAAGGCTACATTCACTTGCCATTAACTAAACCCATAGGCCTATATGTGGTTAGCTGCAGAGTGCAGATTGTTATACTCTATTTGTGAAATGATAATGATGAAAAGAAGTATATTTTGTGACAACATATGACGTTAGTCATAACTGCATGCTCACAAAAAAAATGTTTTTTCACAGGAATGAATAAAAATTATGTAATTGCATTGAATTTGCTTATGGTCTGATAGGGAAATATACTGATAACAAGCAAACAAAACACAGAATGGCAAAAAAAAAAATGGTGAAAAGAGGTCATAGTGTAAATGTACTGAAAACAACATAAAATAGTATTACAAGAATAGTCTTCATAGTAAAATATGATCTTGTAAAATGTCTTAAAAAAGCCATAGTATTGTATTTTTTGTGAATAGACTTGGTATAGAATGTTAAAAAATGTAATAATAATAATGTACTATGCTGAATTTTTTTTTTCATGAAAATGACATGAAAAAAGCCAGTGCAGAATATAAAACATACTCATCATGGTATAGTTATTCCTTAATAGTAATGGAATAGAATTTAGAATTTATTTCATTTAAATACTGTAGAATGTTGTCAAATGTCCTGAAAATAGCCATATTATAATATTCTGTGAATCGTCATGTACAGAATCATAGTATCATGAAAAAAGTCATGTAGGTGTAGAATGTAAAAAAAAAAATCAAAACAGTCATGGTATAGTTTTTGTGCATAGTAATGGTGTAGAATGTAAAAAACGTCAAAAATTGTCATACTATGACAATAAATTGTCATAAAAAGTCATAGTATGGCCTGCCAAAAATTTCAATAAAAAAACAAAACATTGTAGTATAGTATGATGAAAATTTCATGAAGAAATGTCCTAACAGTCATGGTATAGAATGTCCAAAAAAAATCATAAGAAAATCACAGTATGGCTTGTCAAAAATGTCTTGATAAAAGTCATAGTAGATTGTAGACAAAAAAAGTCTTGAAAACTCAACTGCTCTAGTCAACTGCCGTAGTTTCTTTCTCTCTGACAGGGCACTGCAGAAGCCACAGCTGTTTCAGGGAAAGGCAACCTTCTTTCCTGATGGGACGATCATTCCAGCCAGCAGAAAACTCATCAGCCAAGTCAGCCTCAAGTCTACTGAGCACAGAAGAGATGAAGATTATCAGTGAAGTCGTGGGTCTTCCTCCAAGCTGTGACCAAATATCGCTCCATTGGCATTCTACATTTAATATAAAAGTTACCCATCAATCACACCATCCAGACAAAGAGCAGCTCAAAAGGAGCAGATGTCACAATGAAGGACAGCAATAACAAGAGGTGGAATCTAGAGGTAATTATTTTTTATTGTAAAAGAAGTACTTCACCTCTGGGTGTGTCATTTATTTAAAATATAACACTTTCATATTCTATGCCACCCTGGAACATATTTTGGAATTAGTATCAATATTGCAGAATGCATAAAATTTCTCCACACAAGAAGTTCATGAACACGAAATGCAGCACTGAAAAAATCATGACAAATTCATGTAAAACAAAAAACATCCACACCTAGAATAATAACTAAATGAACTATAATTATGAGTATTGGCTGTATACACAGTAATGAACCATGAATAATATTTTGTAAACAGTGCAAACAGCATCAAGCATACGCTACACTGTGTGCGGCAGCTTAGGAGATTTGCTGTCAGCATTTCTATTGTTCATCAGCAGTTGCTTTGTTAAATGCCGTTATCTGGAGATAACTGACTGTTAAATATTTGGGTCAAACCAGCTGATGGTGAACACATTTAAATGTCCCAGATGTAGCTGACATTGATAGACTTAGTGATGTTAGTGGAAGGATACATGTGACTAGGTGCAGTTTTCAAATCAAGGCTTTATCAAGGGTACGTAGAAAATAAATACTATGATGATAACATCAAATTAACTACATTCAGGAGATGTATAAAACATGTTGCCTGTTTCCCCAATAATAAAACTAAACTGTGAGGTAAAAGTTTTTTGGGTTGCAGGTAAAAAACTGAATGAATGAAGGATGCACTTGAGACAACTCTGACACAACTCTACACACAGACTATAAACACAGACTGTAAATACAGTGTAGAATAGTAATGTCTTATTTTTAAGAGCGGACGTATTCACCTCTAACTTCAAGTCCGCCACCATAGATTTCCATCACTGTCAGCTTAATCTGGGCTATCTGAATGTATCTACAGTACCGTCCTTCAGTTTAAGTGATGACAGGAAACAACCTTTTGTTTAGTTTTGATAACAGGTTAGTTATCTCAAGATAACAACATTAAAACTACTTCTCTGCTTCTGTGCATAAAGGATATTAAAAATGATTCTAAATCTAATTAAAGTGGTATTATTCACTGGTAAGGCCGTCCAGTTTTCCTTCCTCCATCCAGCAAAACAACAGTGTATATCTACAGGGAAATGTGAATTGTATTAATAATAATTACTGAATGATTATCATAAGATGGACCTACAACCAGTTTTCTTGATAAAAATGAAAAAGATAAGTCCTCTTCATATTTGCAGGGTTGTAAAGCCCTTTCATACAGTGTATAGTTCACATACTGTGATTTTGGGGTCCAAAAAAAATTAATTTCTTGTCTTCAAGTTCATTAAAATCATTAAATAATTAAAAGCATACAATACTATGAGTTTTTAGTCATAGTATGTTGAAAAGTGTAATGAAAAAAGTATAGAAAACAGTATAGTTGTATATAACACACGTCTGAAATTGCATTGTTCACAATTAGAAATGACTTACTATTACTATTACTGAAAGATCACTAGTGGCATGTTTTGGCTTGATAACTGAAAATATATATATATATACGTATATATATATATATATATATATATATATATATATATATATATATATATATATATATATATATATATATATATATATATATATATATATATATATAGGGCGGCACGGTGGTGTAGTGGTTAGCACTGTCGCCTCACAGCAAGAATGTTCTACCCGTGTCTGCGTGGGTTCTCTCTGGGTACTCCGGCTTCCTCCCACCATCCAAAAACATGCATGGGGATTAGGTTAATTGGCTAATTTAAATTGACCGTAGGTGTGAATGTGAGTGTGAATGGTTGTCTGTCTCTATGTGCCCTGCGATGAGGTGGCGACTTGTCCAGGGCGTACCCTGCCTTCTGCCCTAAGACAGCTGGGATAGGCTCCAGCCCCCCCGCGACCCTATGAGGATAAGCGGTAGATAATGGATGGATATACATATATATATATATATATATATATATATATATATATATATATATATATATATATACCACCTGCTCCCTGAGGCTAAGGGATGGTTTAAATGCAGAAGAAAACATTTCATATGTGCACTTACATGTATACAATCAATAAAAGGTTCTTTGTTTACAATAATAGATATTTATACATTGTCTGTAAATATACTGTGCATATTGTTGTCAAGGGCAGAACAGTAGTGTAGTGGTTAGCACTGTCGCCTCACTGTGGAGTTTGCATGTTCTCCTCATATCTGTGTGGGTTCTCTCTGGTACTCCGGCTTCCTCCCACCATCCAAAAACATGTATGGGGATTAGGTTAATTGGCTAATTGACCGTAGGTGTGAATGTGAGTGTGGGTGGTTGTCTGTCTCTATGTGCCCTGTGATGAACTGGAGACTTGTCCAGGGTGTACCCTGCCTTGAGGATAAGCGGTAGAAAATGGATGGATGGATGGATGGATGGATATTGTTGTCAGCACAAACTCAAACAAACTTTTTTCGTAATTACATCGATAACCCCTATTTGTCCATCATGTGTTACAATAGTTGCAGATGATTATGGGATCTGATTTATGGAAATGTAAAGTTCATGCTCAGTGTATAAATAGTGAAGGAATCCCCTCCCCCATCAAATAATAAAGTGAAAGACAGACAGGCAAGAAAGGGGTAGTGTTGAGCTCAGAGATTAATATATTACGTGCTACCTGTAATCAGTTGTCAAACTTGGCTCGCTGTCACATTTTGTCAGAACGTCTGGCTGACAGAAAAGACAGAGACAAAAAGCTTACTGCATTGCCACATTCAATTCATCTTCACAGCTACCCAAAACATCAATTTATTCATTTTCACACGACAACAGCAATGGGGACAACACACTTCACATCTGAACCAGAATTATTTATTGTAATCTATCTTTCTATCTGTACTATTATTTATGTGCTTCAATTATGGAAAAGCAGTGTGAAAGGACCAAACTCCAAATGAAATGGAAAAAGTTCATGGATTTCAAAGACAGAGCTGAGTCTCTCTGAGGGACCCACTTCATAATTTTGGATTGCTCTTGGCAAAACCCTGTGACTGTAGAAAGAATTAATTTTGCTTCACTGTACTGCTGGAGAAATACAGTATGAATGCTGTATCTGCAGCTGCAGTATCTGATATGATGGCATAGTTTTTTTTTTTTTTTAATTTAAATAATTAAAACCATTTGTTCTGTACTTTATTTTTGTAGAGAATATTTAAATAGCTTTCACACAACTGGACAGTTTTAGAATTCTATTAATTTTAATGCTTAGTATTTTCTGTTGTTGTCTCAGCAGATGG
Source organism: Synanceia verrucosa (assembly GCA_029721515.1). Taxonomy (NCBI): domain Eukaryota; kingdom Metazoa; phylum Chordata; class Actinopteri; order Perciformes; family Synanceiidae; genus Synanceia; species Synanceia verrucosa. The sequence continues at coordinate 20,316,457 of CM056549.1, forward strand.
CTGCTAAAGCTTGCAGGCCACAATGTCATCAATAGACAGCAGAGATGATTTGTGTTGACACTTAGAATACCATTTGGACATTGACTATTTCTAGTCATATTTTACTATTTCGGGGCGGCAGTCATCTGTAGTGATTTGGGCTGGGAATCGGAGGATCGCTGGTTCAAATCCAAGTCAGACCAAGTCTGGAGAGTGGACTGGTAGCTGGAGAGGTGCCAGTTCCTCATCCTGGGCTTTGCTGAGGTGCCCTTGAGCAAGGCACCAAACCCCCAACTGCTTGGGGCACCTGGATACGGGGCAACCCCCTCACTCTGACACCTCTCCTCTGCTGCATGTGCATGTGTGTTTCATAACCTGTGTGTGATGTGCAACTGAAAAATACTAAATAATAGAGTGAAAACTGTAATTTCCCCATTGAGGGGTGAATAAGGTAAGTCTTCTTCTTCTATTTCACTGATGTCAAATGCAGCAGTCTACATTAAGTCTCCAAATTAGCAGTCAGCATCTGACATATGAGGCACAGAATTAAGCTATTGTTTTATTACTGAATCATTTTATCTCATGTAATATAACAATATTAAAAAATTGTAAGGGTGAACTGTGAGGTTAGACATAAGAGTGATGATAAAGTGCCAGAACTTTGTATTAAAGGTAATTATTAGGGGAACAGGATGTCTCACTGGAAGTGGAGCCCCATTCATTCCTATGAAGACCTCACAGCAGCACAAAGTTCAACAAAGGTTCAACACTGCTGGGTATGAAATGAGTCTGAGCTTCCACACCCGTGGGGCTCATAGAACAAGTGCACTACCACTTCCTTTAACCATACCTCTCAGTCCTCTGTCCTAGCTCACTCACATGAGCAGCAAGTGATAGTCTATAGGACAAAAATATTTTTAAGCCCAACGACAATCTCAAAAAATCCACTTTTGACTGTTCAAAGTGTGGCACTTTTCCTGGGAGCTTGCAGGAAACACTTTTCGAGACACACAACCTTGTGGTCATGGAGGATATTAAGGTCAAAACATAATTCAACAACTTGCATCTGTTGTTGCATCTGCATAATTTTAAGTAGTAGCACAATTGATAATGTGTGAGCAAAAGAGCTTTTCTGGGGCCATATCCAGAGACGAGTTTAGGAATAAATGCTTTTTGTTGTATGGTTGTTTCGTCCACACGGAACCGGCATTTCATAAGCCTGTATACATTAATTTTTGTAACCACCTCCCAGAATGGATAAATCCCTAAATGCCCCCCTGGTGTCTCTGAGTGTTCAGCCTATAGAGATCTTTGTTGAATCGGGCCTGCTCCTTCAGTCATGAATGCACTAATCCCACCACCAACAGCACTAATAATCATGTTCTGTTTCTTCTTCTCTGTTTTGTATGGCTGCGTAACAATGCCACTTTTTCAAAACAAAGTTGGCTCTGTTTCTGTGTAGACATGGCCTTAGTATTTCTTCTGCAATACAGTAGAACTAAATAAACACTTGTGTAAAATCCTAATTGTTTCAAATAGACTTCCTAACAATACAGATCTGACAATGAGACCAATGCCTTTGACTTGCCCTTCAAAACTCACGAAACTCAGTGCTGCCTCTGAAAGTAGGGTGGCGACTGTAAATATTAAGGTCTGAGGACATAGTTAATGGATTCTCTGATGACACATTTCATCCACGCACCGAATGTAATTGCTTTTTACATGACAAGTAATAGTGTGGGGGCTTTAGAGACACTGAAAAATCCCCTGAAAATAGGGACCTGTGAAATTAAACCTTGCTTTTCAATTTTCACTCCCACAAGAGGTGAGCAATTAAATGGATTTAACCCAGTAGTGTACAATAGGACATAAATAAGTTTCAGAGTGAATCTCAAGTGTCATATTTTTTGTACAGGGTTCATTAAAAACATGGCCTTTTTCCAAATATACTTTGTTTTAACAAATAGGACCAGATGCTGATGTTTTCTCCACCTCCACCCTTTCTCCCTGTGTGTTTACGCTCAAAACCAGGGGTGCGTTTCCCAAAAGGTTCGTTGCTAACTTTGTTAGCTACTCCCTATGTTCGAACAATGGATCTATGATGCAGGTGTTTCCCAACAGCATCGTCCAAATGACGCAACTTCCGATGTTTACAACTAACGTAGTCCGATGCATCGTTGAACGACGGAAGTGTTTCCCAAAAGCATAGCTGGAACGATGCATCGGAAGTTGCATGGGAAAGTTGTGTCGTTCAAACGAATAGCATGGAACTGTCGCTGAACGTTCGTTCAGGTGACGTCATGTCCTCTTCTTCTTCTTGGGGCTTGAAATGTCAGGATTAGGCACCCTGTGATCCATGATCCCCCTACAGCATGAATGATGTCATTTTAACCTCACAGTTGAGGTGAAAAGACGCAAGTAATGTTTTAAAAACCAATGTTTGTGTAGCCCCAGAACTTTCAGATTACAATGTAAATAGCCTACTGTTAAATAATTATATTATATTATATTATTAGATAGATAGATACATAGATAGACACTTTATTCATCTCACAGAGAAATTCACAATGCCAGCAGCTTGAAAGATGGAAACACACAGTGACATGCAGGGGTCAGGAGGATAAAAATAAAATAAGAGATAAACTACCAAACTGTATACTGTAGTAGATACATAAGAGGAATGCAAGGTGCAGATGATAAAATATTATAACAGATAATAATACTAGGTGCAATTTTTGATAAACCATGAGATAAAAAAGAAAAACAGAAATATAAAAGTCTGACAGTTACAGTGCAGTTGCAAATGACAGTGTGTAACATAGTTACACATCAGATTTCTAACTGAAAATAAGTCATCATTAAAGCAGTCCAATTGAATAAGGTAGTGACCAACAATTGATGAACAAGTGATGTTAAATCTTCACAAATATTGCAAAAACACAACATGGGAATCGATTACAATGTCAGAAATCCTCAGGAGGATATGGGATTTGAACCCGTGCCTAACTAAATGCCATGTTGACATACTGCAGTGTCAATACTCTAACCACTGTCTTATCCCACCACGAAGGGTTGCAGGAGCTGTAGGTGTATATAGGCTAGATGTATATATTTTATGTCTTCAATTTATTATGATTATATGAAACAAACTGCATTCAGTTCTTGCTTTCAATGAGTAGGGAACATGATCATGTTGATGAATATTTTCCAAAGTTGCTAAAGATGTCACGCGGGCTTAATGTAAATGAAGCTATGTTTCTGTCGTCAAAACGCTTTCAGCAACGAATGCATCCGAGTGCTCTCCGAACGCTTCCGAAACATCTGGAATCTATTTCGTTCGGACGACGAAAGTTCAAACTAACGTCGTTCCAACTTACATAGTATGACGGCAGCTGGAGATTTTTGGGAAACGGTCGGAAAGGGGAAGTTCGGTCGTCCGGAAGTACTACGTACTACCGTGGTTTCATGCTAACTTCCGTCGTTATTTGGGAAACGCACCCCAGTACTGCTGGTTCACTTTCCTGCATCCTGTGATACTGATATAACCTAAGCCTGCAGCAAGCATCGTCTCTGAATGGCTCATGCAATGCCTACAATTCAGAATGACTAAACTGTGATTTGTATTGGTTGTACACTGCTTTATATGGCAAATTAGGACATCAGAGCAAGGTTTGAGAAGGCTCCAGTAGATGTGGAACTCAAAGCAGTACAGCTTGAAAAAGTGAGACTGTACAACAGCAATGCAAAACCAGTGTTGCTGTACACAACTTGGAATGCTGAGTGACAACATGTGACATGAAGGAGATGGATGTCTTCCACAATGGGAAAATCAGCAGTGTAGTCTGGCCTGAGAATATCCCAAATTAACACAAATTATTGAGTGCAACAATATGGTGAGGAAGATTACATGCTGCCAACAGCTAGGACGTCTTCAGAATAGCCCATGGGTTCCCAACTTTTGAGGACTTAACAAGGAAAAAGTTAGAACATGGTAGCAAACTGTGACAGCTGAGTTAAAGGAGGTGGACGAAGCACAACATGCTGCACATGACAGGTCTCCATGGAAGCATATCTTTGAAGCCTTATGTCCCATCAGGGGTGAAAAGGAATAGCTTTGAGTTTAACTGACAATGTCCTTTCCTCTTTGCAATCATGTTACTTTTTTAAATACGCTTCTATTTTTACATTATTTTTGAAATAATTCTCCTTCTACCTCTGTGCTGTCTTCCTCTCCCTGGGATTGAGGATAAAGACTGAATAACACAGCAGCACAGTCCTGGAAAGCAGAGACAGAGATTACCCTCCCTGATCTTTCTACAGACAAGAAATAGTTCAGCACAAAACCCTCCCTGAGGGCCTTGCCACCTCAGTACTGACAGACTGCATATTAGCACATATCAGAGAAAAGAATGGAAGCGGTTTTATCCCTTTTGACCCACCACTTGACTTGTGAAAGAGGAATCTGCAGAGGATATTATGCCTGTCACCACACTGATCTGTACTCTGAAAAAAAGTGGTTTTGCATATTGTCATGTCAGAGGCATATGGCTCCAAAGCCAACAGGTACATCATGCTGCCTTTTTTCCAACTGACAAGAGGAAACTAAAAAGGCTTAGCTCCCAAAGCAGCACAGATTAGTTACCTTTGAAAATACCTTTTGTTGGATATGTTCATGAATAAATGGATATTATTAACAGACTTTGCAGAGGCAGAACAATTTGTTGACTAACTAGTTTAAATAACTGGGATAATACGGTGATAAATGTCACAGGATAAACAGGAACAACAGCCATTCTCCTACCTTTAATTTTAATATCTAATATTTTAGAACAATATTAAAATTAGACCGATGATTAATTCATTAACTGATTGGTTGTTTGGCATAGTTTAAAGGCAGACCATCAAATTTTTAAATCTAGTGACTAAAGAGAAGGCCCATTATACTGAGATTAAGGTGCAAAATGTAAATATATAAGATATTTTCTGCAAAATAGTGCCCAACTCAGAAAGTCTGTGGTGTTTGTCTTTGTTTCTTCATCCAGATTTGACTCTTCAATCAGTGCTCCATTAAAAACTCTCCTAACTCTATCTACTACAACTCTTCTTCTATGAATTTTCAGCTCATATTTTTCATAAGAGAAAGCACTCAGACAATTAACCTGGTTTTCTTCAGGTGTCCAGTGTAATATTTATCATTTGCATGCAAGTTTCAATGTGTGCAGTGCACGGTAATGTTTTATGAGTACCCCGTGTTCATTTTCACCTTTCTCAAAATTCATAATGATGCAATCTTTTGTAGTTAAAAATATCACATCCTCCCCAAACTCTGTCACTGTGGCATTTTTTATTGAGTTTGCTTTTGTATGCAGTCATATTGAAATTCACATCCAAGAATTTGATCTCCTGAATGTCTCACCAGCATAAGCTGCTGCTTCACTACCTAATTAAGAAGCATGAATAATGTATTGGCTCGTGTCATAAATGGAACTGGCAGTGCTTTCGCCCTAGATGCAGCGAGAGGATTTGTCAGACCTCAGTCACGAACTGATGTTAAGCGGGACACCCACCTTGCACCGGAGAACTATTGGAAAAGAAAGTGGGAGGGAATTGAAAGAGGGGGGTATTAGGCAGTGGTCTGCAGCAGAGGAGAAATATTAGGGAGGAGATTTACGCATGACTTATGTGATCTGAAAATTTTAAATTTCTCGGGTTGGCTTGTCTGGCAAATGGGTCAGCGGCCATGGGGATGGTCTTAGAAGTGGCGGCCATGCTTGTGTGAGCTGTGATAAGTAGGTCAGTAAATAAAATGGAGCTCTTTTCCCAGAATATCACTGAAAGTGATGGTAATGCTAAAGCTGTTGCATGGGTAAAATGTGAAGATTTTGATGAAGGACAAATCAATACAGACACATTTATTGAATTATATCAGCAGCTTTTTGGCTGTTACCAAGTTAGGAAGATTTTTGTTGATCCCTCCTTAACCAAAAAGCTTTTAACTACAGTTCTCTGTTTTCAGGGATTAGCGACAGAATGTCTTAATGTGTTACCATGTGCCAAATTAAAACAGACCTTCAAAGAGGACAAAGTGCTTTTTTAATTTTTGCTCAGAATGGTGAATAATCTTAGTTAATTCATTGAAGCTGATATTTGTACCTTTTACTCCTGTGTGTTTCCAGCCTTGTCACCATCTGAGATCTGATACAAAATCAGTATATTGCAATTTGTTCCATGTTCTTCAATTTTGCCATTTTCTGTCATCTGCTGGTGGTTCTCAGCTCTGACATTTTTTTTAACCATACATAGGTACACTTGACACCACAGCAGTACATCAAATTACATTTTTCGTAAATCTTAGAACCCTGCACACATTTTTGGAGCTTATTTATGGTCACTTAAGCTCACACCTGATCCTAGTTCTCACCTAAGAGAATAAGCCCAGCACTCAAGGCACCTAATATAAATCAAACTGATACACTATATGAGGCATATATGTAATTTATATGAATATCCACCTGCCATTTCATGGCTATACTGCAGATTCATGTTTGTGAAAAGGAAAAATAGAAAATTATGCCAAAATACAAAATATTATTGTTAAACTAACATCCCCATAGTGGGAGAGAACACTGTGAAAGAGCAAGGAGGAAGGTAAGTAACAAAAAAAGGAGATGACTGAAGACAAAAGTCAGAGAGGGAAGGGATGAGAAGATCCATTGTAAAACCTGTGCTGTAGTCCTGTCTGATAATCTGTGAGCAGTGGGTGGGCAGACAGCGGGAAAACACTATATTGATGGGACTGTTTACACCATTCTCAGAGAGGAAAAAAAAAGACTTGAACTCAGAAAACAAGAGTGAGAAGGCACAGGCTGTTATCTCCAGGTAGTGAGATATGTGTGTGTGTGTGTGTGTGTGTGCGTGTGTGTCCCATTGTACCTTCAGCTTGACGTTAATGTCTGAAAACAGACGTGGCTCGGTTTGGTGCTTGTTGATGCTGATTGTTCTCCCTCTGTCTGAAAATGAAAAATGAAAAAAAAAAGACCTGATAGAGTACATGAATAAATGCAGGTTCTTAACCTTACTGTTGGATCCAAGCTGTGAATGTTCAATAAAATATCCATGTTATCGACAGCGGCTCTTGACCGAGCTTCACCTGTTGGCATCAGTACTACGGTTCTCTACTTCAGTTTGAGTAGGAGGGATTTCACTAAAAGCTGAAACGACGCTAGACCTGAAGCAGTGATTCTAGACTATTTCAAACAAGTTGTACTAAAAACATCAAGCACAATGATGACATACCTCTGGGGGCTGAGCGACCATCTATGAATTGGTGATTCAATCCTCTTCTGGACCTCTGTGGAACCTGCCTGGTGTGGACTTCCCTAACACAGAGCAATACTTGTGATTCAAACTTTTGCTCTTTTATGAAGACATCTTTATTAAAAATGGGGAAATAAAAAAGCAAGGCATAACAAAGTTGAAAAAACTAAACTACATTAAAATAATGTACATTTGTTTGCTGTTGATGCTATTCAGTTCAAATATAACCAGACTAAAAGCCCAGACATACCACACGCCTACTTCAAGTCAAGTCAAGTTTATTTGTATAGCCCAATATCACAAATTATGAATTTGCCCCATTGGGCTTTACAATCTGTACAAGATATGACACCCTCTGTCCTTTACAAATGACCCTTGCATCGTTTAAGGAAAAACTCCCCAAAAGAAAACCTTTTAACAGGGAAAAAGAAACGGAAGAAACCTAAGGAAGAGCAACAGAGGAGGGATCCCTCTTCCAGGATGGACAGACGTGCAATAGATGCCATGTGTACAGAATAACAACAATGAAAACACATTACATACAAAATTGTATGGAAATGTCCAACTCAATATAACAACAGCTAATATACAGTGTGTATATATAGAATTGTATGAGAGTGTCCAAGGGGATGAAGAGCATCATCAAGCTATCAGCAAAGGATAAGAAGCATGTCTTCCTCTCCACCACGCCAACCATAAGAAGCCTGGGCAGCTTCTTCTGGCCTACTTCATCGTTACTTTTGTCTTGGCCAAAAAGATGCTCTCGTTCTCCTTGCACACTGATTCCATTAATATGAACAGTGTCCTAAGACACCGACCGGATAGAGACTACAGACAGTCACCACTTCAGGACACAACACAAAAACTAGTCCGACAGACAACCAGTGAAGGCCGACCATCAGCTTTGTGTGTGTCACGGCCTTAAGAGTCTATAGCCAGGCCTGCAGCTGTGAGGCTGCACTAAACAACAGTGTTTTCAGTACTAATGTCAGCATGCTCACCTGAACAATGCTGATGTTTAGCAGGTATAATATTAACCATGTTCAGGTGATGATCAGCTGAAGCTGATGGGACTGCATTAGTTTTGCAGGTATTTAGTCATAAACCATAGTGCTGGACGAATCATTTTTGAATGGGTAATAGGAGAAGTTAGCAAGCAAAAAGGGAAAAAGCATTAAATTAATAAAACATAACAAAGACCAAAACACTAGTCAGGTCATGTACAACTTGTTCTGCAGCATTACCACAGGAACAAGACTTCCTTAAAAATGACCTCACTCATATTTCACAACAATTTATCTCCTTGACTCACAGAAAGGCGTACACTGTCTGCAGAGTTAAGCTTCTAAAAACACTGGCTTTACCATGAACAACTGCAAGGATGATACAAAGCCCTGTCTGCGTCTGCACTGTGATGATTAAAGCTCCCGTCTAAGTTGAGGCTAAACGTTAGCTGCTGTCAAGGTCACACTAACAGTTTTGAGTGAAACAGAATCCTCGATGGGAATATGAAATTAATCTCTGTATACATTTAAGCAGAGCTCAGCACTATTCTCCTTAGAAGGTCCCAGGAGCCCTTCTTCAGTATGCAGAGATAAAAGACTCCAAAGACAATGGTTCATCCTATCTGAGGCTTTACCTCAGAGTCATTTTGAAGACACCAAAGTGTAATTGGACTCTCTCCTGCACGGAGAAACTACTTCAATGAGAGCTATTCAAAAAAAATATCTGTCTTCACCTCTTTTAAAATGCAGGAGTTCATTAATATCACCTTTTATTTCTCTGTATCTGTGTGCAGCATGAACACTGTCCTATTACTGTCCAAGTTGCTCAAATCCTACAATTCTACAAAGAAAAACTGCACTTGAGTATCTTTCCAAAATTAAACATTAAATAATTTTGACTTTTTTTGTGGTTTGACTTAAACTATATTGAAAAGTATTTCCACATTTCACATAATAGCATCCAGTGTTTAGTCAGTTTGTTTAGTCAGCTGTTATTTAAGCATTAACATTATTTTCATAATTTCAACAGAACAGCCCAGCAGCATCTTATTCTCTTCACTGCAATAATTCATTCAACTATCATTACTGAGTGAATAATGCAGGCCTAAACCTTCAAACAAGCTGGTGTCATGTTGAAGACAATCCCCCTGTGTGTCTGTGTTTCCCTCCTGGTTAAATGACGATGACCTGGGTGGTTTGGGTGAGTGATGATGGTTCAGGTTTATGGAGAAACAGTATTCAACATCACACCAGCACATCTGACATAATAAAACCAAAACCACAGTGCAGGTCTGTTCGGATGCTTGGGCTCAGTGTGGAGGGTCCTTTCACTCAATAATGGGACAAAGTAAAAGTTGCAAAGTACTGTGGACAATCCATGATGAACAGCTTTCTAGTCCCTGCAACACACCACGTTTGACATCCATCATAGCAGAAGCTAATGTTAGCTTACCTATCCGGGGCCTAGAATAGAATAGAATATAGTTGTTTTTTATTTATCACTTGGCACAGCAGCATAGACAAATTCCAGTAGTGGAAAAAACAATATACAGCAGCAAAAACAGAAGACAGGTAATGTTAGCTTTGGTGAAGCTTCAAGCAGCTAAAAGCACCATATGAGCCTCTCCTTCTTTTCTCCAGGTCAGCACCAGTTGAAACCGGTGAATAATAAACTAAATTATTTTATTAGAGCTATTATTGTCATTTTATTAGTGTTATAATAGCTCTATAACACTAACACTGTGTTAGTAAGCCCACAAGCTAAAGCTATTAGCCACTTGCTGTCTGCTGTCTATTGCATCTTTTCTAACTACTGCAATTTGTGATTTTATCTATGCTGCTGTGGTGGAGTGAATTTCCTTCAATGGGGAATAATTTAAAAAAAAAATTCTATTTTATTTGTTGGGCTAACAAATCATTGCAACACACTCGTGACAGTCACAGACAATTTTACAAATGTTGTGCAGGAACTTCTTTGGCCTCTCCTGTCCACGGTGAATGTGATTTCCCTCTCTGGTCGACAACTTCAGGAATCACAGCTGCCGTACCTGAGGTCATTAAAGATGCCATGACACTCCTGGAGGTCAAAGGTCACTCATCTCCTCCCACTCTGTCACATTAACCAGTCAGTTAGTGAAGAACAGAGACGAACAATCTTAGCGCTTTAACTATTTCTTGTCACACATCTCCTGTGGTTAAAATTCCTTATATCATAGCTTACAAAAAATATCAATTCACATTTTAACGGATTAACAGGAAAAAAGCTCTATAATAATACAAATACAGTAAACTTAACCTCAAATATCCACTGGTTTAAACTAACCTTGTGAGTTGGCTTTTTTATGAGCAACTTCAGTGTGTCGAATGTAGCATGAACATCATCTAAAAACATTGATTCTATTAATTCTATTAAGGCAAAATTGTAACACATTCAAAATCACAGAAATATATATTAAAGAAACCGCCACAGACATTTGGTGTTCCTAAAAATGACAGAAAAACAAGACGACACTCAATGAGTTCAAGTTAGGTAAGGATCAGCTGCTTTAATTGAAGGACCTCGGGTATGATGGGGTTTTATTCACCAGTGATAAAGACTTCTAGTTGGGGATGCTGGCTGTGCCTTGGCTGTAAGGACAGAGCAGAGCTATAAATAAGAGATGATTTTTTTCTGCTCAACTCTTGTTCCAGCTTTCACCTACAGTCACAGCCAAGCTTCAAGGTGATGAGATGAGGGCACAGACAGAGTGAGGCGCTCAAGGTGGTACATCAACCACCAACAGGATGCAATTTCTCACCAAACTAGTTTCATGTGTTATACAAGGTAACTTACCTTTATTTTTCATTATTTTATTAAAAAAATTTTAACCTGTCAAATACCATATATTAAATAATAGGCAGAGCAGAAATATACACCATTCTTTGAACAATTATCCTAAGTTTTGCTTTTTGAATTTACGGTTTCCAAGGAAAAGCAGATGTATACTGGAGAATAAATCATTTTAAAGCCACAACAAAACATGAAACCCTGGATTATGTTTGTCAGCAGGCCTGCGAACACTTGAGCATCCTCCAGAAAGAGTCAATGGATGTTATTCAGCAAATGGACAGGTTGGGGAAAAATTCAGGTTATTTCATTGAGTATGACTACTTTAAACAGACATTCAAGTAAAACTAATAATTGTTGAACGGCAACGCCTATTAATGTGTCACATATATCTAAACAACTGTTGCGAACATGATGATATCATCCTACTGTTTGCCTTCATTTCTTTTTCAGACAGGCTTTACTGAGAGTTTGCAACGTTGCAAGGTCTGACCTTTTTCCAGCAATCTTGTTGCACTCCAAGATCTCAACAATCAATTTGATGAATTTGATGAACATTATAATATCTTGAACTAACTAAGTCTGGCTATAAATTAAACCCACATTGTAATAAGAATCAGTTTTCCTTTAAAGACCATTGTAAAAAAAATTGCAGGAACAGGATTTTTCAAATAATGCATTCATTCTCTGACAATATTAGAGAGTAAACATGTTATACAAGAGGTTATGTCACATTGCAGGGCAGGATCATGCAGATCACCATGACATTGGCATCATCATCATTATCATTTGGCCCCTCTCCTCCCTCCTCTGGATAACAGACTCAATATGGAGCTATAATAATAGCATAAAAGACATAAAATTGAACTCCTTACCTTAAATACAGGAGATCCATCTTATATTTAGCCTCAAGGCACCTTTGTCTCTGTGTCTGCTGTCTGCTCTAGTTAGAGACCGAACACTATACTTTATTAGTGTCATTAACACAGCTGCTCAAATGGCAGAAGCTTTGCCTTTGATGGTGCCAACTATAATTGGTGGGTAGGGTAGTTGTTAGGTGGTTAAAGCTAAGGTTGTAAAGCAGTGACTATTGTTGTCTGGGAATCTCATCCAGCAATAGAAGTCATAAAATTCAGTGGAAAGTAAGACATCCATCTATTTTCTACCACTTATCCTCACATAGGGTGTGGGGGGGCTGGAGTCTCACCCAGCTGTCTTAGGGTGAAAGGCAGGGTACACCCTGGACAAGTCGCTACCTCATCACAGGACACATAGAGACAGACAACCACTCACACTCACATTCACACCTACAGGCAATTTAAATTAGCCAATTAACCTAATCCCCATGTATGTTTTTGGATGATGGGAGGAAGCCGGAGAACCCGGAGAGAACCCACACAGAGACGGGGAGAACATGCAAACTCCACACAGAAAGGCCCGAGCCGGGAATCGAACCCGGTACCTTCTTGCTGTGAGGCGACAGTGCTAACCACTGCATCACGGTGCCGCCCACAGTAAGGCATGTATAACAATAATCTCAAAGTTATCATTTATAAACCTTGAGACAGTAGCTGAAAAAGATCCAAGCTACTGAAGTGGTCCAGATACTCAAATAGTCTTGAGTTTATATATATTATATATTATGAAAAATCTCCCTCGGTATCTTAAAGATGGAAATGAAATGCGTTAGGACGACTGCAGCACTAGGAATGGTCATGTCATATATGATCACACACAGTACCTGAGGAGACTGTACCTGTTCAGGGGCTGTTTTGAGCCCTAATTGAATGTTAATTTCTATACTGTTGTCTATTTAAGGTAGCAGCTTTAATGATGTTCTTTATTTGATTTATATATGGTTTGAATTGGTTTTAAAAAAAGTATTACTTTATTTTCTGCAGTATCTGAATAGAATTATTTCTTTAGCTCTACACATTTCCCAGCATACGTTAGCCAAAGAACCAACAAATGAAACAAATCATTTTCCTTTTCTCTGCACAGAAGCCTGCCAGCAACACACCAGCAGTATGCAGTCAGGTAGCAGGTAGGAACAATTGGATTCTTCCTCACCAGTGGCTCCAGGAGCTATCAGCTCCCATCCAGGCCTATGAAGGCAGAGGAGGATTGCGTGTGAGAGATGATAATAGGCTTCTGAAGAAACTAATCTATTCCCAAAGAAGAAAGGAGTATGAACTCTCTCACTTGTCCCCAACTTCCACCTGCCCACCCCTTTCCTTTCACCATTTTTCTCAGCAGGAGCATTACAGGTCAATTTCACAACTGAAATATAACAATTAAATGGACTCTGGACAGACTGGTAGCTATTACAATCTAACAGAAGCCACCTGCTTTTTTTACTATTAGCAAAATGCATATGAAGATACAGTCCACAGCTGAGATCTTCCTGTAGGTTTTCTGATCTGATCTGAAGCACAATTTGAAGCACATTTGGAATATAAAAAACATGTCTGTGATTCGTAGTATGACATAAGAATGACAGGCCATATAAATCTTGGGGTTGTAAAAATATTGCAAATCCATCAGCAGAAGTTTTACTTGACATCTTTCATAGTATTTTTAAAACACTGCTTATTTATATTTTGCATTACAGTGTTATATGTAGATGCAAATTAATGATTTAATTAATACCAAACTTTTACAACATAAGTTGGAGTTATTCTTGATGAGTATAAATAAGTCATTACAAAGGTTAAGAAAAGCCAGGTGAAAAAACAATTAGTGTTCGCAAAGTTGAACCATATGCTGTCTTACATTAGCCATAATGTCTTGTAATTTCCACAAGAACATTAGTGTTCACTCCTACCGTGTCCTGCACTGTGTGGAAGAGGTGCTCCATTACATATTAGAGCTTGTTACGTCCACTGGCCCTTTCGCTTTTGGATAAATAGGCTTGAAATCAAGTCTTGAAAGTTTCATGCTGCAAAAAATGCAGCTGTTACAAGGCCAGGAGCATATGTAAACAAGGCAGTATCAAGACCCAGATGGCCCCTGCCAGTCCAAGGCTCCTGGATCTGCCCTCCGTCTCTGAATCCTCGGCAGGTGGATAATGGTGATGATGATGATGTTTGTGATCACCAGTCACATCTGGACTCACTGAGGAGGGAACAGAAACCAACAGGCCAGTCAGAAGGATGCTCATTTTCAATATGACATCATTGAAGAGGTAAGACGTTAACTTAAAGGACAAGGATAATATTCTAAATTTGTCATCTTGACAACAAATTCCTGAAAACACCAACTTCTCTCCCATCTGTGGGTCTAAACAAATTCAATTTCTTAAAAATGAGCCATTTCCTACAGCAGCTGTGCATTGTACTGTTTGGCAAATGTTACTTAGAGAAGTAAATTATGTATCTGTTGGGGACTACTTTCAGTGGTGGATTAACATGCATTTGGTGTTCTAATGAGTATTAACTCTTTGAGTGCCATTGATGTAACAATATGTCAAAGCCGTTTTTTGGTGGCGGGTCACTGATCACGGTCTCCCAACCTGTGAATAATTTTGGGGCTTCTGGGAGGTACAGTTGGAGCATAAAAAGACGATATATGCCACGGAGATCAAAGCACGAAGAGACGATTGTGATTAGAGAGCAAAACTGATTCTGGAAAAAAGTGGTGTTTTTGATGGGAGTGGCCTCTACTCTACCTCTGATAAAACATGAGCAGAACAAGGTAAAAATAAAAGGTTTTAAATAGCTAACCTCTTCTTTCTTTTGAGCTATAAGACATAAATATTCTGTGGGTCTTGAAATATCACTCAAAATAGGTAAAAACGCTGGCACAACCCATATGTAAAAGAAACAGAAAAAAAAATATTTAAAAAAAATGTACTGAAGTTCATTAATAGCATATGATTTACGCTTTAAAGTGGCCAGTTTTGCATTCTTTTCACACAAGATAATAAAAAGAGGTATAAGGATATTGTATGTATCATTCACTGTTGTATGCTTTACAAGTTTCATACAAAGGAAATCTCCTTTGTATGAAACTTGTATGTAAAATATACAACAGTGAATCAGCATATAAGTTCCTTAGTAAATTTTAACAAAATGAAACTTGTATGATTTGGGCATTTATCAGAAAAGTACATGATACATACAATATCCTTATACGTCTTTTTATTATCTTGCATGAAAAGAATGCAAAAGTGGCCACTTTCAGAGTAAATATACTATTCATGAATTTCACTACATTTTTTGAATACATTTTTTCTTTCTTTTCCGTATGGGAGGGCACTTTCTGTTTTATAAAATGGCAGACACTTAAAGAGTTAATAGTGACAGGACAGTGTTCACTTGACCCAGAAACAGTGAGTTCCCATCAGTATGTTGAAGAATAAAATTTTGTTTTTGTGCTGTAATTATTTTGAAAGTATAATCAAATTATTTTGGTTTTTGGCTGCAATATGTTTTAGCGCTCCTACTAAACCCAGCGTATGTATATTTTCCATCACCCTATTTTTGGTAAGCCGATGCAGATACATCCCTTGAGGTGCAGCAGAGAGCAATCTAAACGCTTGATTCTTGTGCCAGGATAAACGCATGATCTGCTGTTATTACTTTTTGTATTATTACTTTTGTATTGATCAACAGGTGGATTTCTTTGAAGGAATCACTTATTTTTATACTTTCAACAGTACATGAGTTGCACACAAGGGCCATTTCTGAATCTAAAGCTGCTTTCTGTTAAGATGCTCTGATTGGGTCACACACCACAGATTCCCTCCATGCAGAAGATATGCTGTTTTGTATCACCTTCATAACAAATAATCCTGCTTTTTTTTGCTATGAAAGTATTCCAAGTACATTAAAATTTTATTATTATATTACAAATGTCTAAATAAGCAACAGACCAAATGAAAATACCAAGTCAGCAAATATTCAGGCTAAATGAAAAAATGGACCAAATAAGATCCATGCCATTATTTATTATGTTTGTAAAGATTGTACTAATATGCTAAATTGCATACTGTTTGTCACAAGCACAGAAAATGTCAGCACTTTCTCATAGCCACCCTCTAACTTGCTGTCAATCATCACAGTTGCACTTCTCCTTTGCCTCTGTATAAAATGTTTGGATACAGGGATATAAATTGGATTATGTAATTATTCAGGATAATCTCTTGATTTTGTTATTGCTTTCAGTAGAAGTCACAGTGGGTAACAGTTAACCAAGGGGCATGAACAGTTTATGAGATAAGGATTTAAAGGGTCACAAATAAAATGAGAGCATCCTTTGCCCTCTAATCTTTATATCTCAAATCACCTGGACCTGAACTCAAACACCTTTGGAACTTACCCTTACTAGAAACAGACATCAATTCAGACAACAGCACCACAGCAGCTGTCAACCATATTGCCGTTTACCTCTTTGGATGCCTCAAGAATTAAGGAGGGAAATCCAGTGTCCCTTCCTGAGTGGAATAGGGTTCATTTAAGCCCTGCTGATGCTACCTCAGTATAGCACAGACTCCATCCTGGTTCATCTCCACAGGGAAGGAGCAAAGCTGAACCCCGATAGATGACCAGCTGCTCCTGGACTTTCAAGATTCTCACTTAGACCCGAGGGTCATAAGTCTGTCGTGAGCAGGATTAGTCTAACCCAGACCCTTTCAGAGTCTATAAAGGCTCGGTTATCAAACTTATCTTACTAGCAGAATAAAAGGCCAGCTGCAGGGGGCATTTGGACTCTGTGGACTTCGATTCCACTTTTTATGATCCAGCGGAAATAGCCTGCAATTACTTTCTCCAAAGTGGGATCCACAACAATTACTTGTTGATGCAATGGCTGGATTTCCCTGAGAGGATCATTAAAGTTGAATCTAATCTAACCTTGTCTCATTGTTTGCATTAATTAAAGTTTATCAATGGTCCTTTTGATTTCTAACTTGCATAATTCACCACATTTGATTGCAGAAATAGAAATGCTTTTTACTAACTGCTTGTTCCACATGTAAGGGCCCATACATGAGCTACCATTGAAGCATGTGGCCTGAAATTAACTGCCTATTGATTCAGTGCCAAGGAGTCCCCAGGACAGCTATTTGTTGAAGGTCTACAGCTCACAGATAGTCCGTCTGAGTTTTGCACCCAAGAGCATTGAACTTCAACACCGAAATCAATTCCTCTTACTGAAGCCTCCAAGGTTTCTAATGCAGCAACAAGCTGTAGACAGAATAACTGAATGTGTCTTTCAGATGAATAAATTCTGCACCACTGAAGCCATGTTTTTATTTTAACTGCAGAAACACCAAGCTATACTCATGCCGTAGGAGTAAAACCTCAAAGTTGTGCACATGACATCTGCCTTCAAGAGACTTCACATTCACTTATACTTCAATTAAAATGCATTAATAAAATGAGTACAACCTGCATATCCATATATGTCTATACATGGTATTTATACACCCATTATATAGGCTACTACAGATACTAGAATACAGGATAAAGGAAATAAAAAATATAAGTATTTAGATAGTATTTCCTAGACAATACTGAGAACTCACTTATACAAAGTTAAGAACAAAACATAAAAAATAGCCTATTACTTGGTCAATTACGGTCTTGGCTCTTAGAGGTGAAAGCTATCATCACATTAGCGCTTTGTCAAGGGCTTAATCAAGACACAACGCCCAGTTTAGGTCAGTATTAGGACACTTTGGTTTATTAGGACTGAAGGATGAAAAAATTATGCAGAATTAGACTGTGCGAATCTGTAAATTAACATTGAAATAATTTGATTCTTAAACTAACATATGTAAGTAATGAAGGCCTGATCATTTGGCACACACATAGTCTACTTGATTACAAACACAGACATGCATATGTTATTTAATATCTCACATACTCACACAGTATTGACTCTGACTGGACTGTGGCTAATAATAACCACCATCACTGTTGTTTCTTCTGACTATGAGTGGGTTATTTTTAAGAATGA
This sequence comes from Synanceia verrucosa, assembly GCA_029721515.1. NCBI lineage: Eukaryota > Metazoa > Chordata > Actinopteri > Perciformes > Synanceiidae > Synanceia > Synanceia verrucosa. Next base: position 20,334,544 of record CM056549.1, read on the forward strand.
TGATGAAGGTCCATGTGAATGAGCATATTACCCCTCTAAAAGTTGCTATGCCTAAAAAACAACAGAGCATACATGTTTCTTGTGTTACTGGAGTGTTTTAGGCCTTAGCTATATAGTCTCCAACAGCTAATGGCTGAAATTAGCTATAATGGTCTGTCCTTTTTTGTATACAAGCACAACTGGTTTTGGAAAATGCTTGGAAAGTGCTGCAGCAATAGCATGTTTTAGTAAACCCTCAGTAGAGAGGTTAGGATGTCTGAAATGGTGCTTGGTCTGAAAAGAGACACAGGTCAGAAAGAAAGGCTTAGAACTGAAGTGAAATCAATAGAAGTTGATTCCTGAGGACTTGGACCAACAATGATCAATACCACACTAAGTGCACCAGGAAAAAAAACATATAACAACTGCAGTGATGGAAAGTGCCCTTTGTGTGATTAGAAGAGGGTAAGCATTCAGCTTTATGTCCACATCTTCAGCAGGTCTGTTTGAGTAACAGGGCTATTATAAACAGCTCAAGTTTGTCAAACTTCATTACAGCTTCCATTCCTTTAGTTCAGCAGTTTTATCACCACAGAGAGGATTCTTGCATGGAAACTGTCAGCTTGTCCTTTCTTACCTCTCAATGAATCCAGCTAGGTACTGAAAACAGTCCATTAGGATGTAAAATTGATTACAGCTGAAATCAACTGCACAGTGAGTGACAAAGGTTACAATGTTGTCACCTTAGTTGAGCACAGATAGAGCGCCCAGTTGAGCTCTATGGGTAATACTCTCCTCCAACCACATGCTCGCATTGAGATTTGTATAAACCTAGGTTACCACTCAGGACATGAACATTGAATATGTGCAACCAACACAGTATAGAAGGCAGCCTATACCGTATACAGTGGCCCCCTTGGTAGAGAGATTTGGTGGAAAAGGCACTAAATCTTGCAATGAGATGCAAAAGGGAGTTTGCTGAGAGAAGAGATAGGTATACACTAAGAAACAGATGCTTATTCATCCTGTCTTTGACAATGAAGAATAGCCAAAACATAAGTGGGAATCAACATAGAGTATAGTGAAAAAGCCTGGACCCTTCAGCTGTTGATCACACTGTTAACAGCACAGAAATGTGTTATTTGACTTCCTGCTGCCAGAAATGAACCTGAGAACTGAACCTGAGAAAAGTTGTTGAACCTTCTTTTCATTTTGCTGTGAGCAAATAAAGTCAGACGGATTAAACCAGCGTGATACTAAGAAACAAGAGCAAGAGTGATTCAATTTTCTAATCCTTCTTATTCTAAATGTTTCTATATAGCATGGTGGTAAGAGTGTGAGTAAATAACACCCCAGTATCCAGACTCAAAGGAGATTTATGGATACATTTGAATACTGTATATGAATCTGACATTAATATTATGATGGATGACAGCTTTTGAAGGAAAACGTCCGGTAGTACAGTAATAGTACTGAAAGATGTCTGTTGATCCCATCAACACTCTATGGGAGTGTGAAAATGTGTGTTGTGAAAGTTTGCGTGAAATGCAGCGACAACAGATGCAGGTGTGAAAAAAGAGTGACTGGAGCAAAACAGAAAATACAAAGAGGAAAAACAAAAAGATAAATTATGTCACAAATCAGATGTGTTATATAAGCAGCCATTATTGATAATAATACATAATGCTAACAAATTGTTCTGGTCGGAGGATTCATATTGAATAGTTCAATATCATGTATTAGTATTTGCTAAAAGTCTAAAAATGCTAAAAATAAAATAATATGCTTAATTACTATAGGCTATAATGGTGAAACCTGACAATTTACACACAGTTTAAGGCCCAGGTCATTTATTAGTGCATAATAAAGTCATTGAAAAAATGGCAAGATCAGCACCATGGACAGCATTATACATAAAATCAGCAAGAATAGGACAGCATGCAGCTCAGGGAGTATTCTACTCTTTCACATATCGACTACTCGTCGGAAAACAGTGTATACACAAATAATAAAAATAATATGATTATAGCCTACTTACATAATCACTTACCAGGAGAGCACTTCTGAAGACACCAAAGACTATAGATATTTTTACACCAGTTTTTAGACTAGTTCTTTGCTTACGAAAAAACTGATCTTCTTACTCGCTTTGTCTTGACTAAGTGTTGACATATTGAGCTTCATATTCTATTTACTGATTAGGAGGACAATCCATTTAGGTAAATGTCGCTGTCCTTTGAGGGTTCTGACTTAATGACATGAAGCAAGGAAAGGGCCCCGAAAACATTTGTAGCCTTGGGGCCCCATACTCACGGTAAGGCTGCCTACTGGGAACATTTTTCATCACATTATATACATTAAATCCAATCTATAAAAACAGACTTTGTGTTAAGCAATTTTTAATTGCTTTGATGTTGACTATCTAAAATATGTTTACTGTTGTTCTATGGCATGATAATGAAGCTTTTTAAATTTATCCTTTTTAGTAGCTATGTGTATGTGGTAAAATTGTAAACATGATATTCCATATCTCTAACAATCATGCTTTTTTTAAGTTATATTTTGATCCGTCCTATCATGGTTCACAAACATGCACTAGATGCATTGTTGGCATTTGTTGCATTTCCTTCACAATGTTGTCATCCTCTCCCGTCTCTCCATTAATCTTGTAGGACTCACAAAAAAGAAGCCTATTTCTGGAACATGTCTCCTATCATTTGACACAAACAGAAAAATGTCTGTCATAACCGATGCTTCTGTCCCCTATCCTGTCCATCAAATCAGACAGCATAAGATGTGTGTATGCTGTCGCCAGGTCTCCGATGAAGATGCTTATGTCGTTTCAGCTGCCTTTGTGGTTGTGATACATCATCTGTCGTACCGATCACGGCCCAACATCTTTGTCCTGCACCATTGCCTCAAAAGGCCATAACAGGAGCCAACAGCTCTGCTAGAAACCACTTACCTAATGACCCTGTAGGGGATGATACAGAATTCTTTGACAAAAGGATGAGTTAACTTATCCCTGTCACACTTTGAAACCCACAGACATGGAGGCACATCACTAACCCACTCTCTGCATGACAACATCATGACAAGCAGGGTAAGTGTAAATAAAAAGACTCATGCATATTTCTGTGCCAGTTGTTTTTCCCCAGAATTGTTTTGTTTATACAAGAACGAGCTCAGCTGAGGAGAGAAGCTAAATGAAGAGAATCCACCTGAGACCTCTTGGAGAGAAGGCTGAGTGCTCCCATTCACAAACAGAACAATTGAATTTAGCTCTGTGCTTGAGACGCCGTCTCCTATCAATTATTTCAGACGCCCACAGAACACAGAATAAAACAACTCAAAATTATATCATTTTGTACAATTTCATTCATTTATGTTGTCTGTATAATTGCAGTGTTTAGTGAATAACCAGCTTATGGGGATTGATACACCCTGAACATTCCCACATTTTCTTCTCTCTTTTTCTGTGTCAGTGTTGACATAATTAGGAGGTGTCATCTGCATTTTTCAGCTGCCACATGTGTTTACTGGATATCAGTAACAGGATGTGACATTAGTGTGCAACACCTGAAAGGATTCATCAATCAGCCAAATCTGATCAACCTGATATTTTATGACGTGTGTGTATATGTGTATATTTATATTTTTTTCCACCACTACAGTTGTTCTGTGTATATGTGTACAGTATAATTGTAGCCAACATTTCTCAAACAAGTGTAAATGCATGTAATACAGTAAGTGTATTTATTTGGGACTATCTGGGAACTATTTTCAGTGGCTGACTAATACATATTGGCAGCTCTGTGCAGAGACAGCTGGACTCTTTTAGGCTAAATTTATTGCTTGTACCCTTACTTGAAAGCAATCACGGACTGGCCAGGATGGTAAAGACAAACAGAGGCCTGCTGTGTTTGACAGTGCATCACATGACTATTTGTGTAGAGAGAGTAAAACAAATGTTTTTTGTGGCTGCTGTCACAGTTAAGTAACCCCACAGGGTTTTAATCTGACACAGCACAATAATCACATTAAGAATAAAATCAATAAAATGATGTAAGTTTGTACAGTAAGATTTAGGATACCTGAAACAGAGACACAAGCTCTCCCCAGCTAAACAATACCTTAATTGTCCAATCACCTTGAATCCGGTCAACCTGCCTTTTGTCCAATTTAATTTACCTCCTGTGCTTAAAGCTAACGTATTTCAAATGTCTGGTCTTCCTCCCAATAAAACCAGCATCCATCCCGTTTGTGCAATTATAGAGAAAAGCAGGATCAATGGAATCTAATTTAAGGCAGAAGCATTATTCTAAAACACAGAGCCTGCTTCATCTCTGCATGGAGCCAGCAGAGTGATTAAGTGCCTTGGTTATATCCTGTATAGCTCTGCTGCACATGCCACAGTGAGAGTGTTCATGTCCTGGATCCCATCACCCCAGCCTCTATTACATCCTCAGAGCAGTCAATACTGGGCTCTGACCGCCAGTCAGTCACTCTCAGGTTGCAAACACAGGCAGAATACAAATCAGCTTGGAAAACTCAAAGCTCTGCATTCGCTCTGTGTCCACATCTTTTCTTAGCAAGCTGCTGTTTGGGCAAACCTGTTTCAACAAATTTGGTTTGTCACAGAGAAAACTACATCTACAAGGCATACATCACTGAAGACACAAGGTGCAAATAACAGAGAAGAGTCTAATTCTAAGTAATATTCAAAACCTCTAAAGAAATAGCCATTAATACTGCACATAAGAAACTCGGCTAAATAGTACATATGACACTACTTATTATCGTCTGATTTGTTTACTGTAGATGCAAAAATAATAATAATAATTAATTGAATACTGAGTGCAGAAAATAAATCACAACTATTAATAATTGACTAATTGTTTTTGCCAATATTAAAGCACAAATGCCATATGTCCACTGGTTCTATTTTTTAAATGTGACGACTTGATGCTTTTCTTGAGTGTAACATAAATATCTGGCTTTGGGGCTGAAGGTTGAATAAAAAGCCAATTTCAACACATCACCTAAACTGCTGGAACTACTTTCAACTATTTTATCGAATTTTGTAAACTGAATGTAAAGTCAGTCAATCAATGATGAAAATAGCCACAACCTTGAAGATTGAGATGCAGTGCTATCAAATTATATTTTTTAATGATTTTCTCAACCTAATGACAAAGTTTTAACTGAAGTCCTGGCGAGTGATAAAAGACAAGCTCAAAACAATCCTGTTAATATTGCATCAGATGAAGTCAGAGAGTGTTAACAAAAGGATGTGGAAAAGGATGTGTTCAATTTTTCATGCAGAGTTCCTTTTTCCACTGAGGAAAACAAAACATACAGACCTGATCAAATTGACACACGCTGGTAAAGGTCTCTGCAAGCCTACCCTCCGTCTCCTTCTTTTTCCTCGCCAGAGGTAGCTCATATCCCTGAAGTTAACCCTCGCTGAATTCAACTTCATGCAACAGAAAACTAAAAACCTCTTTCACCATATCAACAGGACAAGGTCATGCAGCTATTTTATCCCTGTGTTCAGAAAAATATAGAATGAATGGTGGCATTAAAGGCACTGAAAATCACCTTTATTCTCAGTCTTGTCAGCTACAGTATGCAGTCATGGACACAACATTTTCCATTTCAGTTAAAACAATTTAATTTGTTTTACAAAAACAGATGTTCTGTATTTTGTTTGGTTTGAAGTGAACTCAGTTTACGTACTGTGATGTCGCCAGGCCACTGTCAATCAAATCCGACCAAACCACACAGTGAATCAAATTAGCTGAGATTTGAGCGTTAAATCCATGATAAATAACGACTATGGATATTTATTTGTGAATTTTATTTCTGATTGCTTAGTTCATCAAACCTATTGTATTCTACAGAAGAGATTTCAGGGACTTTAAGGGATGACCATTCTGTGGGTGCTTGAATGGAAACAGGCTTTTAGTCCTGTTTAAAAGAATTTCCTGTGTGATTAAAAATGGATTTGTGCATGATGATGCCCGAGTGTTTTTTTTTTTTTTTTTTGGCAAGGGTGTCATTCAACATCTGGTTGTATTTGCACACAGTGAATCAGAGTGTTATGGATTTTCTTCTAAATTTAGGGGTTCCTAGGGTTAGCTAGTGTCGCTTTTTTACAGCACTAAATCTTTAAACTGTCCCTCCAGAATGCAGGGTTGAAGCACAGTGTCTCAAGGAAAACAGATGGCTAGTTATCTCTGAGTTGACTATGCAACCAAGGTCAGAGGAGTCTGCCAGCGCTGGCCCTTTGATAAGGCCAATGGCTGAGCATCAGCAAGACAACAGGCGCCACTGTTAGTTCAGAGCTTAGAATGAGCATGCCCTGACTGTAACGCTACTCAAGAGTAATGTAAGGTAATATACTTGTACTTAACTGGGCATTGGTTTATAACGCTGAGCATCATAGGGAAAGGTAGGAATATGTGGCGGACTCAGGACTGATCACTTGTACTCGACAAAGTTCATATTCCTCCTGATATCAGAATCTACAATAACTGTTACATTTATTTTAATCAACTTCAAAGACTCCTGGGTGCTTCCAATCTCCAACCATTGACCGATCAGGATTTTTCCACATCACAGAGGGACTTATAACTCGTAGTTTTGGCCTCACAGCATTATGTACGAGTTGGATGCTAAGGTCAGCATGATATTAACCACGTTAGCAACCAGCTTGAATGATCACAACAACCACTGGTCCCACTTTACATTGTGTAAACTATCAAACATGTACAACCAGTCAAAAAAGAGTTCACCATTACTTTCACAGGTTGTAATGAAATGCCTACATGAAGAATTATTTCATAGTTTGAGTAACCAGCTCATGTTAGTTCCATAATGACATGTTTTCTTGAACTACAACTCAAAGGTGACACTGCTTTAACCAGTGCAGAGACAAACTGTTAATCAGCATGACTCTAACACGACCGGATATTACTTATTACAGAAAAGACAATTTGCATAATAAGGTTTTTGAATTTGCACCGTTCCCTGTCTTATTAACCTTCCATTAACCTTTTGGTAAACATATGAAGCTCTGAGCATTATTCCCTGAGATCACACACCAAAAGTCTTGGCCCAAATTCATCAGACCAGCTGTGGAATTGCTTATGGGTGATTAGGCCACTGATGGCTGCTCGCCTCACTGAAGATGAAGATCTTGCAGAAGATGCTTGGTAGCGAGGAGGTTACAAAACAGCTGGAGCTTGGTTTGAGTCACACATGAAATGTGAGAGATTTGTTGGATTATTGGAAAATCAATATGAGAGGAGACAACGATGGTGATGATTCTGAACCTTGTTATTTTTTCTAAAATGTTAAAAAGGTGAAATAAAATGAATGTTCAGAGGAATTCAATTTCGGTTTGCAAAAAAAGAAACATTTCAAGCTATAGAAGGCTATGCGAATCTGTTCAGAAACACTTTTTGTTATACTGGGTGAAATGGTCCTTCCATCCTGACAGCAGTCAGTACATTACGTGTTCAGAAAAAAAGGATGAAAACAATCAGACCTCTGTAGCAGCTGCAGGACAGAACTGACCAATCAACTGACACTCGGTGCGAGTGGAAAGAACCAATCATGTCTCGTCCTGTTTACGTCCCCCCTCTGTCCCTCCCTCCTCCTCACTGTTGCCAGAAATATCCAGCACACTCCTCTGCAGAAATACAGAGATAGCAGGAGTAACCGTTCTGTAGGGAACAATGTTAGAGACATGCAGCCAAAAATACTACTTCCAGTGTTACTTCTGACGGCTCACCCTGCTAAACAGGAAAAGAGAAGAAAGAGGGAGGAAGAAAAGACAAAACTGTGGATAAAGCTAAGAGGACAAACCAGAGTGAACATGAGTGGAGACACTGAGACATCTGAAGGGACTGAAAAGTGATGCAGAAGTTCCTGCTTTCGTTCTGTTGGACAGGTAATTATTTGTTTAGCTTCGGGAGGAGTTATTTTCATTAAATATGTAATGTTTGCCAACTTTGCTACTTATGTAGTGCATATTAGCCCGATGCTAACATTAGTTTCTCTGTGGGTGTAAGCTGGTCGTTATAGAGGTTATAGGATATGACAATTTGAACATACTGCACAGTCATAGTCATCAGTGTCTGCATTATAAAGGTGATAAAATGATGTTGATATATTGGCTTTGAATGGCACATCTTACAACTGTGTAGCATACTGTCTCTCCTCTCGCTGCTACTACCAGCTACTTTTGTGTGAAGGGTTATGACAAACTGCAGCAACATTTGAGAAATGGGAATACATTTTCTAATTATTCCAGGTGATGGCAGATTAAGCTACATTTTGGCTTGGAGTTGCATTTATTTTAATAAATGTAACAAATGTTAGTTCATCCAATCGCCTGCCAATTATTTTTTGAAAAGGTCTGGCCTTTTCCAAACAGATGCCAGTGAAGACTATTCAGGTGGTTCTGTTAAACAAACCATCTGAGTCAGGTGGTTGTCAGGTGGTGTGACCGGCAGTAGCTCAGTCTGTTGTGATTTGGGCTGAGAATTGGAGGATCGCTGGTTCAACTCCAGGTCAGACCAAGTGTGGAGAGTGGACTGGTAGATAAAGAGGTGCTCTTGAGCAAGGCACCAAACACCCAACTGCTCGGGGTGCCTGTATACAGGGCAGCCCCCTCACTCTGACACCTCTCCTCTATTGTGTGTTTCATAACCTGTGCAACTGAAAAATACTAACAGAGTGAGGGATTAATAAAGTCAGTCTTCTTCTTCTTGAAGGGCAACAGGAAACAGTGGCCTCTCATGTCCAATACACAAAAAGCCCTTTCCATACTCCTACACTTTTCAGGGCACAAAAAAGAGACAACAATCCATCTACCCCAGTGGGGATGAATGAGGCCTTTCCAAACAGGACTACATCAGAGTTAACATGACAACCTCACAATACTTCCTCCTGTCCATCCTGTGGATTAAATGTAAACAAGTTTTTTTAAGTATTTGAAGAAACTACAAATTTCATTTTCCAGTGTAAACAGTGTTGATGGGAAAGTTGTACAACCCACCCTTAATTACGAAATCTGTCTCTAAAGCATGTAAAATAAGTAAAAGAAAAGAGGCTGTGCTAGTCCCGTGTGTGCTTCTTTTCGTAGGGTAATAAATTTCATGCTTGATAGGACACGTGCGCTTTTAAGCTACTATTATGGCAATTAGATGCAAATCCTACAGCTTTGAATACAAATAAGTGTTTGCTTGTATTGCATTTCTTGTCTTAGCACAAATGAATGACCACTCTTGCAACATCATAAGCCTGCAGACACTCAGCCTCCAAGCACATACACATTGCTTTCAGGGTTATATCTGTCAGTCTATGAAAACCTGTAAAGCTGCAGTGAGTGAATGGGGTCTTTTGTCTGTCAGGGTATTTGAAGGAACTGAATACGGATAGAACACATTATACTGTATGTAAGGCTCTACAATAGAATTTAATGTATATTAAAAGTAGGATCACGGGTTATGAATAATTTCTCTAAGCACACCATATAAAGGCATAATTTAAAATAAGAAAGAATTTTTTAACTGGTCATAACAATCCTTCTTATGGTTATTTTATTATCTACAAGATATTTCACACTATGAAGTCAAGTATATCTCTTAGTGTAGTGTTACACATTTCCATGATATATTATTATTCTGTCCTACTCTTCTAATCTTATAGTTGTATTAGTTTACATAAATAGATATTTTTCATGAGTCACACTTGGCTGAACTAGTGCAGTTCTACAAAACATCCAAGCTTCATGAAACTTGTAATTTTGTTGCAGAGAGCAGTTGAGTCAACTCTAAATTCATTTTGGAGGATGTTGTATGGTGCTGTTCAATTTTATCACACTCAATGAAATAAGTGGCCTAAACAAAAGATTTGTGTTTTTTTAAAAAAGGTAAATTTTAGCTGTGGTATATTGACTGGCAGGTGATTTAAGGAGAGTGATGTGTGTGTTTGAGTGTGTGTGTCCCAGAGGACTCCAGTCTAATGGTTCAACCTATTCCTCCAGTTCAGCGTGGCTCTCCCTGCAGTTGATTAACTTTGTGATCCATTAAGTGGCTTCATCCCCTCAGCGGGCAGAAAGTGCCCTCCACCCTACCCTCCAAGGATTAGGGGAATCCCTTAGACATCATCACAGCTACTCCAAGGTGAACAGTGCTGCTGACTTTATATAAAGTGCTGGCGAAGAGAGCAGCAACTCTGCTGAATACACTCACAACAAAGGCTGGTCAGATATACTGTACAGGTTAGAGCACTGAAGAGAAAAGAAAAGGTTTGACATCTTTACACAATACAATTACTCCACTGGCAGTAAACATTATGGGTAGAATGGCACTTTGTGGAAGTCTTCCTCCATCTCTTCATAACATTAGTATTTGTGCATTTTCAATGGAGTTCAGTTTTGTTATTTCTTTGGGAGATTTACTTTTACTTGTTTTACTAGTACAGGAAGCCCACTTAAAACTCTCTGATATAATGACATTTGAAAAATGATGATCAGACTTGTAAAAGCTCCTCCGTGGTTAACACATTCTCAAATTGGCTAATAATTAAGCACAATCTATCAGAAGTTAATACCATCTTCATGAATAAATAAATCACCCAGTTGAGCATAAAGATTCTTTTTTAAAATACATTGAATTAACTTCCTGTCCAGACAGCACAGGCCCATCAGAGGCTATTGCACACTGCCTGTATGATAATTGAGTTCCTTTGCATTATTATTTAAATTTTTAATAGTTTTACTTTTATATATTGTATGGACTTTAACAGACTTATTACTATTTCCATTGCATGTATTGTCTGATGCATGCAAAATTGTACATGTTTGAGCCCACTAAAAGGATAGTTTGGGTGTTTAGAAGTGGGTATGCATGAGGTTCTTCATAGTCAGTGTATTGTCTACAATAAACAGAGGTCGGCATACCTCCAGCTGGGAGATGCAGACAGAAAGACCTGCACAGCAGCAGAGTAATAAACAGTTCCCTCAGGAAAACACATTTTAGTCACCTAAAAGAAAGACCCATCTAAAAAGTCAATATCAGGTTTAAGTGCTTGCTACATTTAGAATAATTGCACCACTTTATCTTGACATCAGACAGCCCTTACTGACAGGGAACTCAAAATATTCCAACTATATTAAACACTTTATAACTGAGGTTGATGTTTTTAGATATGCCATAATTTTAGGTGACTAAAATATGTTGCACTATTGGTCTCGTCAACAGTAGTCTATTATCTTGCTCCAGTGCTGTGTATTCTCCAAATTAGGGTTAGGAAATACACTGACAATGGATAACGTACTTCAAACAACCACATCTAAAATATTTCATCAACAGCAAATATTGGGATAACATTAGTCTTGAATCTCCTCCAAAGTTTGCCAAGTTGAATACATTATTTGATATTTCCAGGTATTTTACTAAGTAATCCTTGATAGAAATGTTTTGTTGCCTCTTTTTGTTAAAGTTTTCAAGGTTGCTTCAACATCTGTAGCTGGAAATCAACAACTAAAATGAACTGCATTTGTGAGCCGTTCTCAGACAATCAAACCCAGACAATCAATAGGCCCGCATGGGTCTGAGGAGAAAAAAACATATTTGGTAGTTTTCTTGAATTAAAAGTGTTTTTGTGTGGTACACTGTGAAACCAGACTTGCTTGAGCAATCTTGAACACAGTGGCTGCTGATAATGAAGGAAAAGGGATGAGGAAAAGCATGTTTTGTTTTGAAGTAACACATTCTCTAAAGATTTGGTTCTCTGTTATAAATTCTTCTAAATCCTCATTCATAAGAACAATTTATTTCTGCTATAATGAAGCTAATGATACCATAGAAACCACAGATACCATAGAAACCATGGAGCGCTGATAAATATAAGACACAGCACACAGGCATGTATTATCCGTGATTATAAGCATACTGCAATTGACCACACTGAAAAAAAACCCATGTTGATTTGCTTGTAAATTCATTTCGCAGACATTAAGACATCTATGGAAAAACATGCAGGTGATACTGGTCATACAGCTGCCAAAACAGCTCCAGACACAACAAACTGCTCTGCTCTGTGTATCCTGACTCCTTTCTGTCTTCAGCAGCATTAACTTCTCTGGTCTGTTGGATCAGACCACCAGGACCAGCCTTCACTCCCCTCCTGCATCAATGATCCTTGTCCTCTCATGACCCTGTCTCTGGTTCACCACTGGTCCTTCCTTGGACCACTTTTGATAGATCCTGACCACTGCAGACCAGGAACACTCCACCAGAGCTGCAGTTCTAGAGATGCTCTGATCCAGTCCTCTAGACATCACTGTTTGCTTCTTGATGTCAAACTCACACTTTCCTCCTTCTAACACAACTCTGAGGACCAAATGTTTATTTGTTGCCTTTTATATCCCAGGAACCATGATGAAGAGATAATCAGTGTCATTTCTCCTCTCAGGATCATAATGTGTATCTGTAACCCCTTTCCACCTCTTTCAGCTCATGCTGGAGGCTAATATTTTCTCACAAAGAATCTAAGCAGAACACCTTTAGAATAAATTTTCAAACGGTGCAAATAAGCTACAAATTCAACCAAAATATTATTATTAATTATTTTGCTTACCATCTAATGTGATTTTTCATTATATCAACAGAACAGACTCACAATCAAACATATTAAGCAAAAGAAAACTGTATTCATAATGAATTCAAACTCTGAAGCTTTTTCTTCTGCACTCCCTGCTGAAATCAAGTCAGAATTCATGATGTTAAGACGATGATGCTCGAGCTGAGCAGTGCTATGAATTATATGAAGCTGCAAGGCCACAACTTTCATTTTGGCTTTTCCTCAACAAGACCAGACAAGGTGTGAATGTGGCATGAAATGAGGTATGGAAGCAGGGCCAATAGATATTTAATTAATGCTCGGCCTGACTGGAGTGCCCAGGCTCATCTGCTGCATGTCTCATCCAATATGCATGATTCACAAGCAGGCGACTTGCCACAGCAAACTTTCCACGCAACGAGGAGCATCAGTGTGAAGTGGTGTACACAGCCAGCGCACAGAGGAAGCAACACTCTAAGTCTTGACAAAATGCTATGCAGACTATGCCAACAAACATATCTGAGCGTATTAAACGTAATGAAGAGTTGAAGGAACTCTGAGGCTGTCTAGGCTATGTAGTTCAGGATGAAGATTTATGTGAAAAGGTCTTTGTAATGTCATTTGAAATATTCATGAGCAAAGCAAAGAATAAACACCTTTGCTGATTTGAGAAGCTCTGGGTTGCAGAGGACAGCTTTGTTAAACTCTCCTGTTTTATTTATGAATATGCCCTATAAAGACAAATATGGTGTTGGCTGGCCCAAAATAAGATCTCACATCCAGTTTGAAGTATGACGTCTTGAAACTGTTTGTTTCACTCAGCTACTGTTATTATGAACTGAGCACACGTCTCTTTTCATGAATAATAGTGCTTGAGAAGTAATATTCACACAATGCAAGGCAACACTCAAAATAAAGCACAAGTTCTGATTGAGGAAATGAATATATTAACAATAGTCATCCCCTACCTTGCTCACGTGTTGCCAGGTTAGATGTCCTTGCAACATTTTTCCTGTGCTATTATTGTCTAATATTCTCATCTCTGTTCTTTTATATCATTCGTTTTGGAGAGGGGATATTATAATATCAACTTCTTTGTAGAAAAACAAATGGGTGAACTATATCTAGTAGGTAGCTAGAGGAGCAATATCTTAGTAAGAGGTGTGTGTTTGGATTTCTTTTGGCAAAACATTTACATTGACAGCTAAAGTTGTTGAGGTCTTGTTTATCAATTAAACCCTCACCTCCCTGATATAACGATGCAGGTGAGAGGGGTGTGTGTGTGTGGAGGTGAAAAGTATATCACTCCTTCAGGATGTCACACTTCATGTGTCAGAAAAAAATAAATAAAGATATCACAAGAATGAGACACACGGACTGACAACATGAAAACATATCCAGTTATCAACAATTATGTTTCCAAGTGCATTTTGAAAAGCTTGTACAATTTTATTTATTTTATAAAATGCTGGAGGAGACAGAATATTAATATTGGTAACATCAGGTAAAATTCAGATAATGTGCCTGAATTAATGCAGGCTTCATCAAATAGGACTGGAATTTAGACATTTTATAAACCTATAGTATTTATCATATTTCCAAAAATGTATGCACAGAAAGAAGGCGCAGTCTACATTTACACTCCCTATAGAGAGTTTAAGGTAGCACATTCCCTCATAGGATGCTGTCCTATATAAATTCACAGGTAACAGGATATCATTTTTCCTGCCTGGGCCATCTGTCAGCCTCCCAGCATTGCCTACGTTACATTAAATAAATGCCTAGCTTTTCTCAGGAGTCCATAGCAGCGTTATTAAACTGCCTACCAGTGTTACGATGATAGATCTCCCCCAAACTTTGGACCCCCAACAAGCCCAGGTTACCCATAAATGTAGACACAAAGAGTGCTTGTACGGACAACCAGTATAAGCAATGAAATCAAGCTGCACACAGCTGACTGGGTTTGGACAGAAAGCAACTAGAAGGCAAGGATTGATAAGCAGCTGTGATAGTTGACTGTGTTTGATAATGATATGACAAAGACAAAAAGAAAAAAATTACAAGTCAGTGTCATAATAATATGTTAATGTCTTTGATTTGTCAAGAAAAATCCACTGAAAAATATTTAAATATCATCCCTAAATTACTGATGGAAAGTACAGGATCCATGTGCCTCATTTAATTTTTTTCACGATTAAATAATGACAAAGCTGCCAAGAATAATCATTGACAAACAAGCACTGCCAGGCAGGATTACTAACCGAGGAAAGTGGGTACCTGCTGGCTTTTTTTTTTTGAAGCAGTAACAGGAAATACATGTTTTTGTCACAGAGTTATAGCGTTTGCTTCCCCTTTTGCTGTCCCTTGACCTCTGGGTATTATCATTTAAGGTGGTACTTCCCAGCACAGACATACTAGTCTCTGGGCAGACGATGAAGCTGTCATTTAGACCTATTAGTCTGCTTTGTGCATGGTGGAAAGTGAGTGGGTGGTGCTTCAATAGGGCCCGACAGCATAGTTTGCCCCCTGATGGGTTTATCCGGCCATTACAAATACATAAGACGTCCCACAATGGGAAGCATGAATATTTTACATATGTTGAAGATCAATGTTTCATTTTGAATTGACAACCTAAGAAAAATAATATGTATGAGAAAAACACTAACATGTGGCACAACAATAACCTCAACATTTTCAAGGAAAGGCTTAGTCCACAAGCTTAATACATGTTGTAAAAAGCACATACTGTGGCTCACAAAATAGGCTAACGCACACTCATACATATTCTAAGATGCATCAAACCCTCAGTATAGTCTATAATCAATTAGTTATGCAAAAGCTTGCTGACAGATACTAGAGAACCTAAATCTGCTTCTGCCTCACAGTCACAGTCATGTTTGCTTGCCAGTTTCCCACCAGGCCCGAGTGACAAGCTGCGGATGGCGAGCGTGATAATGGATGGTTCTAATGGTCAAGCCTGGACCGCACATTAGGAATCCGGTCGATTCACAGTATTGCACACAGGAAGTGCTGCCAACAATCAATGCTAGGCTAATGTGCAAAAAGGAGTAAGTTGAATGTCAGTGCTGCTAATCAATAACTATTCATTTTCAGCAACCACATTTCCACAAATAGGACACTTAATATTGTGCGATTGGATAATTACCATGCACAATTAAGGATGTGTGACACTAAGCGATGGATGGTGGATGGAAAACATCTGCCACAAGGAGCTAATGGAGACATGTGCCAGGCTCTGATCGACAGTTGGGAGATGGATCTTGATGTCTGCAAACTGTGGGACGCCAGCTAAACCTGCAGGAGTCAGATAATCCTCTCTCTACCTCCACGGCACCACAGATAATGGATGTCCATCCTCTCAGATTCTGTTCTAACAGAAATGTGCTGCTCCAAAGGGAACAGGGCACAACCACTTTACAGCCACTTCTATTTCTTACTAATTCAACACACATTTTTCATGTTTTTGTTAAAAAATAAGTCTCCAATTGATGCATTTTTAGACAAACAATAGATGGTGCAATCTGAAACAAATGAGTCATATTCTTTATTTTCATTTTTATAGAAATCAACACATAAGTCCTCCAGTTAAAGCACTGTTGCAGCCTCTATTGGCTACAGTCTGAGCTGACTCGAACACATTTTGGGACCAAAGAGACAGAAGGTCAGCACAGATTATCTTGTAGTGGGATGGAGTGACATCTCAATCTCATTTCCTTCCAATCCAGCTGAATCCAGCGTAGTCCCTCCTGATAACGTCAACATACCCATTTTTTATGACCAGTACTGGCCTGTACTCAAACATCTGAAACTATACAGTATGTAGCCCTCTCTTGCTCCGAGGTACAGTTGATCTGACTTTGTTGCCAGTAATCCTTACAAAACGGGTTGTATTTTTGATTGCTGTGTATTTTGGATTTCTGTGATTGTAAGACAGGAGGCACTTTGATGCACCATTACTGTTTCATTCTCTACTGAAGGCAATTACCACAAAAAACATGTATAACTTACAGTATATATAGCAATCAGTCAATATTGGAGATATAAATGTAAATTTTGTGTGTCAGTCCAGAATATGAATAGATTAGCTTTATTCTTGTTGTGATAATTTGTTATTGGAGACGTTTTTTAAAGCTGAAGCACCATAAATAATGGCTCTATTGCATTCCCAATAGAAGCTCCCAGGAAGCTCCCATGTCATTGAGCCAGCGAGCACCATGCAAGGACCCTGGAAATGGTTAAAATATATATATACATATATATATATATATATATATATATATATATATACATGGAATACAGCCATTGTTAATGTACTTGGTTGTACCTGTGTTTTTCCTTCTATGATAAATGCAATGCAAACATGCATGCTGTGAAAAATGTCTATAAAGTTCATGTTTTGTATTGAGGATTGCTCTGGTTGTTTAAATGGGTTGAATCAAAAATAATTCACTGCTGAAACAATGTAATTCAAATACGAAACAATTTTTTTAAATCTTTCAAAATATGTCTCCAATAATGGAGGCTAAAACGCACTGGGACATTGAAAAAATGCAGGTGATGGTGTACACGGTGAAGCCAAACCTTTACCTGACACTTCACCTATCAGACGTCCTTTCATTTACATACATTCAAAACCGTTCCCATCGAATTTGAATGTTAAACTTTCTGATGCTTTACTCACAAATATTCTTCCATTCATACGGCATACTGGTAGAAATGTGAAATGTAATGAACCTCCACTGCTTCCTGGAGTATAATCTAAAAAGAAACTGGAGCAATAATAGATACTTTAAACACGAGTCTTGACTCTTTGAGTGCCTTTGACGTACTACTACGTCAAAGTGTTTTTTTTGCAGCAGGTCATGTTGGGGCTTCTGTAATTTGTAGCCAGGACCCAGACCCTGAATTGGGACACAGCTATAGTACAAAATATTCTATGGGTCCAGAAATATGACTGAAAAATGGGGAAAACGCTAGCACAAGGCACTTTCGATTTAAAAAAAAACAAAAAAAAAACGTCTGGCACTCAAAGGGTTAATAGAAAATTTAATAGCTTAAAACTACAAGATAACTATGACTTTGTGTTTCTGAAAAGTAATTTCAGACAGAAGTCAGCGAGGCATCACTCCACAGGCATTTTGGACTTGAGTGATAAAGAAAAATATGTATACAATTCCACCACATTGCATTTGGGAAACATATTTCAACAATAAACATACAATTCTGACAGCCAAATATTCTGCTCCACCTAAAATGTGTTTAAGTCAGAACATTAGCCTCTCATGTTTGATGGACCAATTACCGGTGACTAAATATCCATCATTTGTTGGCAGCAAAGCTGAGACCATTAAACAGCTTGCAAAAGCTGACCCTATTAACAGGTTTTCACTGCACATAAACACACCCTGAGCATTTGTTTTATTGCTGTGCTTTCTCCTGGCATGGCTTTGGCAGAGGTACACACACATAAACTAATAGTGCATTCTGTAATTCAGGTCTTTCGGACAACAAGGATAGGCTATTCCTAACATGTTTTATGTTCCCTGATTGCTAGGTGCAGACTCAACCCCTCAAAGTTAATTGAAAAGAAATAAAGAAACATTTTGCACAAACCACAAAAATTCTCCTGTGTGTGCCAACTTTTCCAGTTTTGGCATATGTGCCTTTTGCGACACAACCATTCATTCATTGTAAAATTTGAATTTTGCCCTGGAAAACATTTTTTCTGATGCAAGAAGGAGCACAAAGGCCAGTTGAACTGTTTGCTTTATTAAGGCTCTGCTGCTGCTCAGCTCTAGTGTCTATTCAGGGTTTCGTTTGTGTGGTGCAGGTGACAAAACGGTGCACAAGGACTGAAACATACAATTATTTCTTTATCAAAGTGTAAACTGATAAAGTTTGTTTTCCATACAACAAAAACCGATCCATTAGGAAGCTCTAACTTAAACTCTTTTCTTCTTGCCAGCTACTGTACCAAGAGAGTGCAAATCAAATTCCACCAGCTGACATTTCAACATAAGAGTGCTGTGTGGACTTTATCTGTGCCAAATGGAGTAACAGCTTCTAGGCACATACTCAATGTTGTGTTAATACTACTTTTTGATTGGCCTTCCTAAACAGCCAAGACACGCATGCTCACACTGTGTAAATAAATTGACCAACACAACACAGCTGCTCACAATGAACGTAAACACTGAAAGCCATGATTGGTCCCATCCACTGACGATTCAGATTTATTCAAATGACACAATTGGGTCTGTTGGCAAGAAAGAGAAAGGTAAGAAAGTTGTAAAAAAAAAAAAACCAAAAAAAAAAACCCACAAGCCACACAAGGAGGAAGCTCACTGACATTTATAAAAAATGATTTGACAGTATCCATCTAATTGTGTGAAAGCCATATATTTCAAAACATACTGCACAATTAGTATTGTGTTCTGCCATTTGTCTGTTCTCATGGATTTTGGGTGAATCTGAAGGCAACTCTAAGCAAGATATACTGTATCTATTTTCTAGCTTTGCTAAGTGTGAGAGTGCAAGAGTGTGAGTGTATACAATGGATGGCAGTCATAAATCATCAATTAGTTCAACAATGTAGAATGATAGTGATAAGGTGTGCATTCTTATTTTGTATTAATTTGTGTTGTTTATCATAGCTGACGTCGAAGAAGAAAATATTGTCCAAATAATTCTAAACCAAAAAGTATCTATCAAGCTTCCAGTCAAAACTCAATACTTTAATTAATATAGAGTTTAACATCCATCCATCCATCCATTTTGTAGCGCTTATCCTCATAGGGTCGTAGGGTGTCTGAAGCCTATCCCAGCTCTCTTAGGGCTAGAAGAGTTTAACATAAGAAATTGAAATACAATTACAAATATCATATCAAGTGTGACATTGAAGACTGAATCTTTAAATTTGCTTCGAGTCACAGTGTGTTGAATACTTACATATTTAACTGTATTTTTTACTTCATTTATCTTTAATTATGATACAGTTTTAATAAATTTGTTTCCAAGCACTAGACTAAACAAACTTGTGCATAAGATTGCTGATGTACTTATTTATACCTTTGTTGGTAGACTGTGGTGATTGGGATTTGAGAGACGTGGGAAGTGTTTGAGAGCTGCTCACAGTGTTGTGACATTCAATCACTCTGACGTGGAAAAAGAGTCATTGTGGCTGTTGAGGAGGTGAACTCAGGGAAGAAAATGTGACTCCCACAGGGGGATCACAGATCACTGACATGGATCAGCTCTCTGATATGTGACTGATATGATCGTGTGGTTGCAGAACTGTTGACACTGGTTCATTCTCTGTTCCAGATGGTTATCACTGTCAAATGCTCGGCCCTGTTTTCAGCCTCTGCAGCTCAAGACAACACATTTTGTTAATTCAGATTATTTGTGTTGTTTTGAGGGAGTTTTTCACCAGAGTTCAACCCAACAGAGAGCCTTTGAGTCAAGCTGCGACGGCAGGTCTGCACCAAGAACGCATTGCCAAAACTGAAATTCCTTACAAAGTATGTTCGGAACTCATTTCTGAAATGTGTGTGTTTTCATAAAACAAAATATTTTGTCCCTGCCTTCCGCCCTAAGACAGCTGGGATAGGCTCCAGAAGCGACCCTATGAGGATAAGCGGTAGATAATGGATGGATGGATGGATGGATGGATGGATGGAAAATATTTTGTGTGATAGATATTGTCACTGGACCTATTTTAGATGAGAGTTTCATTTCAAGTTAATACTGATATATTTGGTTTCTTGATTTATTTTTTAGTCTACAAAAAAATCAAGTGCTATTAAAACTAACCCCAAAGATATTTAATTCACGATGGTTAAGATGGTCAAGAAAAGCAGGAGGATAAGCAGGAAAAGCAGCATGCTATATCATCCAAACAGTGGTTTGGATCAATTAACCGATCAATTATTTCAACACTGGAAAGATAGATTCTCAAAGAAAACACTGATGCATGATCATTTAGATTTTTACCTATATTACGATATTTCTTTTTGTTTATCCATAATTTGTTGTAGCCTGGGAAAATAAAAGAATGATACCTTAAACCTGAAACACATTTGTCGATTATGCCTAGTAAAGAAGAGATCACCCATGACCATGTTTGAAACCAAGGGAGTTTTATAAAGCACCCTGAAAGCCACAAAAGGCTATTTCTAATTCCAGTGCACTGGTGCAGACTGGGCAGAATGGCAATCAAACACAGGTTATTTAAGATGAATGGTTCTGTATGCATTTATTTGAAGCCAGACCAGGCTCCACTGAGAAAAAAAAATATTTTAATGATAACGCAACTGCTGCTGGGCAATAAATCACAACCACACTTTAACCTCAAAGTGTAACCTCATCAAACCTGTCCTCTTCATCTGTGACCATGACAAACAGAAGCTGCTGCTGCAATGTTTCCTGCCTGGATATCAGCCTTTTCCATTATTCCCATCCATTATCACTGAAGGTCAACACAGAACATCAACCTGAGTAGTTTCAGACAACTTGTTCCTGCTGGGTGACTCAGATTTTCACCGGTTCACCTGAACTGTCATTAAGTGTGTGTGTGTGTGTGTGTGTGTGTGTGTGTGTGTGTGTGTGTGTGTGTTTCCATGCATGCTTGTGTATAACTGTGGCTGTGGCCGTGCATACTATTGAGAGAGAGGGTGAGCTGAGGGCTTTTGCAGCAGACATACAGTAGATGGGTTTTTCTGCCTGGCAGGGCAGGCAGGCAGGGAGGACGATGATGAGAGAGCAATGCGTGAGTCTAAGGGCTGCTGATGCACATCTAAGGATGACCTTGCAGGTCTGAGGATGAAGGCTGAGTTTCATTTTCAGAGGACTTGAAGCTGAAGGAGACCAAACCTGTCTGTCATATGTCACCATGCTGACAAGTGGCATGGGTCACACAAAGTCTACTTTCATTTCGACACAAGCTGCAATACAACAAATGGTCGACTTACACCACTGCAGCTGCTCAGCATGCTAACAGACACACACACACACACACACACACACACAGACTGTTACTGTTCACTCACTGTTGCTGCTGTTCAAAATTTAAAAAATTAAAATATCTCTGTGCTCCAGAATGTGACTTGTGGTCTCAGGTGCCGTCCACACGACAACGGAATTCTGTGAATCCGACAAATTTAATACCGATTCCGTCTTGCGTACAGACAACTCCGGCTTTGTCGGAGACCCACAACGGTATTTTCTGACAACGGCTTCCAGAGTGAAAAGATCTGACAATGCTGTTTTGTCACGTGACCAGAAGGAGTAGTAAACAAGGACTTCATGCACTTGCTCATTGCATTCTTTCGTTAATTTCGTGGGTCTCTCTGTGATTCTTTGCAGTGCCACCTATATGGCATATGCATTACATCCTTGTCACTCGTTATCGCGTTGCCATGTAGACTGAAATAATTCCGGCAATGTTCTCACAGGCGTTGTCGTGCCGTTGTTGTGTGGATGGGGCCTCAGGCTTCATTATTCCTCCAGAATCTGTCCTCCAGAGCATCATCCTAAATGATGGTGACCAATGACAATGTATTATCCTAATCTGGCCAGGACAATAGGGGCTGTAGGTTTATTGCCGGCCGTTCTCATCATCCCTCTAGCAACAATTTTGCATTAAGAAATACTCATAAATTTGAAAAGAATAAATAAATCGGAATAAATCTGCACTGAACATATTTATTAAACACCTTCAACAGTCACTGCTGCTGTTCCATTAAACACCCTGTGCAAAATAATTTATTTATTCTGTACATTGTCTAATATCTGGCGCAATACATTTGGACATTTCCTGTTTATATATTCAGTATTTATGCTTGTTGAAAATTCATATTCATATTTGTATAAGGCAATTTTTATACTATTATTTACATTCTAAGATTTATACACTTATTTTCATACTTATCTCTTATTTTTATAGTTATGTTATTCTTGTACACTACAGGGAGAAGGGCTACAATTTCATTGTAAAATGGTATAATGACAATAAAGATCACTTTATATCACTTCAAAAACAAAAAAACAACGAAACAATCATTTATCCACAATTAACCATTGTTCACCTATCTGCTCCACTATAATTGTGTGTCAGGGTTGAATGATGTGCTGCGTCACCTCCAGTTGGAGACTACAGAAGTGGATATTTGCTTACTGTGGAAGCTCCTAAACTGCTCAGGAAGCCTGATCGGCAACATATGAACATCAGAGCAGCCACAGTGAACAATGAGCAGGATTGTTGGAGTTTATTAGTGGCTATAATTCAAACATTGAATGTTTTTAATACAAAATCTGCATCGTCGCTCACAGACAGAATGCCAATCACTGACAAGCAACAACTCGTCTTCGTAGAGGTCTGCAGCAACTCAGAGGCTCCATAGCCTCCACTGAGATGAGACGCAGAGGTTTTAATTTTTTTAATTGCATTAAAAATTTTAATCACGTTAATTAGGATGATGGATTAATCCGTGTTAACACGATAATTTTGACAGCCATAAAAAATGTAATCGAATGGTAAAGCTCATACTGATCTCATAAATAAGATTTTCGTTTGATTTTTCATTACAGTAAATCATTGTAGGAAAGCTATAAAGATCTTTTTTTCAACAGAGAAGCTGTGGCCAGTCAATATAGTGACACCATGAAAGCATCTACATGGAAAGAAGAGGGTCGGAGTGGATTGGTCATTGGGCGATCAGAGAATCGTCTCAACGAAACGTCCAGCATCTGTGCTTATTGATAGAGCAGAATTTTGGTATATGGGCTGTGTGTCTGACACCAAGCTGATTATTAAAATAGTTCACACAATGATGTGTGCTTGCCCTTTTCATGGTTCATTAACACGATGAGATGTCCTTCCACATGCAGGCCACAGCTCATTAAGCCAGTCATTAAATCATGCAAAGTATGAGAAATTGATTGAAAAACAGGAATGCGCCATTGAAGATAATGACATACTGTGGTTAAAAAGATTTTCTGAAAAAAAAAAACAAACACACAAACACCTGGAAGGGAAATGATAAAGAAAATGCAAGGTTTCTATTATCTTACAATAAAAATGTGATGTTTACTGTGGTAAATCAGAAAGCAATTGCATTTCATCTTCATCCAAGCGTGGTTTGAGTTAGAGCAGGCAACGAGGTTCAAGACACACAGGTGTGGTGTATTTTATCTGATACATGATCTGAGCTGTGACCATATGTTAATACATAGCGGATATTAATCTGTATGCTTTCATCTGCCCTGCTTTGAGGCTTAGTCATGTGAATGGGAATATATTTTATTATTAGTAAAGATTGTTTTTCTGTGTACTTGAACAAGGACATAAAACAAAGAGAAAATATTTATAAAGTAGAAGACAGTCTGTTCATACAGTAGATGTATGCACTACAATCTACGCTATAGCCGATTGATTCATGAAAAGACTTATCCCACCACCTCATCAATATTATTTACTGAAAAAGTGTAAATCTAGATGCAGACCAGGGCTCTTATGGTCTAACTTGATATGTTCATGTGTATATTTGAATTTGGTGTCATACTGTTTTATAGATCTGTGACAAATCACTTCGCAAACAATTTAAATGTTAAACCATGTCAGAGTGCACAGCTTCACCGACAGTAATGCTTACATTATCTCCTTAATTTTAGTTTGATAAAAACGACTATCATGAGTCACATCTATCATTTACAATAGTTGAAAGCAGGCTGAGTTGGAGAAAGGTACACGATCATCCATATGAGTTGGATAAGCCCACAGCAAACGGGGGAGGCATTCATGATGAGTCACAAGAGGCTGATTACATAAACTAATCTCACAGTGAAGCTAAAACCTCGAACAATCTGTGGATGAGTGGGAGGCATTGGGGTTAATATGTTGTTTAAGGTAGTTTAGTAATCTAGGGCATGTCAAGGTAACCTAAAGTCAACTGTGACAGAACATTAACATAGAGCAAATAACATATAACGCATAAAAACAAATTACTGGGCCCATTCATAGCTTTGAAGAACTGATTACACTTCATATTGAACATGAGAAGCCTTTCTTTTTCCTGGTAATTCTGCCAATTTGAGAGTATTACCATATAGATTATATTAAATGCTTTGCTACTCCATATTTCCACATATATAGTTAAGGGCTGATATCATACCATCGGCATAAATATATTTCCAGCACTGTTTTCAGTGGAGACTGCAGGTCTTAGAGCTAATCTAGCTTGGACTGGTTTGACAACTCTGTCCGACAAGTTGTGCAGTAAACTTTCACAGAACAGCCGGTGGTGTTATGAGAATGAGTGCACAGGCCAATAACTCCTGAACTGATCTTCCCTCAGGTTTTTAACCTCAGGATAAATCCACTGGATACAGAGGTTTTATCTCTGCTGTCCAAGTTTTGAGCAACCAAAATATTTGGCAGTGATATAAAATTTAAATTGAGTTTGATTCCTCGACGTTGGATGCTACTGTCCATCATCAGCAGGCCAATGAGGCCACTGCAACTTTTTTTTTTACTCCTACTTCATAAATAATAATAGACCATCCATTTCAATTAGGCCAACCAATTAGCATTGAGCCTAGCGGGCGTTGCCAATGCTGGAAGTTTCCCAGAGGACCAAGAACCTTTTGAGGAAATGCTCAGTAACTCCGCCTGTGTTTCAACCAGAGGAGCCAAGGACTAAATACAGGTCCTGTGGAATAGATCAGGTATAAAAAAATTTGATCAGGTTGTGGTACTTTCTGACGGTTGAGGACAGATTTTGAAGAACTGATCGTAGCTTACAGGTCAAAATCAGCTTTACAAAAAAAGCTTTAAAATATTTAAGGTCACAGTGATTAATTCTATCTAATTTCTTAATGGGAAACATGTCACCTTTTACTTGCACAAGTGAAAATGTATTTGAAATACTCTTCAAAAATGCCTTTATTCTTGTTATCTAATCATTTGCTGCACAAGCTCTGGACCCCCCAAATGGCAGATGGTGTCTTTTTCTGGCAATCTCTGTCCGCCACCTCATCTGTCTGCCAACGACAGGAGCTATTTCATTAAGGTACTGACAAATGCTTCATGTTTCATACAGTGTCCTTGCCGATAACCTCCACTGTCTCCAGCTGCAGTAGCAGGGTGGTGGACTTTGAAAATCCTCACACTGTATGGAGGATTCCACTCCTTGATATCAACAGTTTTAGTTTTAGCTTTTTCAGCTGAGTTTCTGAGCAACAGTAGAGCACACAATGTGTATTGACATGTACCTTGGATGTTGCTGCCTTTCTCGGGTTCCTGCAGCGGTCCTGCCTCCAGTTTTTATGAGGCCTTTTGATAGTCCAGATCCCTTCCGTTCCAATTATTCTCCCTCCATTTGCTTCCACCCACCTACATGTTACCACTCCAAATGGCTTCCCAGTGTCATTGCTGTAGATCCTCTTGTCATTCAGCTTGATGGCTTGAATGTAGCTGAGGTGACTGATGGTAGCCCCCCTCATGAACCTGTATCCAGTCCTCATGGTGATCTGTGAAAGGCTTAAAGCCTATGTAAAATAGCAGCAGGGATGGCTATCAGGTTCTTATTGAACAGAAAACATTAGGCACTCCTGTGATCGAGCAGCTTTTAGTGGTTTTCTCCACAAGCCCATTGAGTTTCTGATGAAGGTTCTTAGTGTGTTGTTGACCTTGTATACTGCAAGACGCTCCAGGGATCCGTGAGTGGTGCACTGTGTCTTTGGCTTTATGGTTGTTCATCCAGTATGATGAGCATACTGCTCAGGATGAGCAGTATGATTGAAAACTGAACATCTAGCCTGCTAAATGTCCAGTCGAGTCGTGCTGATGTAAAAAGAGCTCCAGCCAATGAGAGCAGACATGGTTGAAAGGAGCAGCAGCAACAAAATCAACAACAGAAACAACTTTTCTCTTTTTGTTCTTTCACTACATGGTAAAACACAAACATCTTGGAGGGCTGTGTCCTGCTCCGTGTCCATGTTAACAATGGAGAGCTCACTGTTGAATGAGGTCCAGTCAGCCGCCTCTCACTGATTCCTGGTCAAAATTGCAACGCACTAAACTACAACTTTAACATGCGACTCACTAATGTCCATGCTGTCCATTGTTTACAGCACCTCGTAGTGTTCCAGCACACTTAAATTTGCAATGATGACGTTGTCAATGCAATGACATATGGGAGGTAGGAAAAAACAGGCATGCAGCTCTCACAGCTGGAGGTCAGACCCGCTGTGTGAAAGCTAACTAATGCCGAGCCAAGGTGTGTCGACCCAGGTTAGAAAATCTCACGTCAACCCGCTAATTTCAGTGTGAAAGCGGTATTACATTGTCCTGGTCCTAACTTGAGTTTTTTTTCCTTACATATATATTGATCTGTTCTGGTATTCGAAGTCCTACCAATCCAGTGAGGGCAAAACCACCAATCCAGTGAGGGCAAAACCACCAATCCAGTGAGGGCAAAACCACCAAACCAGTGAGGGCAAAACCACCAATCCAGTGAGGGCAAAACCACCAAGCCATTGAGGGCAAAACCACCAAGCCAGTGAGGGCAAAACCACCAACCCAATGAAGGCAAAACCACCAAACCAGTGAGGGCAAAACCACCAACCCAATGAAGGCAAAACCACCAAACCAGTGAGGGCAAAACCACCAAGCCATTGAGGGCAAAACCACCAAGCCATTGAGGGCAAAACCACCAACCCAATGAAGGCAAAAACCACCAAGCCAGTGAGGGCAAAACCACCAAGCCAGTGAGGGCAAAACCACCAAACCAGTGAGGGCAAAACCACCAAGCCAGTGAGGGCAAAACCACCAACCCAATGAAGGCAAAAACCACCAAACCAGTGATGGCAAAACCACCAAGCCAGTGAGGGCAAAACCACCAACCCAATGAAGGCAAAAACCACCAAACCAGTGATGGCAAAACCACCAAGCCATTGAGGGCAAAACCACCAAGCCATTGAGGGCAAAACCACCAAGCCAGTGAGGGCAAAACCACCAAGCCAGTGAGGGCAGAACCACCAAGCCAGCATAAGAATGATGCCTAAGATGTGAGATGCTAATGCTCTCTTGCAACTGCTACTTTTACTTGTGAAAAAGATATAAATACTTCTTCGGCTTCCATCTAATCCAGACAGTGCTCAGGTTCATCCATCGGATGACAGTTTTGTCTTCAATAGCTGGTGCATTGGGCCTCTGCTGTTGTTTCAAGTCCCATGCTGAGCTATGCTTGTGTATTGACACACATGTCCCTTCAGCTTCAACGCTGTGATGTCTGACAGGGTTTCCATGTTGGACAGTAGTTGGATGGTGCTATTCCCTTGTGGGTACCTTTCATGAACAGTATTGTCTTGCTTTGTGTTCGACAGCCGCAGTGGGAGTTGGGGGCTGTTAGTAACTGATTCATTTGCGCTGCTTGCCATTAATGCAGCACTATTAGTTTCTCCTACCAGCAGGAGTGGATCATTTCAGGACCCATTTACTTTTGTGATGGTGAGTGTTTCCTGCTCTGGGAGATTGCAATGATCTGCTTATGGGTCACTGAGCATTGGTGTTACTTAATTATCCTTTCACTCAGTTTCCATCCCAAATCTTAACCTATTTCACATTTCAATGTTGCTGCCTAAGCTCATAATACTCCACATCAGCTAAAGCAGCAGTTCAAACAGCAGCCCCTCAAAGTCAATGAAACTTTCAACACAACCTGACCTGAATCCACCCAGATAGATTACGACCAGCATTTCCATTCTCCCGTGTTACATCATTCTATGGCAACAATTAAGGTTAATTCTATTTTCAAATTTTCACCACAGATAATGATGCCTTTAACAGGGCAAGAGTGATAATTTTATCTTGATTTTATTTGTTGGTGAATGTCAGCCACAGTTTATGGTGAACAACTTATGGTTCCATTAATTGTTTTTTTTTTTTTTTTAAACTGAAAATAGTGAGCTCTGGCTACAGTGTGTAATGTAGTTAACTGAACAATTAGAGTATGAAAATGGTACAATCTTCCTGGTATATGAAAGTATTTGACAAATCACCAAGTTAAGCAGTTCAGTGGGTTAATTCAATAAAGTGATAACCAGACAACCGAGGAGTCCACCCAGTAAGGCCCACTGTTCAAAAGTTTATGAGTAACACTGCTGTAAATGATTTTGATAGCATTACTACTGACACAGAGGAGAGCAGGAGTCACAGCAGGTGACCTAATTTGATCTCACACTGTAATGAGGATAAAGAGTGATCTAATGGCTACAGCAACATATTACAGCACGTGTTAGGAAAAATCAAAATAGCTCCCAGTCACAGGCCTAATTACTGTATATGTCCACCAAAGTGGTCTTGATATGCAAGCTCTCAAATCTCCCATTTAGAAAATTGTTTTTACTAAATATGTGCAGATTCCACGGTTAAATGTTGTCATGGAAATAATCGCTTAACATTAGACAGTGGAGGAGGTCTACGGGCATGGCTAAATACAGTAAAGTCATTCACCTCCAGCCTGTGAGATAGCAGCTCAAATGACATCAAATACTCTCCTGCTGAGACACTATTAATTAATAAGAGTCATGGCAAAGCAGCCTCTCCCCTTCCCCTCAATGTGCTTACTTGCTAGAAATCGATTGGTGTCTCCACTGCTGCCACTGTGTCTGACAGATGTCTTTTTGCAGTACAACGCACACGCTGCAAGCAGTCACAGTGTCTGCAGCCCACTAGCCCAGATAAGAGGCGAATCTGCCTGTTGGGGTTTGAGCAGGAAAAAAGAAACCATAGTTGTTCTCCACTGCAGGTGTTGTTGACAAGTCAGAGAAATCCAAGATTCAGTATTGGATAAAGTGAAGATGAGGGAAACCTATATTTTCCTTCCAGTACTTACAGTAGCCAGAAACTCTGTGTGTATGTGTGTGTGCGTGTGTGTGTGTGTGTGTGTGTGTGTGTGTGTGTGTGTGCGTGTGTGTGTGCGTGTGTGTGTGTGTGTGTGTGTGTGTGTGTGTGTGTGTGTGTGTGTGAACTTTGGTACCAACATCAGGTCACCAGCTCTTCCCAGCCTTACAGACATACAACAAAACATGTAGTTACTGTTACGTCTGTAGCAGATAGCATGAATTAATGAGATTAATCTGACCTTCCAAGGTGGAGATCCAACTTCACGGGGGGGTTCTGACTTAAATTCTGATTTGGAGCTTGGCATTCCGACATTCATGTATAACTTGAACGCACCGTGAGTCAAATCACACAAATGTGGGGCTCCCAGTGCTGCTGCAAAGACTCTATGAATCTGAAGGGGACACTTTCCCCCATCCATAGCGACATCTGAGAGCATGAATGAAAGCAATCTGAATTCATCAATCAGGAAATCGTGCTGCTTTCATTTATTTAAAAAGTAACAACTTAGCGTATTAGTTAAGTAACAGCGCTACAGTAACATGTTACTAGTTACTGTCAAAAGCAACAGCATGACAGTAATGCATTACTAGTAACACTGGCGATAAATAACAAATACTATTACTATTACCATGTTGAGCATGGCAAACATTATACATAGTTTAAGACAAAATTTAATGAAAAATGCCTTTCTAACCATTTCTTCATATTTTTATTTCAAAATGTATATATTTTCTTTCTGTACAACTAAATACGATGTGTGCTTTGCTGACACAAGTTAGTACCAACCACTGTCAACCAATAGTATGCTATTGGTGATGGTGATGATGCTATGATATATCATAGCATCATCATCATCATCATCATCATCAATGAATCTGCAACCTTTAGCAACAGGGTCGTTCTGCAGCCTGTCCACTTATTAGAGAAGTGTGCTAAATTTGATTTAAATCCCTCTTGTAACTGTACACCAATGAAATATTCAGTTTCACTAGGAACTATTCACAGCACAGAAGCTGAAGATTCATGTTTGCGTTGACATTGTGAGCAAGTTAGCCTGGTAATATTAGCATTTAGTCTAATACAGTTTCACAGAGCCACTAGCTTGGACGTGGACTTAATTGTTATTATTTTACAACTATGAAGTGATTAATAAGCCACCATGGCTAAAATGTTAAACCTGGATTTATTATATTCATATCTGACGTCTGCAAGCTTTTTAATGCGATTAAACAATGAGTAGAATTATCTCATCAGGCTCAATCAGTAGGGCTGCAGCAGATAATTGTCTCATCCCAAACACCTTTGTTTCATCTTATTTACCAAAATTAAATTGTGGATGTCAAAGCTAAAATTTCTCTTTATTATGTCCAAGTCTAATAACACTGAAATCTGAATTTGTGCAATAAAAGTTTACCTATAATACAATTGTACACAGCCTCAGTCTGGACTAATACAACTCCACTGACATGGGATACATTATAGCTTTTCTTAATGAGTATTCAATTATGTCTGTTATAATCCGTAATTATGATATGATTATAATAAGCTGCAATACACAATACTGTGATATTACACTAGTTTTGACAATTAGGTGCTAGTTCTCATTAGTGTTAAAAGTTCTTTTCATTTCATTAAAAAGGAATGTGTGTGTTTGTTGAGGTAATTGGCAGATCTGTAATAACTGCAAAAACAGGACCTGCCGTAGGAAGAACATGCATGCAAGTTGCTCAATATCTGCTCTCTCTCTGGCATGTCTGAGATGTTAAACTTAGTGAAATGAATCTGTTTTCTGTTTTCAGTGCACGCTTTCAATACTTTTCTGGGTTAACAAAAAAACACATCATCCTACTTGTAGTTTTACAAAGACAGCGACTCTGTCATGGTGCTCAGTGATCTGTAGTGAAATGCGGTAAACACTAGCCTGCTGCAGACACTAAATCTTTGACATATTTCTGAGGGATGCTCACATTGTTGCTTCTTGTCACATACAGTACATGACATTCTCTCACAACAGTAATTCTGCTTAACGAGGATAATCCCTTAAATCAGATTTGGATTGTCAGTATTGAGTTTATCCCATTTTATTTCCTTATCATCCTGATCTATCGTCAGCATGTTCATCAAAGACGCAAAGGAGAGGGATTATGGATGATTGTGTAGAAAGAAATCAAATTAAATTATACATGGTGTTAAAATATCTGGCACTGAGAAGGTAATATCACTCAATTTACTTTGATTGACTGACACGGTTGTTATGAAGTGGCAGATATGTAATATATAGATGTAGATGTCTATAAAAAGAGGTGAAAACATAGATATAAAGATTTTATAAATACTGGAAAAAAGGAGAGCATGAACCACCACGCTTAACAGTGAAATACAGTGTTCCTGGTTCTGGTTATGTGTCTATTATCCCCACTGTGATTTAGCCTCATGGTAGTCAATTTATTGTACACGTCATTGCAGTAAGACAGTAACTTTTCAGAACCTTCAACTTTGTTTCCAGCAACAAATAAATTAATTAAATTTTCAATCCTTGGTGAATAATTTGTTGACTGTCTTTTGGCGATGATTCAGCACAGCTGATGCAGATTTGAACAACTTGGGTGCTTGATGTAAATAAATGTGATGATCACAGTGTATCCCAGACACAACAAACCCTCTCCCTGTACGATGAGCTCCATGAATTCTATCAATTTATGTGCTATTTAACAAATTAAACATCAAGCAATTTGTAATTACTTCAGTCAGTGCTTCATTCAAAAGAGCCAACAGCTATTTGCTGTGTAAAGATACAGTGTATTATGTATTATGAAACTGAAGTTGAGCTCTGTCTCTCCCTGTGTTTGTAATCATAGTTTCTCCTTGATTTGCTGGCATTGCCAGGCCAGCCATGCATGCTTTTAGTGCATGTGAGCATGTCCTACTGGCTTTTTCACAAGCACTGCTTCCTAAAAATTGCCGGTGACATAGTGTGCTGTCACCATTGTTGCCGTTATTTTCACTGTTGACACCGTTAGCAACCATCGCTGTGTTGAGTGCCATGCAGAGACAATAAAAACACTCCCAATCTTGCTTTTAGTCGCTTTGGGTAGCGATCCAAAAAAGAATATCTAATACAAAGTGAATAATAGACCTTAACGGTTGTCATCAGTGTTTGCCGTTTTAGAGCGATGTTTTATCTAGACTGTTCTCAGCCACAGATGACAGTTCTATAAACTGGGTCTTATGTGAATGTAGTGTTTTTTTCTTGGTCAAACACACTTGGTTTAACACATGGTTATTAACTGGTGTCATACACCAGTGATTGTCTGAAGGTTTTATATATCTAGACACAAACAATGAAGACAGAGAACGATTCAGTGGAGGGTTGGTTGCTTATCTGTGACTTGTGCCTGCAGATAAACACAAAAAAATTGGATTGGGTTTTGAGGTAAAGCCCAGTGCAGTCCAAGAGTAGAACTTTCCTTAAGTATGATTTGAGGGCATAATTTTATTCCTTGTCAGAAAATATAATGGACAGCACTTACATTCACTGTTTGCTGTTCTCTAAACTGATTTACATTGTGCACGACTCCTTTTCAGTGCAGCAATGAATCATGTTGCTGCATCTTTGGCTTGTAAGTTTCACTAATTCACTGAACTACTACAATACAATAATAAAAAAAGAAAAATATCTATATCAAACAGACACTAAAAAGTCAAACCACTTTGTAACAACAAATGCAAAAAGGTGTAGAAACCTGCAGGGACTGACCAGAGGTCTGGTTCAGGTGGGAAACGCTCTGTCTTTGTGTGAGGGTCAGACAGCAGGGGACAGATGCTCGACAGAGGTCATGACAGACAGTAGGTCATAAATATGGTAGACAGGCTGATCTGGCCTCTGACAGGGAAAGGGCGGCTCTACCGTAATGGATGATAAATGTCATAGCCTCCCCACAAGCACAGATGAGCGATTGTTAAGCAGCTTCTCTGGGTCTGAGCTGCTAAAGCCTCGAGACGGACTGACAAGCAGTAAAGGAAACATTTACACGGGAGGAACGGCTTGTTTTGGTGACCCCCCCCGCCCCCTTCCCCGCTGTCGCCATAGGCCAAATGAGAGAGGTGATTAATCAGGTTGTTAGCATGTTTGATGGAGAGTAGAGGAGGGATCCATGTGCTGAGAGCAGAGTGTGACAGGCAACAAAATGAAGAGGAGAGCTCCGCCGCTGTGATTCATCAGGGGTTACTGATCCACTGAGGAGCAATAATTTTTAAAGTAACGGGCCTTGATTGCAATAATGTCCCCGTAGCAACTATTATCTTTAATGACTATTATTATGGCTGTCATAAAATGGAGACTGGAGCAAGTCTTATTAAAATACAGTACTGCACTTTCAACCACTGATCAAAAACTGGTTTTCGTTTTTAAATTCTAAAACTTTAAAAACACAGATGAGTAGGGGCATTGACAGTTACACAGAAAAGGACATACGTATGTATTATTGGCTAGTTTATATTTATGTATGCTTTGTGGAACATTTAGTTTATTAGATTTACTTGTCAAGGAATTCAAACATGCACATACAAATGTAAGTTATTACACCCAATCCTATAGAATCTCCCTACAAACTTACATATTAGAATATAGTCACACAATCCCATGTTATATTGTTGCTAAAAATATAAAAAGATAGGACTTACATTTGGAGACTCTGGAGACTTTTCTTTTAACCTCATCACCACCTGAACCACCACAGCCATCTTCATCATCACAGTCACCACTGTAACGTCCATCTGTGTCTCCACTTCCTGTTTCAATCTGGTCCAGTGACCCCAGTTTAGGAATGGACTTCCCCTGCAACAGCTAGTTGTGAGAAAAGGCACAATTTGGTTAAAACATCCACTTAAACAAAAGTAAACTTGTTTAGAGCAGTGGCCAAAAACGTGCTGTTTCCTCCTGAAAAAAAACATTATATATAATATAGTCACAATTTTTAAAGCAACATTCACAGCAGAATAAAATGAAGAAGAAAAATGTGGAGAAAATGCAAAAGACCTGCTAATTATGCTGCTAATCTAGGTAATAAAAATAAAAAAACTATGAATCCACTGACTGACTGCACTGGAAATGGCACATATTTATATAAATGTCTGTCTATACATTTTCTGTATCCTGTATGCCATACTTTTAAAGTTAAAATTAATAACTAAATACATTTTAACTAGCTTTTTATTTGTGATTTGAATGACAAATAAGCCAACACATGACTCTATATACTGTATGTTACATGACGCTGTGGCCTGCAGGGCAGCTCCACTTTCTGCTGCATTGCTGCGCAGCAGAATCTCAATCAAAGACTTTGTGAGCTTGACACCAAGGGAAATGCAGACACTAATTGGTTCATTTAAATTCATGGTGCGTCATTGGAAACAAGAGGGAATGCTTTGTGTTGATCAGAAAGGTATTGTCTATGCTAATTAGTCAGTGCTGTGGTTCAGTGCAGGGGAGCAGGCGTGTCAGGGTTGAGCTTGGGACATATCTGTGCTGGTAATAACCCTGTCTGACTCACCACTCCTCAATGGTGACAGGTTAGAAGATGGGCAATCAAAGTGTTCCTTCCATTCATACAATTGGCATCATTTCCTTTCTATTTATGTGCAAACATACTTTTTACATATTATATGGCATCATGAGTTTCCGTGAGTTCGAAATCTGTCTACTACGAGTCCCATTTATAAAAAGAAAAAGCATCTTGACATGTGAGACCTGAGCTTCAAGAGTTATAGTTTGCAAAAAAAAGTGGGAGGTTATTGGTAGGTGTAAATGAGCCTGTATATACACATACTGTATGTGTGTATGGGAGAGAAACGCACCTGTTTTACAAGTACAGTAATTAGATTCTCACATGATAACATCAGGTCATGTCTCAAGTTTTACTGGAAAATATGACGCATGAGGAAAAAAAAGTTTATTTCACCTCGTTTCTACTTTGATATTCTGAAATATTACCATTACTTACTGACTTGACCAGACAGATATTTTATATTTCAAATACACTCTTAAAAATTGGTTTGTCACATATACACTTAAAGGAGCATTAACCAAAATTAAAGGATGAGGCAAACAATATTCTTCTTTTCCTTTTTATAGACTACTTTTTGAAATAATAATAATGTTTAGTTCTTACAAAATGAAAAATTATATTTATTATTTATTTATTTATTTATTATTTTATATTTATTTTATATTTTGTGTGGTCACTGACTGAGGAATTATTAGCATGAAGCAATAATTCATTAATCAAGCCTTGTTAGCTCATGGTATTTCACAGCAAAGACATTTTTTTGACGCTAAGGAAACATTTGTTGTGTCTGACCAAGTCTGTCAGTCATCATACTCAATTATTTTACTGCTCAGGCCAGGTGGCAAAGGCTGTACGTCTCTTTGTGAACGGCCTAACTGTTAGCCTCACTTCTGTGAATGACACGGGGATTTATCACACTGGCTGAGAGACATGGGCTCTGATTTCGTTCAATGCATCTCCAGATGAGAAAGTGCTTTGAGTTCAGACACTTGGGGCAGGTTTCTGGCTGTTATTGTTCTGTGTGGAGAGTTAATGACCAGCAAATAACAGTAACTCTTCTCACAAACAAACTGCCCACACGTTAATAACCAATAAACATAGTGATCTCATACTAATTGGCCGTTTTCTTCGGAAATTGCAGCACCCATTAAGTTCTAACACCACACAAGATCAAGGTGAACAACACATTTTTGTGCAGTACACAAGCCAATGGTCAAATTTAACAACAATTTGGTCTGAATAGTTGTGCATAAGGTAACAGAGAAAAGCTAGAACTCTATTCAATTACACTCAACTCTACATGTTCCTGGTTCCAAATATAGTTGTGATTATTAACCTAAGTAGACATTTTAGTTCCCATTTCTTGAAGCTGCTCTTTGTTAACTCAAATTTTATAGTAATTACAGTTTAAGCATTCAGAAGATTAAAATGGGCACTCAACTCCTTTTTTCCTTCAGTGGCTCATCTGGTTAGTTTTTTTTAATGTTTTTTAATGGCACACCCTTGGCTGGTCACTCCAGATGCCACCCTAGCTTTTTCATTTATCTGGCAGACCGGAAGAAAATGATACATGACTTTCACACCCAAAGTTTGATGGGGCAATTTCATTTTTCCATGAAGGCTGCATAAGCCACAGTAGTGAGCACTGCATGATATGTCCACGCTGGAAGAAGTTATAGTTTTAATTACTGATGAGAGGAATGGCAAACAAGGTCATTAGGTGCTTTTCCTGGAGAAAAGTATCTCTGCTAAAAATCTCAAGCGAGGCAGGAAATACCAGAGATGACAAGAATAGCAAGATGGGAAATTAATAGTGTGAATTATTACATTCTGATGTCGTCAGTCTAGGATCCAGTTACCCTCTTCTCTGGATTTTGTGCCGCTCTTTATTCTGCTTAATCTATTTGCGCTTCATCTGAAACATGGCATCTATTGAGTGCAGCAATTCATAAATGGCTTTCACGTATAAATAAGTTACACTGATTGATTGTTTTTAGGATTTTCAGAGATTAAAAGGAACACATAAGCACTGCTCTTCTATATGCATCTGCTCTCCTCTTGCTATCTGCATCGCTAAATTGCTAGTGGTTATGTTTGACCTCTTAAATGAGCGCAGATGACTTCTGCCATCTCTTTAAACAAATGTTTATATATGGTTCTGTTGTAATCTTTGCATTTAACATTTTTGAGCTTTGGTTTATTGCTAATTTCCTCCTGATTTGACTTTATTTATCTTACGAGGCAAATAATTTCTGTCAATGAAATGTCGGTCAGAAAGGGACAAAAGCTCATCTAAGTTATCCAACATTTAGAATTTGTTCAATTTGAAAGGTGGAGGTTGAAATTACTTCCACGTCAGGAAACACAATTGTGAGAAATAAACAGGCAATGGCTACATGAGGTGACAGAAGTACCAACTCTAGAGGAAATTAGAAAGGTGATTGAAAAGCAAACAACAACAAAAAAAAAAATCATTTTCACTCTGAGAAACTGTGATCATGCAGTCCAGGCTCCAGGCTGAAAACGAGGGACAATAAAAAAGACATTTAAGAGGAGTTTTATTGTGGACAGTCTGTCTGTCTCTGACTTCCTGATACTCACTCACACTTACCACAGTGTACTGCACCTCACTAATTAAAAACAAATAAAAGAAAGAATTCAGTTTCACTGCACATTGAAAATGGCCACACAACAAAGCAGTCCTTTCTCTACTCCCAACTAACATGGTTTCTAATGCCTAAAGCATAGATTTCTTTCAGAAATAATAAAATTCAGAAAATGTTCATGAGGCAATTTTTGGATAATATTAGTCTGTATGTCAGTCCACCATTTTGGTCCAGATCAAAATATTTCAAAAATTTTGGATGAGTTGTCAAAATTGATGTAAATATCCAAGATTACCTGAAGATTAGTCCTTATGACTGTGGTGATGATCTCCTCTAGCACCATTATCAGGTTCAAACTCACTTTTTACGCCAAATACCTGAAAACCATTCCCGTCCACCTCAGCTGTAATGCGCTGCTATGATGAACATGGTTAGCTCTACACTTGCTAAACATCAGCAGATAAACATTGTGTTTGTGAGCTTCTTATCTGTATCCTCAGAGAGCTGCTAATGTGGTGGCAGACAAAAAAACAGTGCTCCTTCTGAGTGTTATATCTTGTTATATTTACATGCATTCTTGTCTTTCCTGTCACCTACGATCCCCAAAAACAAGCCCTCGCCACCTGAGATATATTTATAAGTTTTTAAGTCACAATGCAAACTTCTTCATAATACCAGCTGCTTCCTCAAGAAATCGTAACAAACACTGTGATGCGTCTCAGAAGATCCTACATGGTAACTGAGGTTCGGCTGAACTTTCATCGTTGCACCACAGAGAGTCTATCCTGGCAAGCTGCATCACAGTATGCGCTCAGGCTCTTTTGACTGCACAGCACTAGAAACTCTCAGCAAAACGCAGTAACACCAGCATCAAGAAATTTACTGGCACAGACCTACAACAGCTCTATGATATCTTCATTACCTGCTGTATAAGGAAAGCCCAAAGCATCATCAAGGACACCAGTCATCCAGCCCACACACTATTTTCACTCCTGCCATCTGGAAAACACTACGGGAGCATTAAATCACGCACCACCCGTTTCAGAGACAGTTTCTTCCCACAGGTAGTCAGAATAATGAATAGTACACACACACACACACACACACACACAAAAACTGTGTCTATGACGAGTAGAAGGCTTTTTATTGTGTGCTTTCTCAAGTATTACTTGGTTGTACTATCCATTGTGTATTTTATTTCTTTTCCAAGGCAGACAGCACCACAGTCTATTTTCTGTATGTATTAACAGATAATGTTGGCATTGTCTATTAAATTAACAAATTGAAGCATGTGAGAGTAAAATATGAGTAATCAACATTAGAAAAAGGAGAAAAATGTCTGCACACTGTTCTCAGAGCTCACAAAATTTTATAATCTTAAATTAGGCAAAAAATATTTTGGGAGCTCTGAGAACAGTGTGCAGACATTTTTCTCATTTTTTCTTCTGTTTCAACCATTTTTGTCCTGCACCTGTTTATTTATTTATTTATTTTTTAATTGGATGTGCGTGCACTCCCCTCAACTACCTCTACGGAGTAATCAACATTAACATCATGTATTCTTTATTTTAGCTTTAGCTTCTCTATAGAGTCATGAAAACAGTAAACCACACACCATTGTTTCAGCATTTCTGCAATGTCATGCAGGAGAGAAAACAGGTCTCATTTTATTTCAGTCTAATGCTTAAAACTGTCACAGGTGTTAACTCCACTAAACCCTTAACTTGAGGTGATGGCCTTGTAACTCTGTGTCTTGTAATATCTTGGGCATTTTTACTATATTTATCCTGCCAACACAACTGTTTGCCACCACAGTCAAAGGCAGGTATTGACTGTGTGTTAATAATAGCATGTATCTGTAAGTCAATTAAAAAGCAAAGAGCAGATTATGTATAGGATATATTTCTTAAAGAGGTATCGGGTGGCATGTAGCAAAAGAAATCACACCTTCAGAGATCCTCAAGATGAATAAAGCTGTCTGTGGATTTTTAAACTCATCTGTATTCTTTTTGAACACATGCTACTATCTATAACTAGAGGGTGGAGCAGAGATCTTACAATGATCATATTTTCAGTCAGAGGAGAAAAGTGTCAGGATGTGAGTTGGCTCCCAGGACACACACTGTCATTTCCCATCTCCCTCACTGCAGCAGCAGCTCTGACAGGGTGTTGATCCAGACCAAGTGCTGCAGCAGCGAAGCAGGTCAGAGAGTTAGAGGCCGGAGTAGAAAATACAACGTACGGTAATGTGAATCTGTGAATAATACTGCAATTCAAAGGAACCCTCTGTCTAAGGCTCAACATTTGTAAAAATGTAAAAATAAACAGAATGAAAGTACATTCGTGACTGGGCTTGCAGCTAAGAGTTAAACTAACAGAGTAGAGAAATCCAACTAACCAAACCCAACCATATTTTAGCCATGCTGTAGGTGTTATGAGTGGACATGTAGGAAAAGATACATAATAATGAGCATTTAAATAAACAGAAATGTGAAATGGTGAACATAGTGGACTGGTCACTGTGAGCATTTTTCACACAGCGAAAATAACTACATATGAACATAATTCCAAGGTAAATGTTGTTAAAAATATTCAAATACAAGTTTGTAAATTTTTGCAATATTTCAGGACATGAATGGTGAAAATTATGACCAGTTATATAGTGGATTATGCTGCTGTTGCTGAAACCTGAAATTTTAATCATGGATAAACACATGTAGTGATTTAAGATAAAGTTGTTACTTACACGCAGTGCAGCTGGATGAGTATTTAACTATTTTCATTTTCCATGCTTACCTCACGGATATGAAAAAAGATGATTCTTAATGAATGACACAATGAGTGTGGGTTAAAAAACAATTTATGCTGCAGGTCTTGGGATTTGTTTCCAATTAAGACTTGCTGGCACGGCCCTGACATATCTGACTTCACAGATTCCTTACTGGATACCAACGTGATCTGATGATCTGAAATTGTAAGTGCGCAATATATACCAAATGGTTTTTAAGAGAACAGGATGTTGGTTGTAATCAAGACTGCTGTACTCTTTAACCAGACCAGGCAGTCAAATTTTATGATGTGGGCCACCGTTTAGGAGCATGACAAATAAAATGTGAATATATTTTCAGTGTTAATCCTTTGGACTAAGAGAGAGAGGGCATGAATAATTCACAAGCAAAACTGCTGGTCAACCACCACATCAATGACTGGTAAATAATTCAGCCCACAGACGAGGTGAGGAGCTGCTCGCTCCTGATTTTGATTGAGAGACACAGGGACAGGACCTACTTATAGATTCTTGATGGGTTTTACCACATCAAGAGGAGAGGACAGGCAAGGAGGAGAGGAGCCAACAAATAATTCATAGGAAAGAGCTGCTGATGAGCAAGATGATGAAATCTAGAGTTTGTACACTCAGATTGCATGATGAATTCGTCAATAGCTGCACTGCTGTTTTGTGTTTTCCTGCAGCCTCGGCTGTGGAATAGTAATGATACATTTCCATTTGATTCTGGGTAAACTGGGAGTGGTTTGTGCACTGCAGTTAGTCAAGGTCAGTGGCAAATAAATGGAAATAGTAAAGAACATTTCTGCTATGTAGATGAAAAACATGAAAATCAACCTTTGCATGAGCGCATCATTCTGATCCTCATAAAAAATGGACAACAGAAGCGTTTTTAAAGGTAATAGAATTTCACCTTTCACCTTCATCCATATAGTGTTTCAGTGCACACTTCCTCTCCAGCCATCCAAACAGGTAACCTGCCATTCATGCATGTGTGCACATGTTCTTTCAGGTAAGTTTCATCATATTACTGAGGTGCACCAATACAGTCGTGATTTATAGAAGTAATATACTGTGTGGTGTACACCCATTGTGCATGTGGTTACTCATGTGTACAATTGAATGAATGTGTGCACTGGTATATGTAATTGATGTGTTTGCCGGTCATAAACTGAGCTGCCATTAAACTCTCACACACCCTCTATACTTCCTTCTCTTGCATCCAGTTTTCCATTGAAACATAACACAAACATCAATCAATTAAAATTTAAAAGAATCACGATGATGGTTGATGTTAAATGACAATTCAGGTCATACCCACAGGCTGGCACTTGTGCCGCACTTCTCCAGCTAATGAGATGCCAATCAGACCTATTTGCAAATCAAGTCCCAATCAGATGATAATGCAAACTAGACTCAAGGACTGTGAACACACAAGCTGTCCAATGAATAGTACCAGATGTATAACATGAGGCCTGCAGTTCTTGAGCACAAAATCACTTGTAAGATTTCACCTTCCTCTATGTCATTTTCTAGCATGAAAATATCCATAAATGTGATACTTTTCTTATTCAACAGGACAATACAGTATAATTTAGAGACTACAGAATTGATTAATTAGCTCTCTCAAAAGCATTCCCTGCTTCAAAAAGCATGAGTGTACTTATGACAGCAAGGCTTCTTTGAATGAGATATATTTTTTTTAATTTTGGATCGGTAAAGATTTCAGAATTTTTTTGTTGTATTAGTTGAAATTCTCATTACATAATGACAGCAATGCTGATGATGAATCAAACTTTGTGTCAAAAAAGACACATCTGTAATGTTGCTGGAAGCAGAATTAAACCTGAGTGTATTTCACTTACTTAAATTGTTACCTGTGTGTGAGTTTTCTCCTGATGTTAACGTGCACGTGAGGCAGCGCTGGCACAGACCATGAGGATGTGGCAAACAGCACTTGGCAAAAGGGCAATGCTGAATTTCAACACACTTTTGAGGGCGTTCTTTCTCACAAGAACTGCTTTTTGTACACTTCCAAAGGCAGCCATCCTCTCCCCTCAACCTAGCACTTCTCAACTGCAAGCAACATTTAGGTGACAAAGCTACTTGGTTAATTTCGGAAAAATATAGTGGTTTGGGTTAACTTCAGTATGTTATATCCTTAAGTACATTATGTAGGTAAGATAAGTTGTAGATTATGTAACTTTACTTAGGTACATAAAGGTAACATAGGTTGGTTGAACTGTGGTATACTATCACACAGGACATGACCACCAGTGCCCTGACTTTGTCGCCTTTAATGTATGTCACCTGGCTTCCTTTACTACCATCACAACTACAACCACATATAGCGTCATAGTTTGAAGCTAACAATGTTATCATACACATGCTGCAATTTGTGTTTCCTGGGTGGATAACAGTTTAGACTGATGACATCATTTTTAAGAGATGGCTCAATGTTGAGGCTGAATGAAATGCTACTTTTGGAGGTTATAGTACTTTTGGTTATAAAAGTATTGGGCCAATACATTACTTTGACTAATGATGGCAGTACATCAAAAGTCACGGTAGTTCAGTTTATCCTGAATGTCTGTAGCATATTCATATCATGGTAATCCATCCAAAGGTCGTCTCATTATGGCCCTGCAGGGAATCAAGTTCATCTAAATCATTTGGGAACCATAAATGTCCAGATAAAACATGTTTTTTTGTTTTGTTTTCACTTGATAAAGAAAATCATTAATGGTGAAGGCAGACAAAAAAAACAAATCATCAAATGTCTGTGTAAAAGCTCGGGGCCATCTATAGCTGTTATATAGCTGAGATATTTCAGTCCGACTCAGAGCGGTGACTGACAGAGCCAGAAAAGCTAGAAATAGCTTCAGAAATGTTTTAACAGTCAATTTTAACTATGTCTGTATGGCTTGGTACCTCATAATAATAATAATGGCAACTCCTGGTAAGCGGACATTGGTTTGTTTTCATGTGAGGTGGGATCATTCCAACATGTTGTAAATCAGCTTTGGGTGAAACTCTGTGGAGCTTGCATTTGCGTTTAACTTCATTTTGCCTTTGTTGAGCAAATTCTGAAAATGAATTTACATTGGCTGACTTTTTAGGACGATTGACAGACTGTGAGTTGACAGTGTTAGTTGTTTGATTTTTATACTATTCATACAAAACTTTCCTTCTTTTTCATGAATAAATCAACTCCCTCTATTTTATTTCCAAGTAAA
The DNA here is from genome assembly GCA_029721515.1 of Synanceia verrucosa. Lineage (NCBI taxonomy): Eukaryota > Metazoa > Chordata > Actinopteri > Perciformes > Synanceiidae > Synanceia > Synanceia verrucosa. The sequence goes on from CM056549.1 coordinate 20,378,283, forward strand.
CTTAGAAGAAATGTTCCTGGAAAAAAAAAACAGTCATAACTTTTTGAAAGAAACTGCATCTGCCTGTCACTGTCTTTGAATCGTTTCAGGGACTTCTTCAAAAAAAGATGCTACAAAGCGAAGGTGCTCAAAACAAAACATTATTCCACAACTGAAGCAAAAGCACCTGAATCTAAAAATCAAATGTCACACTGAGCGCTGTTTAACTCTTGTTTCTTTGCTGTAAGTTAGGCCTACCTCAGCTCCACAATAGCATTACTTTATATTTATTAATTTGGGAAAATAGCTTATAATACACATTCATTGCAAAAATATGTGTCAGTATTCATTATCGATGGTCTACTGGCCGACTTTGTTCTGACACAGTATTAATTAATGGTGCAGAGAGAATAACCAAATGCAGAAAAAGAAAAATAAGAACATAAGTATTACTGTGTAAATTCAACTGGTCAAGAAAAATGGTTGCATGTTGTGGTTATATTATTACTAATATAAATAACCAGAGACAGAGTCAGAAAAAATAAAACAAAATACAATTAAACCTGTCTTCTAATATTAGTGCATGTATCAAAATACCAGTCAGTCACACTGAGATGGATAGCAGGGCCAATCCTACAGTAGTATTTTAAGTGTCTATAATCAATATTCTTAGATTAACAACACATCATATGGCATAAGAAGGTGCTTATTCTTTGTAATGAAACCTCTGAAAACTGTCAGATAATCTTTCAGCTCCCATTTTGGTTTCATTTCCAGACACACCCGGCAGTTATATCTAGTGAAAAACAAACTGTGTCACCAACACAGACAGATGCAGTTAGTGTCTAACAGGCGAACATAGTGAGCCAGCCTTTAGCTGATATAGAGACATGTATTTGATCAGAAATGAAAAGTAGCTCTAAACGAATAATAATGTTGCTTCGTAATGGTGGATGTGTTAATAAACTAAACTGTTCACAAAGGTGATGATTGTGTCTGCTGCTTTCAAGTGGCCAAAAAAAATTTACTGCAAATTTAAGCAACAGATTTGTGTACAGTTGAATGTACAACAGCGCAGCATAGACGTTCATCATGTCTCGCAGCTGATTATAATGATGAATTTAAATCTCATCCTTAACTGAAAGAGACATATTCTACTTGGGATCAATGAGGGAATCACTGACTACCAATCAGTCATTAAATCAGGCGTAACCAAAAACTCAATATGTTCAGAGTTAGCCTGACAAGCCAGACTATGACATCCAATTTATAGTCTGGGGGCAGTCCACAGGCAGAGTTGAAGCCTGTGGGTGGGAACAACCATTGTCATTCAAACTGCCTCTGCACATAACAGGCCAGCACTATGACCAATCAGAGCAATGGACAATGTGACGCTACCAGCTGAGCCAGCTGGCATATTAAACTTTTGCAGTAGCCAGTCAGCAAAACAGTAAATACATCCTTCTTTAAAACGGATGACTTGAGTGCTTCTTTCTGCTCAACTTTCAAAGAAAAGCCCAAGTCTAACTCTTCCAAAATCAGTGACAGAGCCAATTAAAAAGACTGCTGTTCTTTAGCCACAGCCATCTCGGTTGTTTTGATCTCCGTCACGCAGCCCTGTCGTCATCGTGCTACGCCCGCACCAACAACTCACTACAGAGATAGAGCATTGTGATTGGTCCCACAGACTCCTTGCCTGAGCCAGGATTATCTCCAATGGTGCACCACCAGACCATCCTGCTAGGCAAAAATATTTTTGCTGCTAGGGTCTAGATTTCTAGGCTAGTTCAGAGTTACATTTACTGAAGAGCTCTCAGAAGATTATAGATGATTACATAATCTCTGCTGACGCTTGTGATGTGTTTCATCGTCATCGTCATCGTAAATGATGAGAATCAGAAGAACGCACACACAGAGGAAGACACACACACACACAAAATGAGTGCCAACGAAGCAGATCAGGCGCTCTCAAATGGTTGTGATATAGATTTATGTGTTCTGACATCCCACAGATGGTGTGAATTAGTCAGGGAGGGGGTGCCAGCACGAGGTCAAGAGAGATGACCTGGCCTTCAGCCTGCCACTTGGGAAACAGACGTGTGAAGCTGCTGCTGCAGTGCAACAACCCAGAGGCTGCTACAGCGGCTGCTATTGAAGCTACAAACCAGAGAGTGCTCCCGTAAACTGCTCTAATCTCATCATCCTGAGAGATAAACAGCAGAAAGGAGCCACGGCAGCACAAATGTGCAGAAAAGCAGGTTGGGTGATAGAAAAGCGACATTGATTTTGACAAAGAGCTGAAAAAGAATTTCGTAAATATGGAAACACGCAAACCAGACCAAATGGGTTTCTAAATGTGTAACGATTGATTTTTTTTTTCATTGCCTTCAGATAATTTTGCATTTGAGACCAGTTTTCTATTAGCCAGTACTTACTGGTGATGTGAAAGATGATGTAATTATTCAATGGTAAAGTGAAGGGCTTTAGCATGTGTGTGAGCAGTAGTCTCTTTACTGTGTACCGTGGAGAACAAGTCAAAGGCTAACAAGATATTTAGCGCTCCGTAAACCAACGAAGACACACACAGAGCTAGCAGATTGCCTGAAGAGACAGTTACCATATGTTTGACACAATGAGGGATGGGAACACAGACTGAAAGTGGAGTGAGAGCTGCAATAAAAAAGAGAGGAAGAAACTGATAATGTACATACATTACATATGTAGAGACAACCAGAGAGGCTCACCTGATTGACATGTTTCAGTTTGTCAATGATCTGATTTATTACAGGGTCGGCTCCCTTCACTTTGACCTCTGGGTTGACGCTCTGAGCCTTGATCCCATTGCCGACCACACGGAGGGTGTAGCTGTAAAAGTACCAAGTACAACAGACACAGGGATCTGTCAGTATTTTCATATATCCATCAGCCAAAAATAACATTATAAATACCAGTGGTGGAAAGTACCTGTAGTACCGTTACTTTGAGTATTGAAGAGACATAAAGATATTATAAGCTGATAAATCTTGCATCATTAAAGAGGCTCCAAAAGTTGTTTTTGTTTTTTTGTCTTGTGATTGGTTCATTTCATTCTCACTTTCATTTAACTGTCAACAATTAACACCAAACAGACATTTTACCTGAAACATGAATTGAAACTGAATTACTCAGAGCAAAAAAAGGTCTCTGCAAAATTTCACAAAAAAAACCAGATAGGATGAAATTACAAAACATAAGACAGATTTATGTGACAGTCTTTTCTCACCCATTAATCATCTAACAACCTCTTGAATTCATCTTGAGAGCCTTTAGAGGGGGCCTGACCCCTATGTTGAGAACCACAGACTAAATATCTCATTATGTAAAAGAGGTAAATATGGTAATTGCAGCAATAAAATACAGCTTACTGTATATTGAAACAGCTGTATTAGCAATTTAATAACATAATGCATAATGACATGTCAGTGACAGGTGTTTTCATACATGTCGCTGATAATATTTATGCACAACTTACTTCTCCCACTGCTGTGTGCTGAGAGAGCAAACTCCACTCTGAATAAAGAGCAATCTATTATCTGTTCTTCTCTTGTGGAGCAACACTAAAAGATGATCAATATTCTGAACTTAGACAAAGGTGATGACATAATTCATCTGCAGACATGCCCTGCGGTTAAAGTGGGATTTGTGATGTGGAGGAAACATGAGCAGCTGTGTGTCTCTGCTGCAGTGCTGCAAGGCTGCATATTGCAGCACTGGCATGGTTTTATAAAAACAACATATCAAAGCTTTGCTCTCTGACATGAAACTATTAAACCACATTGTGAGTACAGTGACCCAACTATTAATTTTATGTGTGCTTTAACGTTTCAATATGCTGCATTCATCTAAAGCAGTGTGTTGTAGTTATAGCTTGGTAATAGGCTTCAGTTCACCTCAAGGACTTCTCACTCTTTGGTTTGAATAGAGTTTGTCAGCTGTAATGCCTTTGACCATGGCAGCTGGTGACTGAACACAATTCATTCACATCTCAATCTCCAGCGTCATCATTTAATCACACTAGTAGATCAAGGTAAAGTCACTCATTGCTGAAAAACCTGTGTGTGCATGCATGCGTGCGTGTCAGACGGTAGATTGGTCTTCCCAGACCCTGGTACTATCGTACAGAGGGTCCTCCTTTGAGAACTGATTTCAGATGGGAGGCGTGAATTCGGGTGAAGTTTGAAACGATTGGATCTGATTTTACCCAATCGCTAACGTTTGGTCGTGGCGTATGTAATGTGCCGCTAGCATTCAGGCTAGCCAACTCCTTCACCACTAACGGAGCTAACTGAAAAATAAGACTTTTCCTGAACCCCGTGAGGAGTAAAGCCACAACGTCTTTGCCAGCAATAAAACTGGTTAAACATTCCTGTTGCTCCGACTTCAATTGCTGAATATTTGGGAGCCTAGCCAAAATGGATTGAATGGCTTCCTTCACTTCTGTCTCCGCCACCATTTCCAAACTACAACCAGCTAGACTACAACACAAATGCTGCGCATTCAATGTCATCGTTAACACCCACCTCCCCCATCCCCCACCATTCACTGATTGGCCAGGATGGAAATCATCCTGAGAAATTGAGTCGAAGGGGATCAAATCCAGATGTAAAATGTAGAGAAATTATAATTGAGCAGAAGACTACAGAGGGCTACGGCCAGGCTAGTCAGATGGAAGTGTCAGCTCAAAGTTTCTTTAAATATCTGGATTAGAGTATAACAATAAAACACATACTGGTGTGTGCTACTCAAGCAATACAAGGTCAGAATGCAAAGCAAAAGTATGAATAAATAAAGTGAGAAGAGGCCTGGGTGTCTAATTTATTTAAAAGAAACAGAGGGTGGCAGAATTCAAATTTAGTCAGGAGTCCTTGAGATGTAATTTTGATGTTAATTTCCTGCAAATCGGAACTCCTAAATGTGATTGGTTTTGGAAAAATACAGCTGCCATTCAGTGTCCTTCTGGCTTTTTATCAGCAGTTAGTCTGTTATCACCACTGTTTTCTTATTAGGCTCTTTCTTCTCTTTTGTGTGGCCTCTGTCCTCTCCGTCTCTGCTGTCTTTCTTCTACATCAAGTGAAATATTATTGTGAACTCTAAAAAGCTGTTGACAGTGTCTGTACTAATGCAGATGACCATAGTTGTGTTTATAAAAATGCTTTTTTTTTTTTTTTTTTTTTTTACTTTAAACAAGAAAAAAGCACAATCTTGTAATATGATTATTCAAGTCTGTAAGACATCGTTACTGTTTGTTATTAGTTTCATATGGGTGCAGATTTGCCCCATTATGCGTGACTCACTTAGTTTGAATATTATTTTAACAACAGATATTAAAATAACACATTTATTTATTGATAAAAATGTGACAAATAGGTGAACATTTTGAGGAAAAGACCATCGGCGTGTAATTAAAAAGAAAAAAAGAAAAGGCTTTCAGGCAAAAAAGCAATGACCATATCAGCAAAGATGTTTTGCACATGGAATAAATTTCATCATTTTTGCATCTGGAGAGTTCATTTTGGCTACTTGACACCATCTTCTGAAAAGCCTAGATTCAAGAATGCAAACACTTTCAAAATTATTTGACAGAAACAATATAATACAGCTCTTAGAGCCATTTGGTTAAATATAAATACAAAAATCTCTAATTGTGAAAATACAGCGTAAAGACTAATTTTGTCAAAGTGTCTTTGATGTTTCAATGAGTCATATAAGTAATATTAAATGTAAATGTGAACAAGTGCAATAAATATTCAGACCTCATTTTGACCTTTGTAGGTTGGCCTATTTTAACATCCTGGCTAATTGACTGTATAAAAATATGTGAAACGTTGGCATTTTATATTCTAATAATTGCTGAATTGTATACTACACCTGTGCAAGCCTTCAATTTAAATACTAATAAAAAAAAAACACATACTGGTGGGTTGACCTCTCTTCAACCAAAATTGAGTAATAACATACTGATAAATCAGTTCATTCAAAAAGCAGCATGTAAGAGACTGGAGACACCTTGTGGGTTAACCAGCTGCATTTTGGATTCAAGAGCAAGCAGGCCACTGCAGTGCATGTCAACAAGTTCTCAGACTTCTGCCATAACATGATTCCTCTGAATAATTTGGCTTCTTGTGCACATCGACCAAAACGTAAGTGTGAAAGTGAAGGCCGTGTTTGCTTGCCGCAGCAGGCGCTTGCTGCTTGAGGCTGATGTGTTGGGACTAAACGGCACCTGAACCTTGTATACAGCAGCTATGAACCTGCTGCCTGCAGCTCTGTTTAATCCCTGGACATACCTGCTGAGAAGGAGTCTGTACAGTATGTGAAAGAAGTGGAATGAAGATAGTCCTTGTTGGACTTGGTGCTATTATGAATTAAAAAGGGTATACCTGTTAAAAAAAATAAAGGCTAAAAATATCAACAGTAAACACACTTTTGTGTTTGATAATTTCATATGGTAGCTTATAGTTACCATGACACGCAATCCTACGTAACAAATCCACCTCTCTGTGACCTTTAGAGCATTTTTTTTTTCCTCCTTTCTGTACCGTGATTAATAGCAGATTGAGGAGATTACATGAGAGCCATCTGTGCCCAGTTACATCCCAATGAAAATATGTACGGCAACACATCTGCATTAAAAAAAGACACGCATTATAAGCAAGAGCTGTTTTATATTGTGGGAAACCACAGACATGCATGCATTCATACAGCTAAATGTAGAGGGACATAAAAAATATCACTTGTGATTACACACACACACAGACACACACGGACAGCTTCTCTTGCATTCAGTAAGCAATCAATTTCATTATGCCACTGGGATCCATAACATGAAGCACATACAATCTCTTGAAACATGCTGCAGGGCTGGCAATGCAACACAAAGTCTCTGTGGGAGATGCAACCCCGGAAAATAAAGGTCTGCCCCTTAAAAGGTGTCATTCATAAAAAACATTGATCATAGTCATTGCATATTCTTCAGGCTGAGTAAAAAGCACACAGTAGCATCAAGTACCAAGCCTACAAGAGGACATCAAACAGCTGAGTGATTGCCTGTGTCTCTGTGGACCAGCAGCAGGATCCTGTAATCCATATCCTTCTCCCCCAAAGGGATTCTTGTTTTGCATCTCATCTCTGTTCTTACTGCTATTCAGATTGGAAATTTCAATCATTTTATTCTTGGCTCTTATGCCCATCTCATCCAACTATATTTGTCTGTAAGTGCAGGACCTTTACGTCTGGAACAAAGAAATTTGAGGCCTCTTTTGTCTTGTTCCTTGACTTGAGGACAAAGTAGGATTGGTACGTCAAAGTAATTTACTCCAATCGCAGCACTGTGGGCATGAACAAAACACAGATGTGAGCTACTGTGACAAATTTGATACTTTCTATTTCAGATATTTTATTATTTATATTGTTTTTATTTTATAAGGACTGTAAGGAGGAACAGTTGGGAATAATAATCAATACATTAGGTGTAACACAGACACATGTCAAAATATTTGACCACTATGCAATCAGGATATTCAAACTAAAATAACTTTAAACACAACATTTACATTCCATGACCTTTTAAGGTATATGGTGAATTTTGTCATATGGTGAGCAAACAATTGCATATTGACACATCATTACGGAGGCCAGTAGTCCAATAGTCAATAGTCTCTTCTAGCTTGTTTTCTCAATTCTCTGTTGGCTCATCTCTGCGATTGCATATTTTTTATAAATTAATTGCCTATAAAAGCAACAAACTAAGGCGCAGAGTTTCAATCAGCTTGTTGGGATTTCTGGAAGCAGTTTCAGGATGGCTGCTGAGCGTTCACAATCACAACATCATTCAACTAGCAGGTCACAGGCTGCTGACACTGTTTTATATCTATTAGTATGCTTCTGCTGCCCTTGAGGCATCAATCATGAGCTGCAGCTTAGCATGCCTTGTAATTATTTGCAGTCACACCATCTGTCTTTCAATTGTGAGTTCATGTGTATAATTACTATGGTGGGTAAATAAACAGATACTGCTCATTTTTCCAATTGCTTTCTAATGTGAGAAACTGGTGATTGAAAAGCATAAAGAAAAACTAGTGAAAGGCTTATTCCGTTCAGTCAAATTTTCATTTAAAATCAAAGTCCAAAGTTTTTTTTAAATAGCGGAGTCAAAAGAGAAAATACACAGTTGGCTATATAAATGCAAAGATGTATTTGTCCAGAGAGCACCTTCATTAAAATGTTATGGAGAGAGGAGTTCAGTGGCCCATGAGATGAAGGAGCGAGACCATGTTCATGGTGGGCTGAGTGAGAAACAAAGCAGACCTGCATTTAAGGGGCTAGAAGGCAATACCTGCCTTCTAGTTGTCACTGAGGAAACAAAAGTCCCTCTGGCTCATTGTGGAGCACAGGGGTAGAGAGGATCTGGAGGAGTCCGCCACTTCAAAGCAGCCTGTTGACTTAAGCTCAAAAGGACAGAAAACACTTCAGGCAAGACAATGGAACATATGCAGTTTAATGTGTAAAATCAACAAGGAGGCCATGCTTCAAAGAAACATCTGTTCAGTACAATAACCCAGAGTTAATATGGTAATAAACATATTAACACTGCAACACTGTAATTAAATAATACATCAAAATTTACATACCTCCTGTTGTCAGTGAGGGTATGTTTATATTCCTCAATATGTGCAAGAGTCAAGAGTTGTTTGAGGATATGCCATTTTGATTTGTGCACAAATTCAGATAAACTAATTGACTGACAAAACTTTTGCAGACAGGTTGTGTTCAGGTATTTCCATAAAGGATTATTATAATCAGGATTACAAGGTTTGCCAGTATGTGTATCTAGAACTGTGTACCTTTATTGAGAGCTGTGACAAAGAGGATAATACAACAGCAGTCAACAGTGCCTCTGGCAAAGATTTAGCTCCAAACATCACGACTGCCATGTTTGTTCCAATTACTGGGAAGCCCTGAGCCTTGAAGTTGTATTGACTTCTGCCAGGAGGACACCATGGAATTATCCAGACAGAGCTGTTTGAGCAAGGTGGCGGCGGTAATTAATATGGTCTGGTAGCTGGTTGGCGGGTAATGGCCATTTTGTGTCAGCAATCTACTTACACTGTTGTACAGAGATGTTAAGACTCACTCTTTTGAGGAGACTGATTAATTACAAATTCATAAACACAAAGTTCTGCAGGACTGAGAAAAATAAAAGACAGAATATGTTAAGTGCACTCTAACAGCAGTGAAGCAAATGCAGTTTTGAATGAATGAATGGGCTGCATTACGGAAGCTAATAAAATGTTGACCTCCTTTCTAACTGCTGGATCAGACCACCAGGACCAGCCTTCACTCCCTGCATCTCATTTGTTTTCCCTACAATATCTTCTCAGGTCAGGTAAAATATGATCAATGGTTGTTTAATTTAAAACACAAATCAATGGAAAAGATTCCCCAATCTGAGTTCAATGTTGGAAAAAGAACAATTTAAAGTGTAAAACCTGATGCATTGAGTTTTTTAATATTTTATATATCGCTGCCATTGAGAGCAATGTAGACAGCAATGATGCATAACGGTGCTGACGTTTTGTCGTTTTAAGCTTTAAGTTATGTGTGTCGTGGAAAATATTGAATAGTCAATGAGGAAAGATTGGATGCACCTAGGAGCCTCCCGTGGTTGATTAAAGAAGTAACATTTATTGAAGATTCTGATATCAGGAGGAATATGAACTTTGTTGTGGACAACCATACAGCTGCCAGAGTCCGCCACATATTCCTACCTTCCCCTATGGTGCTCAGCCTTATAAACTAACACCCAGTTAAGTACAAGTATATTACCTTACATTACTCTTGAGTAGCGTTACAGTCAGGGCATGCTCATTCTAAGCTCTGAACTAACAGTGGCGCCTGTTGTCTTGCTGATGCTCAGCCATTGGCCTTATCAAAGGGCCAACGCTGGCAGACTCCTCTGACCTTGGTTACCTAGTCAACTCAGAGATAACTAGCCATCTGTTTTCCTTGAGACACTGTGCTTCATAGGAACTCCTAAATTTAGAAAAAATCCATAACAATGTGCCCATTCAGATCAACTTGAAAGGGATACTTTGTTAATCCTCCATCCTTCTTTTTTTTTTTTTTTTTTTTTTGAAATGCGCATTGCTTAGGGAAAAAAATGACGCATGATCTTTAAATGGCATCGAGCCCCAAGATCCCTGCACAAGAGGAGCACAGTGTGACCTCTCAGAACACACAGCATGTTCAAGCTACAGGGGTCAAATCAATACGTGAATTACTTTTTTCCCACCAATCCCCTCACAAACAAAAATGCCACCAGCGCACGGCAGTGTTAACAGGTGGTGATATCAAAGTCAATGACATTATGAACAGAGAAACAAAGATAATGTCCATCAGCAGTTCAATGAACAGCTTTTTTGTGCCATCTCGTTTGCGACACAGTTGTTGTTGTTGCTGTAACCTTCTGGTGCACCAGCCTCACCTTGATGGCCATGACTAAACTATCTGTACACATCCCAAACAAACTGTATACAAACAGCATTTTAAAGACATTTACATAAACAAGAGCCAGCATATGGTGCTGTGCCTCTTAACACTGATGCCCAAAATGACACCTTCTTCACATTCACAGAATCCAGTATTAGGGTTGTAAAGAGCGTGTTATATTGCAGCGATAATTTCCCTCTAAAGCTAAGTGGCTGTGTGCATATGAGCCACTGCATCATGCGCACTGTTAATGCCAAAAAGATATCAGAAGTCCTCAAATGGCAAAAGAACTTTTATAGCACCTCTTAAATATTTGAATTTTATGGACGGTAATAAGGACAAATGGAAAAGTTGGCTATCTAGGAGGTACAATAGCCTCATAAAAGCAGATGGTCACTGAAAGCGGGGTTTTTAAAAGGTGTCAATGCCCCCATAAGGACAATAATGTCCAGGATTAAACAGATGTGGTAAGAGCAGGGCAGACCATAAAAGACTCATCACAGCTTTTACGATATCAATGATCAACATGCTCACATTCAAAATAATGCCCTGCTATATTTCCTTCACATTTTCTAAAGCTGCATCTTTTCCATCTGTCTGAAAGTTTTAATTCACTGCAGAACACAAACAAATATCCTACAGAATTTCCTGTACAGACTTCTTGGTCTCAATCCAGTGCAGATTATCAAAGTAATCACTCTGATGAAAAACATTTTTTCCTCTCGGGCACAAAACTTAAGAGGCTTAGTCCTCTTTGCATCCTCATCCACTGACCGGGCTTGTCCAAATTTCAACACCTGCTTTATGGAGATGCAAAGAAAACACACTGAGAGGATGATTATGGATTTATGAGGAGTTCTGTAAACATGCATAAACTAATCAACAAGCTTGGAGTTACACCCTTATTCCCAGGCTATCAAACAGTGACGGCAGGATGTCAGGTTTAAAATAAACACTTGAGCAATGATTGGACTTCCTCTCACAGTGGCACCATTTCATAAAAAGGTCTCTCTCATCCCAGCAGAGGAGCCAAAGGAACACAAATAGATTGTAAAAAGGCTTGAGGAAGCATGCTGCACCACTTCTGTGTGGGGGTATTTAAGCAGGATATTAATGTGTAATTTGTCAGCGCAATGCTCAGCAGTGCTGCAGCTGTCACTGTCAGTAAAGTACAGTACTTTATAAGGTATGAGCAAGAGGAAGCACACAATTTCCATAGCAATTTAAAATACATGGAGGGGAGCATTGATAGACATTCCTGAATCTCCCTTGGAACTATTAATAAACCATCTATCCATCCATCCATCCATCCATCCATCATCCATCCACCCTCTTTTAATGGCATGCTGGCAGAGCACTGTATGTGTACATTAGCAGGAGAAAACATGCCTTATTTTTACTATTTATAATAGTTAAAATATCAATTGTGTGTAATCAAATCAAAAGCCTTTATTTTCATTATATGACGGTGCATACAATGAAATTAGGAGCGCTGCTCCACATGGTAGTATAAAAAGATAGAAAGATATAAAATAGAAAAGACAAAGTTATAAAAAATATATGTATATATTATAAAAATATATGTATAAAAGGCAGTGGTGTATAATAAGTATTACTGAAGTAAAGAACTTTTTGCAACAAAATGTACTATATCAAGTACAGAGTAAAAGCACTACAAAGAATATAGGCCCCGCCAACGGGCAGTTGTAATGTGGACAATAACTTCTGATGCATTAAATTCTATGTTGATTGATTATTTAAATAAAAATGCATCATACTTGATAAACTAATAAATGTTACAAGTTTAGAGGAGCAAAAAGTGCAATAATCTCACTCAGAAATGTAGTGGAGTAGAACTATAAAGCCAACAGCAGCCAGACAGTAAACAATTAGCTGGTAAACATAGAGGAGCATCGAGCAGCTAAAGAACCAGATATTTCCCTCAGGAGTTGGTGGAGACCAATACACACAGCTCACATTCATCAGATGGACACAAACACAACTCTGAATTAATGATAAAGGGTTTCCGTAACTTCTGCCATATCAACTTAAAGGTGAAAATATGTAAATGTTGTAGGTTTCAAGCCCTTACACAGCAACAGACAACAGAGCACATATGCACAGTGGTCTTTTTATAACATATATTTCATAACATATAGGATAAATGTTGGACTTTCTCTCACAGTGGCTGTGAATATGAAAGTTTTCATACATTTAGTTCATGGTCGGACATTTTGGGATAAACTTCGATGGCAGTGCAAACCCTCAAGACACGCAGATGAGGAACATGAACACACCTTCACTGATGTGGAAGGTAACCTGTAAATAGAGTTCACATGATTATGTATTCTGATACAATACGATACAATACAACATACTTTTATTGTCCCACAAAAGGAAATTAAAGACAAAGACGGCAACAGCATATTGTCAGGCACTGCGGTGCCAACAATTACAGAATAGTATTGCACATATGCAATACAACAGTGTATACACACACTACAGACATAAGTTGGTAGTCGTGTGAAGGTTTGTTGCAGGTTCGATGTGCATCAAACCTAATCTTTGAGGGAAAATAGCTACCTAGCGGGCAGCATGTCGAAGAGTGAACCATTGATATGAATTGAATTTGAGCAATCATAGTGGGAGATGTATTTGATAAACATTGCTCCGCACTCAGCAGATGATGCCATACACTAATTCAAGGTCCCACACAGACACCACTGAGGCCCAATTTAAAGCTGCAGATTGCGTTATGTATCCATGCTTTCGTCCTCACATCTTTGAATATTTTAACACAGCTGGCTGACACAAGCAGCCACACCTGCTGTTTCTCCATCCACAGACACTGAGATCCACCGAGCTGTCACGAGAAACACAGGATCCACAGCAGTAAACAACACATTGGCAAAAGGGACCAAAATACCAACAGCCTAATCACCCCTGTGAAACTGTTATTTATATTTGCTCTCAGCCCCATTCTTCTTCTTCTCAGCGGCTGAATGCGCTGAAGGAAACGACTGTTGCTAATAGGTGAAGAAGCTCATAAACCTCCTGCAGGCCATTAAAAGCTTCAAGGTTAGTGACAGCTGCAAAACACCAGGCAGTCTCAATGAAAGTCTCAGTGAATGACACATTACTGGCAGTGCTGTCTACAAAACAGAAACTGCAAACCAAGATATGTCTAATATTTTGTCTGTGTTGATATAAATAAAAGAGTCCTTAGACAAATAACAAGAACACAACAAAAAATTATAACCAGGTAAATTAAAAGAGTGTTTATGTGGCTGCTCTTGAGCATTAATGAACCCTACTTCACATCACTTGTTAGTGCAGAAGGACTGAACAGGACTAAAAACAAACATCCCATGATATAAAGGAATAGAAAAAGTAGGAAAAAAGGTGATGTGATGCTGAAGCACGTATGAACAAATAGCCAACTCCTTTAGCACCAGTTTTGGACGTGTCAATAGATGGTGTCTCAGTTTATGCTCATTATGTGCACAGTCTCTTTTAAAAATAAACTTCTGACCTAGGTGTACTTTGTTTTTAAGTTAATGTATCCTACAAAAATATTTGGTTAGGTTCAGGAAAAAGATCTGACTTAAAATAAGTATATTTATTACATAAAATCACTCAGTATGCTACATGACTGGTGTTAGAAGAAATTACAGAACAGTACAGAAATTACGTTAAAAAAAACATTAACACAGGCAATTCAACATTAACATGTTGAATTGATTTCACACGGGACACGATCAGCAGAGTCCTAGGTGAAAGTGCTGTGTTTGTTTGACTCATTCAACCTCCTCTTCCTCTCACCCTATGCAGACTTTCTCTCACTAAAGCAGATGCTAAAGGGTGAGTCTGTGAATCAATATCAGACGCTGAGATTTACAAACTAAGCATCTATATTTGATGGGTTGGAAACAAAAACGTGTGGACAAATCCGAAGCAGGAGACGGATAATTTGTCTGAGATGCATATAGATGCATTTACTGTTCTGGTAAATATTGTCACTTAAACAGGATGGCTGATAGAGCTTTAAATACAAAATAACACACAACAAACTGTTTTCTCATTCCAAATTACATCAGTAACTGTAGCTGTCGATTCATCCATCATGGTCTTTGTATTCATGATACAGTAGCTGAGGTCAGCCATTACATTTGCCTCAACAACCCTGATTACAACCTTCATGAAGATACGATTTACTGCAGGGTCGTTGTGTGAGATTAGTTTGTACGTCCTACCTGTAAATAAATAACCTGGAAACTGTTGGTGCTTATCTGCTACCTAAACACAAAGTGAATGGTGGAGGTGGGAGTGAAAGAGATAAAACACAGTAGGATTGTTTAACATTTTCCTTCGAAATCATATCACCAATCTTTCTCGAGAGACGGTAAAACTGCTCGGTTTAAGTCAATTTTATAGTCGAGTGATCGCACACTGTACCGTCGCTCCCTTCATCTCCCCTCACTCGTCTCCGTATGGCCAATCACAGGAGAACAATACAACTGCAAAACGGCACCCCTTACCGTTGGTATGGCTCAAAAGACGACTGCTGCACTCCTCCCCAAGTTTCATCACAATTAAGCCAATCTCTCTAGCTCTCTCTGTTTGGTGCTAAATCAGTCAATATGGTTTCCCCTCACGTATGGCTCGCTATTTAACTTGCTTTTGTAATTAAAGAAAACATACTACAGACACCAGCTTTAGGAAGCTGTGCTCACAGCTGCGCTCTACATGCTGCCAAAAACAGCTTTAAACAGTACATTTATTATATATTTATTTATTATATTTATTCATTTGAGGGGCACAGAAAGTGGCGTAAATTAAACAAAAAAGTGCAGTTGCAAAAGAAATAAAAACTCAATAAGGTCATGCATGGGCTTTTGTAGCACATTTTGTGTTGAAATTACTCAGCGCAACATTCAACAAATAGCCTGTTATGATTTGGATGATTAGTGTTCACTAATTGAAAGAGCACAAATTGGGCTGATTGTTAGCTATGATAAGTCTGCATGCTGACTACTTGTCAGCTTTGTACAAACATGTCCACTATCTGAGGAAGATTGTACATTATGCTCCACCACATTGTTTTGGTTACATTACCAGAAGCATTTAACAACAGTTGCTGTGTCTGAGCTTGAAACCAACAGCTCGTTCAGAAATACCACATCCCTCAGCGTGGACTATGTGCCACTGGTTTGATGGCTTAATTTATTTGCTGAATTTTTAAAATAACAAGCCCAAGGGTCGGCCATAAACCTGTCATTATCATCTGTCTTGTTATTGTGTTTTAATGGCGTGCCCTCACCACTGGGTACAACAACTCAGTCCTTCCTCAAAAAAACTAATCTACAGATGCCACAAGGTTCTTTTACAACAGTGTCAGTGTAATTTAATGTCAAAACAAAGCCTTGACAGTTATTTCACTTTAGAGGGCAAACTCATTCACTTCAAAGTGACAATTAAATCTCATTCTACAAGCCTGACCGTAAGCATGAATTTAATTAATACTGCTTTTACAAAATTATTTATTTACGATTAAGTTAACAGGAGATAGACACATTAATCTAGAGTATGTACGAGATACACAGTTCTCACTTTTAGAACCTCAATTCAGACAAGAAAATATCAGTTTATATAAAGTAACTTTATTAATCAAAAAACCCAAACCCAAAAGGGAAAACAGTACAGTCAACTGTACACAATGACATATAACACACATTTTTCCAGAGGAATTAATGTAGCTCAGAAGACCATATAATCTATTCAACTCAATCAACCAGTAATAAATAAATGCCTGAAACTTCAGGAGAAGGCTGGCAAACAATTCACACAACTTGGATTTAAGTGTTATAAATGTGTTGTAATCATAATTTATCTTATTTTAGAGCAGAAAAAAATGTCCTCCTGTGCAATACTGTAAAACGTCAGAGTGACGAATGGAGTGTGCAGCGTATTTGGGTTTGCTGGTTTTGACTGAAACAGGTTTCCAGGCTATGTGGTGGGCAGCAGCGCTAATCTTCACAACTTCTTCACACTTCTTCAGCTCGTGTCAACAGCACTGTGAGTCAGTTAGCCATTCATATGCTGCTACAGATGGGCTCATCCCTCTTCTTCAGCTTGGTTGCTGACATGATTCATGGGACTCTGTGTCTTGATTTAGGGTCTCTTTCATATTTCTTCCTGCCCCACAGCAGAGAAGCATTTCTCTAAGACACCCCTGAGGCAATGACCCTGCTCTGTCTGGCCTACCTGGCTAGCTGAGAGAGGGAAAAAGCTCTGCAAGGCAAAACTGGACTCGACACAACATTCAGACACATTGGCTGCATATAATCCGCTCATATCAGCTTATGCAAGCTTGTATATTCAAAGGCAAACGGCCTCTTTGTCTTTCTCCCAAAATGTGCTATGTAGTCAACGGCAAAAGTATAAATGTAGATGAAGCGGAAAACCCAAATTGTGAAAAAAAGCAGTCATTTGTAGACACAGGAAGTGCTTGGCCAACTCATTAACAGACAATCCTGCCCTTCACTTAACACTGCTTGACTCTACTCCCAAAGCCAAAGGAATGAGCACGTCACTAAAAATTTAATCAGCAGTCACCGGTGATTGTTTCCCCACTCCATCTTAGTTTGTTGAATGTGTACAATAATAACCCTGTGTGTTCCCTTCTATCAGGAGTCAAAAAAATTCCTCCAATTTAGTGTCTATGGGCTTCAGACTGCCCTGTCAGAAAGTACTACAGTGAAAGACTGTGCACACCACGTCCTTATCGCTACCAGTAAATTACTTTAGGATCAGATACAGGCTGCCAACTCACAGAAACTCCACTCACCAGACACTGAGAGGGAGAAAGAGAAGGAACTAGAAAAGGCAGAGGGAGAGAAAGAGGGAAAAAAACGCATGAAGACATGACAAGAAGAGGAGAGTATCCCCGTGGAGACTGATAGTTTCAGCTGCTCTCAAGGGTCATCTGATGTTATCTAAAGATCATCTCCAGTCACCAACACTCGCCTTTTTGCACCCTGCGCAACAGCTCAGCCCCTGTCAATCAAAACTTTCATAACCTGCGGCGACAACAGAGCCTTTCTCCTGCCAATGTAATCAATCTGAAAGACAATTCCCTCTGAAATATTAACACAAGCTATAAAAAAACACTGAAAGAATGAAGAACAAAAATCACCTGAAGGAGTTTCTAAAATATACATCCTTTGGCGTGTCTGTTTAATGGACATTTAACAAGAAATATGGCAGAAATGAAGTAATGCTTATTATATACACACAATTTTATAAATAAGAAGTAAAAAGGAATATAAAAGCAATCAATCAATCTGTAATGTGTCACTCCTCATAATTAAACAGACCAGAACAAGCCTTGAACGTGCCTTCATCTATTTCAGCTTTTTAAATCTGCTGTGTTGTCAGTGATATTACATAGAACTGCAACTAAAATTGCTTTCATTGTCAAGTAATACACCAATAATTTTTGTGATAAATATTTGAGGTGTTTGGTCCATAAAACGTGAGCAATAAATGATAAACTAGAACCCATAGATGCCATTCAAAATCAGAGAGCATTAAGATATTTTCTTTAGAAAATAAATAAATAAAATGAATTAAAAGTAAAATAAATTGCTCAAATGACCATGTCACTTTTAGTCAATCCACGGAAAAACAATAACTGTTACGGTAATCGATTAATCATTTAATACTTTTTCAATGTCAAAGATTCTCTGTGTCCAGATTCTAAAATGCTTGACATCATTGAGGACGAAATAAGTTTTGGGTTATTCCAGACAAAATAAGCACTTTGGACTCCTGCATCTTCTGTTGGGTGTTTTTTATTATTAATTTCTGACATTTTATACACCAGAAAAACAACAGAGAAGAGGATCAGCAGATCATAATGATCATAATAATAATTGGTTGCAGCCCTATTTACACATCCAGCTCCACTCTGCTGTTTGTTTGAAACACTGGTTTTCTTAGCTTGAAACTGGCTCATAATTCTTTAAATATGCACATTGTGAATTATTAAGATGTTTGGTCGGCTGTTACTGCAACAACCTAATTCCCCAGAGATGAATCAAAAAACATAAATGCTAGATAAGTTTTACACACTAAAACCTACTGTAGATACATCAGTAGATGCATAGTTGTGTTTCTCTTTACTGTATTTCATTAACATCAATATGATAACATATGTTTGTATCTTATTGAGGCTCTTAACGACTTTCATTCTGACCCTTGATCACTGTCATGTCTTTAAATTAAATCAAATTAATTAATAACGTGTGACAAATAATTTTTTATATTAACATTAGCATGTTTTGGGGTCCTAACAGGTGATATCATTTCATCCGGCTCATCCTGGTGGTTCAGGTCATATAAAATAAGTGGTCACTTTAGCAGCTTGTGGTGTGAAGGTATGATTAAACTCTCTGTGAGTCATCAGGATGCAGGCGGTGGTTTTGCACACGTATCGGGGGACACTCATGCAGACGTGCCTCGACTCGTCTCTGCAGCGTTGTTGGGTACAGCTCCAGCCTGGTGGAACCGAGCAGATGGTGAACGTATGCGGCTCTCATGCATGTCATCATCACCTTCATTAGCTGAAGGTGACATGTGACATCATCTGGGCCACGCACATTATGGTAGCCAGAAAGAGTTGTTTTCTACTTTCCCGTGTTTTTTTTTTTTATTGCAGCATGGTTCAAGGTTGTTGATGGGAGGTATTGTGAGTAGTCACACACACACACACACACACACACACACACACGCCTTCCACGGGCCTCTCGTCCTCCTCAAGCCTCCCCCATTCCCACCACCTCCCAGCATTAAGGTAAATAAGGGCTTCCAGCAGAGAGCCAATGAGCACGGGCCACTGAGCAGAGATGCATGTTTGTGTTGCCTTCCTCCCAGGACCCTGCTCGTTTATCTTGGCTGTCAGGTAAAGGGCAGACTCAGAGAAGGTGAAACTTTTTTTTTTTAATAAGGTCGGCTTGGTATCCATAGAAACAGCAGGACAACATTACAGGGACAATGATAAGAGAGCAAAGTCTGGTCTCAGGGCATCCCGCAGTGTGCCACATTGTTGTTGCAGACATTTGTGTTTACATCACAGAAATGAAAGAGCTATTTAGATTTATTGTCAGGGAGCCTCCAGACCTTTTTACTGTGGGAGCCAGATTAATGAGAACATATTCACACATCACTTTCAGCTTAGGTCAGGAGCTAAAAGGTGGTTTCCACTTATAAAGAGGTGCTGAGTCTTCTGTGGGTGCAAACTCCCTGATTAAGAGAGGAAAGACCTCCAGCGACTGGCACACATTTTTGTTATATGAGGAGGAACTGAAAGAAAGTCATGTTATATATGGTAATGGGCAGTTTCACTGGTACCTCATTTTTAAGAAGTAATAAATAATGAAAAACCAAACAGGATAAAGGTTGTCTTCTAAGACTGTCAGTATTCTGAATGTGAGCTACCTGCACATTTAGAAAATTCTCCAGGCTAAAAGTCCATAAAGAAGAAACAAATTGCACGGGTGATGAATACTTAATGACTACCACATTTTTCACTTTGTGGCGGTAAATGGGAAGCATGTTTAGTTAACAAATGAGTGGAAGATCAAAAGGAAGGTACCACACACATTGTCAAAAGCCTGCAGCTGAGAGATAAACCAAGACAATGATACAAAGATATGAGAGTCTTTGTTTTAAGCCACCTGCGAGTGAGAAATTAAGTCTCTTTTGGAGCAGAATTCGACTTCACATGTAGCCGTAAAGTTGATCTGAAATAAGGAGCCCTGGATAAGATGACACACAATGCTCAATTTCATGTGCAGACAAGCAGGAAAGTGTTGAATATGACATTAGACATTTTATTCTGCATTCATTCCAGCATTGTGATTGTCTCAACAGCAGAGTAAAAGACTTTGGGGAATGCACTACCAACGCTCCATGCTAAAAACAAAACTAAGAAAGGAAACATCAGGAGCCTTATTGTAGACGTCCATTACTAAAATCGTCTATTGTCTATGACTGGAGTGCAGAGCTATTCCTGCTAAGAACTGTGGGAAACAGCTTTTGTTATCAAAACAATGCAGCGTGTCCTTGTGATTAAATCACATTTTTTCAGCATCTCCATTTCCTTAACAGTCTTTTATGATGAAACAAATAGATCCCGCTCACACAGAGGGTTTTCCCATCAAATACGTGCTACCTCTGCTCTCTCTTTATGAGCATTAACTTCACATTTCTTGCAACTCTTTGTTCCCTGCTTTTCAGCAGCCTCTGATTTATATCTGAGGTAAAGAGGAAGAGTGCTCTGCAGGGACCGAGTGTGTGTGTGTGTGCTCGATGGTAGAAAGAGGCGCGAGGGTGAGGGTGTGTGCTCTGACATCTCATCAGTGGACAATAAGGCCTTGGCTGTTAATGTCCTGCTACCTGGCATGCTGCATGGTCACAATCTGCACCAGACGCAGGAGGCACGCATCCAATTTATGGCAGTGGGGGGTGGAAGGTGGGGGCCAGAGGCAGAAGGGAGTGGATCCACTGAAAAATGAATGGAACTTGATGGACACACACACACATACATTGCACCACCTGCAACCAGCCAACTCTGAATTTACTGCACAGTGGTCACCCTGGAGTTACTGTAGCAACATCAGGGATCATATCTGAGCACAAATAAATGAAACCTCCCTTTTTCCAGAGAGCTAGATTGAAAATGTATCTGTGCAGAGCAATCATGCATAATTCGAAAGGGGGGGGGGGTAAAACAGACAAGAAGCATGCACACACACAAACACACACACACACACGCTGCATACAAGAAGGACTTATGAACTCAATTTAGACAGCCAGACAGAGTTCTTGATTCTGTCACTTGGGATAATCGTCAGGATGTGGTACTCTGACCGAGCCCCTGCGTCTAAACCCAGGCAGGATATAAGGTCATGTTGGAGTGGAACTCTAGCCATGCAGCACCCAGACCTCAAGTGCTCTGGTGGTTTTTGTGGTTATCTGCAGTAGCCAGCTGTCGCAATACAGACGAGCTCTTCAAGAATGTCCCCTCTCCTCGTCCTCTGCCTCTCATCTTTCCTTCCTTCCTCTCTTTCTCTCAATCAAAACTGTCCAATCAGCCAACCCATTTCTTTCCATCTTTCTTTTGTCTATTTGTGTAAATGTGTGAATTATGGTTTGTTTTAGTGTTAACACCAAAACATTAAGACCTAGAATGCATCACAACAGAACTATTATGGTTTGTGTTACGAGCCTGAGCTCTACAACATAACATTAAACTACCCAGTTTGCTTCGACAAGAAAAGAGAGAAAAACCTCAAGCTATATTTGTTTGCAACTTTATGAACTGTTGGTAGCCTTTAACGTACTTTGGATTCTACTGTATACCGCATTCATTTTAAGTTGTTTTTTTATCATGGGACGGAGGGGAACAACTCTCTTACTTTCTCGCATGAGAGTGACTAAGAGGACAGCTATGCATAATATATTTGACAGCGCATGTTTAAAAGGTTATTCCTTTCCGTTCAAAATTAGGTCAGTTCATCACTGCAAACGAATGTGGGAGGAGGCGCGGAGACTTGATGTTCTGCAGTGTGTCTGTTTATCACTTAAATTTGGTTTTGTCTGTCACTGTCAGGGACAGGGAGGATAAGAACCACCACTCCACCACCATACATCATCAAAACGGATGCAGAGAGAACAGGCAGTGGAGTTATCAGCAAGCTGTGTGTGACCCAAAAGTGCAGAGCTCCACCTTCTGGTTAAAGAGCGCTACAGCAGCACTGAAACAGACAGACATTTGGATTTACAACAGCAAAGACCAAAGTCATTTCACTGAGCAGGATGCCACAACTTTGCCAGGAAGTTTATTAATGTAAAAAGTGTGGGCATTAGTCCTTGCACTGAACAAAGATAACCAGCTGTGATTTCATTTCTATCTGAAGCAGTACAGAGAGATCTCTACTCTATGCACATGGCATAACTTTGACATAAATGCCCCCTGGTTTTGGTTGAAACTATCTTTACTTCCTCATTGTCCGGGGTGCAACAGATCTCACAGTATTTGAAAAGTACTGTCAGAACTGAGAACTGAAAGAGAAGTTATGCATCATTTTCAGAAGCACAAAACATTATTTATACCTCTTATGAAACGAAAAAAGCATCAAGCTGTTAAAAATGTATTGCTGCAACATGACTATTAATCTTGAAAGAAAAAAAG
This sequence comes from Synanceia verrucosa, assembly GCA_029721515.1. Classification (NCBI taxonomy): domain Eukaryota; kingdom Metazoa; phylum Chordata; class Actinopteri; order Perciformes; family Synanceiidae; genus Synanceia; species Synanceia verrucosa. The sequence continues at coordinate 20,401,045 of CM056549.1, forward strand.
TTGTTTTTCTGGAATAATTTCCATATTATTGATATAAATCAATCAGGGGGGAAAAGTGACTGATGACTAAAGAGACAAAGGAGCCAAAATGTTTGTTGCTTTGTTTTTTCACATGCAGAAAATGTGAGGATATATTTTATTATTCAACACATGCAATCCCCTGATGGGAACATCGTGTGGGCTTCGTAGTGAGCCTCAGACAAACCTCAAATGAGGAAGCACGTTCCCTGTGCAGTCTGGGATAACCTAAGCTCTTGATGCTTCTTCAGTGGATTCCTATTAGCAGAGCTTAAAAGCTGTCATTTCAGTTAAGCCAAGGCAAATCACCTGAGAGCCACATTTAGCAGGGGATGGAAGGGAAAATTAGACAAATGGAGAAATAAGCACATAACCAAACTGCTGTATGAAGAAATGGAAAGAATAATATAGATACGAACATAACAGCTTAGACCTACATTTACAGGCTCTACCCATCCCTCTGCCAACTGGCCACACACTGAGGAGAGACCTGCAACTCCAGGGCTCTTATTACCATGTGATTAACCTCTCCAGGATTAACCTGGAAGCAAAGAGACACGGGAAAGGGCAAAGGTCAGATGCTCAGGCAGCCACTCCACCATGAAGGGTGGCCTGTTAAACAAAAGGCCATGCTCAAATCTGCTCGCCTGTCTTCAAGCATCTTTTCGACACAACCCGCAGCACTCATCCCTCCCATGTTAAATTCTTACAACATGTAAGGTCAGTTGGCATATTATCGTAAAAAAAAAAAAAACTGTTGTACTCAATTAGAAAAAGGCTCTTCGAAAACATAAAACCACACACCGACAAACACCTGGTGTGTGTTGGCAGTCGTGAGACAGACTGCAGGTGGGGATGAATTAAAGCAGAGGCTTCACTGGAGGAGGTAATCATGAATAACACATCACACTCTCATACACGTTGAGGCTGTAGCTTTTTAGCACTGCTATAACTCCTGGTTGTTGTCTATCGTTGTCAGGAATAGAAGAATACCATGAAATAAATTCCAAAAGAAATGTGCTGCCTTACACACACTCACATATAAAGTTTAAGATCAGGTGTCCAACTGAATGAGAAAGTAAATGTGTGGCAACTGAAAAGTAAAGAGGATTCCTGTAATCCCTCCACTGATGCAATTTTATCTCTGTCAGTCTGTTACTCCAACAGAGAAATGAATAAATAAAATAACAGCTAGTGTGTGTATGTGTGTGTGTCCATGACAGATGGAGGAAGCATGTGGGAATGTGTTAACCTTTCAGCCCAGACAGGAACAGCTCCGACAATCAAAGAAGATCACGTCACCTCCAGAGTTTGAGGGATGTCTCACTGTGTTTTTTCTTGATCTCTTGCCGTCCAGTAACATAAATCACAACAACTTTTAATCAGTCTTGCAGAGTGAAAAACGTCTGAGATCTGGTGGCCATAAACATGTTTTTGGATAAGACTTTATTCTAATGTAAAGCAACTGTAATCAAATTAATTATTTTTATATTAAGAGGGGATCACTGGATTAATGCATGCGTAAACAAGACTGGACATCTTGGGCGGCATTAAATAACAACTTCCGATACTGAACGGACATGTTTGTGTTGTAGTGGGATGGCCCTTTGTTCTACAGGTATTGAAAACCTTATATTCTCTATTACTTAACATCGTTCACATTGTTACTGTGTGCATCATAGTAATTCTCCAGTTCAATGCAGAGACTCAGTGAGGGATCATTTCAGGAAAAATCAGCTGTCCCAAAATATGACAAAACTAGTAATAATCATAATACTAATTAGAAAATGTGATGTCTTCTTTTCCCCTGTATGAATGTGCGAGCGAGGGACAAACAAAGAGAAAGAGTGTGTTTACCAAATCTCCCCTGAAGCGAGACCCCGTCATCTACATTCACACAGACATTGAGATGAAAGCAGCTTGTGTTCTTCCTCTATGATCTTATCTGATTGTTCTTTATCTTTTGTTTACCAGGGACCCAGACTGAGACGTGCATTAAATCTCACTTCAATCTCAGGCTCCTCTGTCAGATTTCTTTTTTTTTTTTTATTAAATAAGACAAAGCTCTTGTGCAACTCAACACTTTTTTAACCATAATAACACAACCTGAGCCAGCACACACAACAATGTGTTGTAAAAGATAAAAAGGTACTCATATACATTCAAATGTACAGTACACACACACACACACACACACACACACACACACACACACACACACACACACAGAGCAACTGAACCAATCGTTTAAGGTCTCTGAGGCCTCGATCAGCTTCCGTAAATCAGCCGCCATCCGGCAGTGAGTTTTATTCCCCTCTCTCTCAGTGGATGTTGGGTTATGACCCGTAGGCAGGAGGTTATTTATTGCTTTTGTCTCAGCTTGTGTTGACTCCCAGCCACTCATCTATGGTTCTAGGCTAATAGAAACCAGCACAGGGTTGTAGATCTGTGGGAAGCCTGCTAAGCTGCAGGGAATCAGCTCAATAGTCTCCTCAGAGCCTCGTCTCCCCAGATTCTTAATGTCTCTCAATTCCCCTGCTTTCCTCCCCTACTTTGTTTTTTTTTTTTTAGGTAATGACCGAATCAAAATGAGAACCTGTGAGTGAACCTGAAGTGAAGCAGACCCTAAATAAGTGTTAGTGTGAATGAGGAAAAGAGGAAGGAGTGTTAGAGAGCTGTGAGAAGCCCACAGACCATAAACATTTCCCAGAGGCTGCTGGCAGCAGAGATGATAGACAGCCTGCAGCCTGCTGGCCTGCCTCTTTCCCCAGCACATAAGACACATCTCTATTCTCAGAGATGGCTACCTCCTTTGTAATGGAAACTGTAGGTGTTATGTTGGGAAATAACAAAAGATGAAAAGCGGATTTTTTCAATGCCAGTATGAAACTTAACCTTGATACTTTGTCTCCATAGTAATGCTGATAAGCAACACCTGACCACACATCTTTCTGACTGTCTGCAAAGCTCAGGTTGAAAGGCTGTGAAAGACATTCTGTCCTTCCTCCACCCTCCTTTTTTCCTAACTTCACACAACAGCTATGAAACAATCTCAACAATGCTGTCATCCTTTACAATGGGTCGTCTAACCTGAACTGGCAACTCCAACCTCACCGGTGTTTGAAATACGGTCCACTTGTCGTTTCCAGAGAGCTGACAGCAGCTGACAGTTAAGAGGAACAACCACAGACTGAGGATATATGAGGAGGTCCTTGAATGATGACAGCACGGGTAAGATGGAGAGCTGTGATGTAATGGAGACAAGGCCGCTGACTCAAACTATGAAAGAGATGTTTGCTTCAGTTCACAACCATTCATATCTAAGATCTATGTGAGTGTGACTAATAGTAGATGGATGAATTTCATACTGGTGTCAGCTTGTTTGTGTGGGCAGAGCAGTAGTATGTGTGTGACTTAGACCAGGGTCAAACATAACATGCCTCTTAACTCAAGCCTTTCACAGGATACATGGCATCTATTTGTTAGAGAGAGTTTTTGTTGTCAATCAGACACCTACCTTCATTCAGAAAAAACAAATGTTTTTCTTGTTGCTGTTTACATTCCTCCTGCTTCATGATACATTTACAACTTTGTGTTTCCAACAGCCACTTAAGTTGCAGCTTATATCCATGTCCATGTCCAAAACACTTTATTTCATCCCATCACTCAATGCGAATGGTACAGACAAACCCAAAAAAACAATGCCTCCGGCAACAGCTGTCGCTGGCATAAAAATGTGCTACAGGAATGGACTGTGCTGCAGAGTGTTTCAGAAACCTTGAACCTTCACTTAGAGAAAGAGCTTTAAATATCTGCTCCTTATACCTTATTGTAGAAAAATCCATGAATATTCAATATTGTTTATTTCAAAAGTTGAACTGCTGGACACAAGATGTTTAAGTTACACATGCTGGACTAGGGTTGGATTTCAGACGAGTTGTCCTTCCTGTACATATGCCTCATGGTAAACACTATTCCCCCTTCAGCAGAGGAAAGTAAAAACAGCCTTCCACTATCAAACTCTATACATACTTCATACTTCAAGTGAAAGGATTCATTTCTGGTGCACTCTACTGTTTGCATGTCATTTCATAAACTCCACATACAAAACAAAAGCAGCTCTACTATTCGCTCTGATTGACCTTTGGGACATTTTGAACCAAAGTCGGCAGAGATTTGAGAAGCTGCTCTGGAGAAGCTGCTCTGGAGGCACATGGTGTTGATGTTGTTGTTTTATTTGTCATCCATCTGTATTATAGACTTATTTAAAAACTAACCTTTTTACGATGTCGGTTCCATTCCAGCAGGACAGCCCGTCACCAGAGGCCAGCTCACTCACACACAGCTGATCCGCCAGGCCGCCGTAAAAGGTACGGTAGAGACGTAAACTGTTCAGAAAGTCCCTGAGAAAACAGCCACATGCAGGCACACAGATGATTAACTTTTTTAACAAAGTGCTTTACATATTAATGGTAGACTTAATGAACTAAAATCAGAAAATTACACTTCTTTCTATGCACACATCTGGCATCTTTCACTCACTTACCTCCTCCTGACAGCCAGCGAGTCCACCGATGCTCTGACAAAAGCTTTGAGAGGGATGGATTCTCTGCTGCTGCTGTGCTGGATGCTGCCTGGCTGTGCTAGCTTCCTGCTCGGTGGGCCACACAGTTTGTGCACCTATTACCCGATGAGACAGACACAAACTCAAGTATAAACACTGAGGGAGAAACATACATTATAAGGCCTGGCAAAATGTACTGGTGCAGGGCAAATACGCCATATTTTAGATGCTTGAGTGACAGCTGTTTATACTAAGGCCATTAGTGCAGCCAAGCTTATCATCTCCAATTTCTGAATGTACTGCATGCGAAGCCTATCAAGCAGCAGTGACACTAGACAACCACTGAATGGAGCTGTGGCGTCTTTATCGGAGCATCAGTACTAGTGTTTTAAGACTCCTTAGTGTGGGGAAATTACTTTAATGCTTTAGAGCGCCGGATGGTTTGCCTGAATCTGGGAGTTGAACTATGACTGACCGCTTTAAAGCTGCCCAAATGGATATACTTTGCTGCAATTTATCTTTGTTCTTAGTTTTCAGTTTAGTGCCAAGTAGGTTTTCACATAGAATGAATTCGCTCAATACCACACAGCAGAGCAGTATAACTCACTGTGTGAGTAAACATGTTCTCTTTTATCTCTCATTTCACCTCCCACAGAGCCCAGGCCTGCCGGCTTAAACAGTAAAAGTATTTCTCCTCAAAGATGATCTGACCTGTGCCGAGACACGGGGTCCATTTTTCTGAGCATGTCCGACAGCATCGTGAAGCAGCGTGTGAACCCCCAGAAGCACTTGCTCCAAATCCTGAAGTCCATGCATCCGTGCTGACAGGCCCTCCAGCGAGCGAACAAACTCCCTCCAGTGAGCGTCAATCTCTGCCATGCTCGCCAAACAGCCCCGCATCACGTTGAGGCAATAACCCATGCAGGGCTTGGCCTGGGTTAAGCCCTGTGGAGCAAATTACTTCAGGATCAGTGACGCTGGAAAAAGCTTTCATTAATTCAGATCAATAAACTTCACTTCAGAGGCATATATCCATACCTGGCAGTGAGGACAATAGTGCATCTTGAGCAGGGCCCGTCTGCACTCACGGCTCAGCTGTAAATGGTCTGTGGTATTGATGACCTCGATGCCAAGGTGCAGAGCCTGAAGGAGAAGCTTCCCAGAAACCCCAGAGCGAGCGATCTGATCAGCCAGGAGGCTGGGTGCCCCACCAAACGGCCTCACACCCCGACTGGATGACCTCACACACTCAGCGTAGCCTGGCGATATGTCGCTGAGCCCTGGATTGATGAGGTGACTGTAGACCAGCGGGAAGAGGCTGTCGAAGAATCGCTGCACTAAGTCATCAACGTTGTGCTCAGACCCCAGCAGGAAGAGAGTAATATCTGTAAAGAGTTCCCGCACAGGGCCTGTGGCGCGATCAGCCATGTTGTGGTATGACTCCTGGAGGACGGCATTCGTGTGATTCTCCGCCTGCGTCAACAGGACCTCAAAGGTCTCTGTGGGAACACAACAGGAGAGAGATAGAGGAGAAAAAAAGATTACAGATACACATATCATCTTGATCTGGCTTCAAAGTCAAGTTGTTCTTGCTGCCTGTTGAGAGATGCAAAGACTAGTGAAAGCCTCTAACTGGTAACACTAAAAGCTGAGACCACTGTGCTGTAGTATGAACATGGCTACACACAATACAGCGACCTTATATAGCTTCTACTTCCATTAACCCAGAATGATGAACAGAGGAGTCTTCAGGGTTCCCAGCAGGAGCTGAAGCTCCCTGCGTCTTCCCTCAGAGGGGGTAGAGTACGTGTCGGGAAGCAATTTGTTCTCTAATCAAAAGAAAAAATGAACAGAAAGTGGATACAACACATCAGAGGGAAAGCTGCTGTAATATAATATGAACAAAGCTACAGTATATGCTGTTTTAATATTCCAGCTTCTTCTGCTGAACCAGTATGAGGAGAGGAAGTCTCCTTGTGTCATGGGAGATCTCTGAGTGAGAACAAAAATGAGAGGAAGGAGGAGAAACATGAGGTTAAGAGACTGATTGAAGGAGAAGAATGGTTAAGAGAGGGGAATGGAGAGAGATGGACAAATTACTTCCTCAGAGAATAAGCAATTATATAATAGTGTCCATCACCCATTTGAATACAGCACACATACACAAGGCACACACATAGACTCCATGCTTTACTAGGACAAGATGCTCACTTTTCCAATCTAAAAACATGTACTCGCTAAGCACAGCACGATTGTCCTCCCACTTTTTTTTATCACCATGAAAGTAAATGTCAAGCAAATTCTGCTAAGCTGCATGTGACACAAAAATCTGTCCAGTCCTGATAAAACTTCTGTCTGAAAGATACTAATACTCAGACCACTGCATCAGGAGGCAAAAGCATATCATGCTGCTGCCACAGCTGTGCAGCCCAGCACTGTAAGCAGTGTGTTTTAATGTGCGTGTGTTTTAGAGAGGTTATTTAGGAAAGTAGTGGATTATGCTGCATCATGGCATCGAACATGGCATCCAACTACCTCACAGTGTTTTCATTCAAATGACATGAAGGACCAACCTCAGCGAAATAGAAAGTGTGCACCAGTGCAACAAGTTCACCTTTATCCTTTTGTCTCTCTTTTTTCAGTCGTCTCAGCTAATACATGAGCCATGGCAGCTCTCACATCATGTGCTTGTCATGAGTTGTGAGGCAATGGTCAGGGTAAAGGCCTGGAGCTGCCTAGCGGGCTGAAAGCTTGGAAGGGGGTAACCAGTGCAATAGGGGCTTAGACGTTGAGTGCTGTACAATACGCAACGACGTGGAAAGATTGACCGAAAGCCCCCTGGAGAGGGCGACTGTGAGGGGGAACAGAGAGGGTGTCTGACATGCCTACAGGCACATTGTCTCAAGCAGGCAGCATTAAACACAGAGGTACCAGGAATTGGATGTGAGTGCAGGTCATCTCTCGTAAAGGTAGGTAGATAGGTCTAACAAGATGCGAGGCTCATAGCTGTGTTTATGTGTGGAGGGGTAAAGAAGCTGCACCTCCTACACAGCCTGCACTGCGGTCAGAGAGCAGCGCAAAGAACAGAGCGAGAGTGTGTGAAGAATGAATAAAGACAAGAGTGGCAGCTGGGAAAGAGCAGTGTGGATGCCACGACTGTGAATGAAACAGAAAGATAGAAGACAGGCGAGCAGACAAACAGAGAACTCACGTGCTTGTGGAGTACAGTTGGAGATTATTACAGCCCTCGAGTGTATGAAGCAGAGCAGGCAGACTTATGAAGGGTCCCACAGGGATTACAGCGTACGCTTCAGCAGGGGTTTACCGCATTAGATTGTGGAGTTAATGAATCCCACCTGTCAAACCATATAACGAATACCTGTGTAGTAAACAAATTCCTCTTGGTTTTATCTTGCTGGTTTCTTCCTGTGCTTCCTAGGATGTAATTCTTACCAACTGATCTCCCCTGCACACTTTGGCATGGATGATAAGATAATCAGTAATTCTGCTGTCTAAACAAGTTTGCCATGTTAGAAGAACAGCACCACAGAACTTGCTGGCTGTCCAGGCAGCGTTAATGACATGATTATTCATCAAACAGAGAGAGTGAAGCAGCGTCTCTCACTGGGAGGCCTAGACCAGCGGCCAGGCTTCTGGGTAAGCCTGAGGACAGAGATAACACGAGGAGAGTTAAAGATTAAAAAGAGAAAGGATGAACTAGCAGGGTGAGAAGAAGGTATATCTTTTAACTTTTTCAGACAGAACTATTCAAGCATATCAGACAGGAGAGGAAACAGTCCATATATGTTTCTTTAAAGCTGCTATAATCAGTAGTTTTATATTAAAAATTGATAATGTGTAATTTAAAAGAGATTGTCGTAGTGATGAACTACTAGCTAACTACTAGCAAAATTAGCTAATTAAACATAATTCTAATATGCAAATGTGCTTGTAACTTGTTTCTGTTGTCATCAAATGACATCAAAGGTTTTGTGTTATCTTTACATTTCTTATAATACAGTATTTTTAGTTCTCAATATGTGCACTGAAGACTGTTTTAGAGGGTGTTTCAGGCATCATGAGGATGCCTGTTTTGTTCAGTGTGTTCTGACTGTCAATGACCTGGCTGATAAGAGGAGAGCAGACATGTTTGCATTTCTGGCAGCGGGAGGAGAGAAGAGAGAAGAGGCTGAGCCAGCATGGTGATCAACACTCTCATACTGTGTGGAGTCACTTCTTACACTGTTATTGACTGAGGATCTGGTCCACTTCAGTTAACCAACAGCTGGACACGTGGTGGGCATCATGCTTAATGTGAGGCGAACAGGAGTGGAGTGTGTGTGTGTGTGTGTGTGTGTCTCCATTTATCTAATATTTAGCAGACTAAATAGCAGAGCAATGCAAAACATTAGCAGCTGCTGGCCTGATGTGATTCAACAGCAAAAAGACAAGACAAACACAACAATAAAGTAAGATGTCAGACAAAACAATCTTCATATATCAGGGTTAATTTTAGAAGTGAGAAGATAATTTAAAAACAAGGAATTTGCAAAGTGAAACATTACAGCAAATGGCAAAAAAAGAAACGTATACAAGGAAAAGATGTGCTACGAGTGGCTATTGAAGGATTCTGGTAATAGTTAAAATATTGATTCAGAAGAATTAAATCAGAATTAAATACCTGTATGAATGTTTGGATTGTAAAAAAAACTAAAAACTAATGTTACTAATGTGATATGGGCTTTTTTTTCACATTTATAATGTGAACATGAAAATGTTTCAGCAGACTTCATTTTGATGTTACGAATATTTAAAGGGACACTATGCAATTTTTTAAGTATTTTATTACCTCAAATCAACATCTTCATTCATGAATAGATCCTCATTGGTGTAAAATAACTGATGTCAACAACTTATGACTTATCCTCCTGGGTGAAGAATCAGTTATCTGTCTTTACATAGAGCGGGTCGCTCATACGGAGGCTTCCATGTCTTTCTGGTCTATCAAAAACTACGAACTGCTGAGAGGGACATAAAGCACTATCTGTTAGCACCCATAGGACAAAAGGCATTTCCATGTTTTGCGATTCACTTTTCACAGAGAAGCAAGGTGGAGATGCCGGTTTTACTTACTTGGCACTGAACTAAAACGTGCACTGTACTTTTGGTCATAATACAAGACCATACTTATGCTGCGCCAAATCCTCATCACCAAAAAAGCGTAAAAGGGCCATAAAATGACCGGAGCTCCAGGCCGGGGATCCACGGTGAGTGGCCGCTCGGGAGCGTCCCATGCCCGGCCACAGCCGGGAAGTCCTCCGGACCGGAGGAGGGCTGTGGACGTCCGGGGAAAAATAACTGGAGCTCCGGGTCGGGGGCCGGGGATAGTGGCCGCACGGGAGATGACCCATTCCGCTTACCGTAGTTCCAACCATGTTGCAATGCAAGCAAAGTCAAATTTAACCACTAGATGGGAGAAAAAATGACAGTGTCCGTTTAACTGGTTTGAATGGTATCCATTTGTGATGAAGTTTGAAAAAAGTTAAAATGCACATTTAATCTATCATTTATACTCACTATTAGAAGCCATTACTACAGGCCACACATGCGCTTCTCCCTCGTCTGCTTGCACAGCAAACAACTTGTGATATATGAACGATGGATGAAAGCTTGGGTACCAGTGGTCATCATCTAGATATATTGGCTATTATATACTGATCACAAAACCCCTTCAGTTACATTTCTCGGTAGCTTTTCACCATGTCTAAAAGGCTTTTAATTTGATCCCATTTTCTTCCTTTCTCCCATAATTGCTGCACTTCTCATTTTCTTTAATGTAGGATGATCTGGTTAACTGTGACAGATAGCTAACCAAGAGATGAGTTACACTTTAGGTCAGGGCTTCTGGCGGTTGGCACTAAATTAGACAAAAAGGAGGTTTGTTTCTCTTCGTCGTGCCACCTTTATCTCTCCGTCTTTTTGCCACTCTATCTTAGATTGCTTTTGAGGTTAACAGTGATATTTTCCACACACAGTTAGCAGCTCAGACATCAGATGCCGATCACCATGGAAATATAATCCACAGTGAAGGTTAAAGATGTGAACCGATAAGAAAATGCAGAGTGATGCTTTCACCACCAGAGGGCGACATGCTTCATTTTAAGAGATACAGAGAGAAAACAATGAAGCAACTGAGTAAACCTGTATCTGCTGTCTCTAAAAACAGTCAGTTCATCCAGATATTTTGGTAAAACCTTGTGGTATAACCAAAGAATTTAAAAATGTTATATATTCCTCTGTACTCACATCACATGAATAGGCTAAAATGGGAGTCATTGAAATTATGAAATGAAAAAAAACATTAGGCATCCTGATTTGTTATGGGTGTCAACAAATCCCTACAAATAGCCATTATGCATTCAAACAAATACAGTTTTATTTGTTATTATGATACGAACAACACCTTGCTGTGCTGGCAGTGACTATTATTTGCCTTCTGTAAATATATCGAGTGATTGGCTCTGTAATAATCACTGAAGCCATGAAATATGACCTTAAGACGTGGTTTCAAATCACACCTCCTCTGATGAATAACACTGAAAGCCAGTACTACATTTTCAGAGATTATTTGATATGATATAATAATAATTAATATGATATATGATATTTGATATGGCTGAGCGTACATTTATGCAGGTATTGTTAACATACGGTGTCAACGCAGGTTCCTCTGTGTGTGTATTTGTATTCATAAACACAACACGTTACTGAGGAAAAGGATCAGTGTGGATGAGAAATAAGATGAGTCTTCATAGTGGAAGATCCTTTTGAAACAGACAAAAGACTAAAAGCTCATATGCTCTCATGAACACACACACACACACACACACACACACACCTAAATAAACAACATAATGTCTGTAAACAGATCACATCAATATCAGCTCCTTCATTTGAAGCTTCCTGTGCTTCCAGGTTTGGAGCACTTAAATGCCACCAGCCGACCTCAGATGAGCTGTTGAGCAATGCAAAGATGGCTTTTATTAATGTGATTCATCCTCTGTGAATGGCTGCCACCACAACAGAGAAGCCGGGTGACATCTGATAGGCTGCAGAAAAGGCCATTCTCCATCTAGAGAGATGAGTCAGTGACTCTGTGGGTTCAGCTCATCCCAGAGCAAAAGACACACAATGAAAGTCGCAGTCAGTACAGTCAACAGAAAACTATGTCTTCATTGTGGCATATTAGAGGATGAAAGAAGCACCCACACGCTTTGTTGTTCCAGGATGGAGATCGATGTGAATTTTTTCTGCACAAATGTTTGTGGTGACTGAAACAAAAAAACAGAAAAGGTCTTAAAATGATAGCTAATTTTCCTACACCGTACAGAGCGACATGCAAGGTTATGCTTTATTTTGCAATTTTTTTCATAAACATTTCTTAGTAATTTTCTGAGACGTTTCCCAGAAAAAGAAAAAAAACATTTTGATAATACCACTTTTATATTTGAACTAATCATTAACTTTTTGTGGTATTGTTTGTCTGTGGACTCTTGAGTATGATTGCAATTAGTCTTTCGTACAAACTGTCTCTATTTTCTCAACCAAATAATTCAAGTTTCTAGAATTTTTTTTCATTATTGTTAAGGAGTAAATAAGAAATTACAGACACGTAAAGTGTTACTGCATGTGTGGCACTTCTACCTGATTGTTTCCATCAGGCTTCTGGGATGGCCATTTTCTTTGGCCTAACATCAAAGAATTTACTTTCATTTTCCCCATTTGATAATTTAATGCATGACATGCCTGGTTTGGTCTGAGCGAGTTATTCTAGCAAACGAACAGACTCTGAAACTGCTGGATAAAGAACGTAAAAATAAACCTGCCTGTAATCTCTGCAAGAGGAGGCAGTACACATTTACAACATTAAAGCACTTCTTCACCAAATCCAATGAATGCAGCACTGTCAGGGTTTTGATAAGTGTATCTTCTTTTAGCTCTTCTGACACATTTTTCACACAAGTAAGCATGTTTGTGATGAAAAGGAAGCAGCTCTGTTGTCACACTACATAACACAACACAGTGCTTCCAGCTTTCAAGTTCGAGGAAACATCTGACAACCACACCTGGCTGCTCCAAAAGCAACCGAATGTATGAAAAGACAGGAGAGCGAGTAAAAAACAGATGAGGCAAATAAATCATACTTCGCATCATTGTACACACTAACAACTGCTGACTGTCTCGATTCAGCAGCAGATGGAGGTGAAACACAAAGTGTTATTCAGGGTGCATGAGTGAGCTCAGTGTATCTGCCTGCTCTGATCTACAAACAAACCAAGTCAAACTGGGCCTTTTATGAGTGTGCGTGTTTGTGCGTGTGTTTGGGACATGTGTTTGCATGTATGCAGGTGAAAGGCGAGAAATACATAAAAAAGGAAAAGACATATCAAAGTGACCCATCTGAAAATGTTTCTCTACATAAGTTTCGATCCTCCGCCTCCTTGTCAACTGGACAACAGCAGCAAACACCAACAGACTGAGACCTCTGACCTGCAGATGTCAGAGGAAAAGGTTCCTGAGAAAAGTTGAAAAAGCCCCAGGATGTTTTCCTTCTCCTTCCGCCCTCACTTTCAATAAAGGCGGCATTGTTTCCAAACTGGAAACAGTCGCCTGCTCAGAGGTGTTACAGAAGTGTGCTCTAGCTCAGGGTTTCAGAGAACAACGGGGGGGGCATTTAGGAAGGAAAGAAAAGGGAAGAAAGAAGGGAAGGAAAGAGAAAGGGAGTTAGAGGAAAAGAGGAAAGAAAGGGATAGGAAGAGGGGAGGAAATGACAAGAAGGGGGAGAGGAAAGGAAATTATACAAAAGGGGAGGAGATGACGGGTAGAAGAGGTGAGGAAATGAGAGAAGAGAATGGGAAATTGAAGAAAGAATGAAGGATATGGAAGAGGAGGAAAGGAAAAGAAAGGAGAGTATAGATGAGAGGCGCATTAGGACTGTAAGTCATTTTAATCTATTTTGCCTGAAGTCAGCTCAGCTTACCATCAGCCCTTATCTCTGTGTACTTCCTCCTCCACATCCATAAACACGCTCCTCCCTGCGTACATTAACAGCTGACAAACACATATTTAGCTAAAGTAAATTCAGCTGTCCTGTAATAAATCTGACAACGCCCACCTGAACTACAACAAAAACCTCTTCCCTCCATCTGTCCCTGCATGTACCTCTTCCTCTCTCCATCTCTCCCTGTGCTCTCCCTCTTTTTCCTCCAGAAGGCTTAAAAGTCAATATTTGAGGATCTGTTGCAGCTCTCGAACACTTCAAAGAGCACAGAGCTCCGCTGTGAACATGGCCTTTAATAAACCGTCCAGGAAAAGAAGCAGAGAGGGTCAATAAAGTGGGGGAACAAGTACTTCTTGTAAGTGTGTGTGTGTGTGTGTGTGTGTGTGTGTGTGTGTGTGTGTGTGTGTGTGTGTGTGCGTGCATGTGTGTCACATGTATAGGTCAAACACCCTTTTCATACATGCGGCACATGTACAACACAGGTCAGGTTTAGCACATGTTGACTTGTAAAAAGAACAGACAGACAGACAGAGAGCGAGCTGCCACAGTTTAAGAGCCTCAGTGAAAATAATAATATCATAATAAAGCTTTCATTAGCTTTCAAAGGTGGCTCTGTGTGAGGCTGTGGAGGGTTTCCTGTGGCTAGCCTTTGGGAGCTGTTAGATGCCAGTGAAGGAGCCAACTGGGCTGTCATGAGCCTGAATAAGGGGCCTAATGCACACAGCACACCACTGATTACTCTATTGAACTGGATAATTACATTAGATTTATAAAAAGATGATATGGAACATTGGGTCAAGGATCTGAATGTGGTGTACTGTGTAATTTCACCTTGTTGACCACCCTGCAAAATAGGGGCCATTGTGTTATTAATTAACTTCTAAATATAACAGCTCTTAACTGAGCGTATGAGTAGCAGCTTCCTGTAAAACAGACATGTTTCAGGCAGCAAAACCAGAGACCATTTTATATAACAGACATCTATTATTGGGACGGCACGGTGGTGCACTGTCACCTCACAGCAAGAAGGTACATGGATTCGATTCCCGGCCCGGGGCCTTTCTGTGTGGAGTTTGCATGTTCTCCCCATGTCTGCGTGGGTTCTCTCCGTGTACTCCGGCTTCTTCCCACCATCCAAAAACATGCATGGGGATTAGGTTAACTGGCTAATTTAAACTGACTGTATGAGTGGTTGTCTGTCTCTATGTGTCCTGTGATGAACTGGAGACTTGTCCAGGGTGTACCCTGCCTTCCACCCTAAGACAGCTGGCATAGGCTCCAGCTCCCCCGGAACCCTATGAGGATAAGCGATAGAAAATGGATGTTACTGCTTATTATTCTTTACTTAACATGTTGGCATTTAATGGTCATTGATCATTGGGATGTGAGGAATGATGAGCTATTAACTATAACAATGTTTCTTTGGTAGGTGACATTTCTTTTATCTTCCTGTTGCCTTAAAAATAAAAAAATTTAAACTTTTAGATAGCACATTTCAAACACAAAATGCAGCTCAAGGTGATACACCTTTGTAGCCTGGCTATCGCGACTACAAAGCTCAGCAAGCGTAGTCTGGTCAAGCTGCCTTGTAAACTGATTTCTGTCTATTAAATTTGTAAAAATTTGTAAAAGTGTAAAATTTGTAAAAGATTTCTGTCTATCTATTTGTAAAATGTAATTTCCCCATTGAGGGATTAATAAAGTAAGTCTTCTTCTTCAAATGTCTCTCTGTGATACTGGACGAAGCTTCAACCAATCAGACCACTCTTTCCTCTGACGTACGCATAGCGATGAGAACTGCTTCATCCGAAGAACTAGTGCATCATTGCCTTAAACATCGAGGTGTTTGAAATGCTAGATTTTCATTGGTCCCCATTTCTAGGTGAATCTGAAATCGAAGAGAACGGCAGCTTGGCCAGACTGACTCGTGAAGTTTTGTGCAGCGTCACAGGTGGGCCCAGGCTAACACCTTTGTGCTACGTAACAGATTTGATAGACGCCTTCACTTGTCTTGTTTAACTCTTTGAGTGCCAAAGACACACATGTACGTCTTTTCAGGAGGGAAAAAAGAGCGCTCTCACACAGTCTGTAAGTAATATTGGGGCTTCTGGGATTTGTAGTCAGGGCTTAAAGAGACGGTATGGCTCTTGTCCATGCATGCTTTTAACTTACTTTTTAACATGTCATTTTTTTTGTCCTTGTGTAATGTGCATATATTTGAATACAACTGCTATATATTGTTTTATGACTTAATAAAAACAAATACATTCACTTTAACGCAGTTTTTGGTGTTTACATGCGGTTTTGATTGTGAGTCGACAAGTGTGAGATCAGTGACAAAGCTATATGTTAGTTTCTTACATTGTGGCATGTGCATGTCAAAAATTGAAGGCTCAAGTGATGCTAAAATCAGACACTGGACTCCCAACAGTAAAAACAACATCCATTTGTCACTCATGCCAGGATACGAGTGATAAGCAGGACAATTATGCCATTATATCTGCAAGAAGGGGAGAAGGACAGGATGAGGGGGAAGAGGAAAAGAGGGGCAAGTGGGAGCAGACAGTAGGCTTGGTGTGTTGCTGTGTTTAGGATTTCATCGCCCAGACGACTACAGACTAATCCCTGGAGGCTCCTTCCTTACTTACTTAGGAAATACTTCCTTCCGTCAGACTGGCAGAAAAGATGATTTCTCCTCTCCAAACGACTACAGTGAAACAGAGGCACAAAACTAAGAAACAAGCCAGAAGTCCAAGTGAGCTGATCACAAAAATGTCATACTGATGTTTTCACAGAAACTGCAGCGTTTATGGTGAAATCTGAGCAGTTTCCTCTTAGTATCACTTACAGAAAGTCATTTTTGTCAGTCAAATGTTGTGACGTACCATAGTGCAACCCTAATTTGTGTCTGGTTTAAGTTGGCATCTAAATTATTTAAAGAATTTTGGTTTAACTTGAGGCCTACCTCCAAAGGGACCATTATTCACTTAACATACCACCAAATCAAAAGTAACATGATTTGTGTGAAGAGCTGTGAGTGTCAGCTCAGTCTTTGCTGTACATTGCTAACAGTTATAAATTTTCTTAGCTGCACTGTCAGATCTCCTGGACAAACATCACACTGGAGCACTACTCTACTGGCCTCCACACTCAACGCTTTGGAAATCTCCAAAAGCAAAAAAAAATGTGTAAATCTGTCATAAAGATACAGTTCCTGTTTTGAAGTATGCTGTGTCATCTCATCTAGAAAATGGCCTTAAGACAACAGCCAGCAGCCATAAATCTCCATTTCAAACGGGCACACAGGAGACAAACAATGTAAAGTGCTGACTGGTGAGTGTGTATTTTTAGGGCTCATCTCTATGCAGTGAATGGCTACTGTGCAGTGAGTGTGTGTTTCGGCTTACATTTCCTCTCTGTCTTTTTTCAGTGAGCATGTGTGCATTCATGTTGGAAACTGTGTGATTGCTGACGTCCACCTCTGGGACACAGCAGGAACTGAACTGGATCTCCTGAGCAGCAGTAAACTGAACACTCACAGGATGAGCTTCATGTCTGAAACTATAAAAACACTCAAGGGTTTCTTTTGGAATGTCAGTTGAGGATGCTGGGAATTAAAAAAAGTTATTTATAGAAAAAAAGACACTATAAAACTGCAGTTTACAGGCCTTCTATGGATCAAAAGACTCAAACCAAAATAAAAACCCGAAGGAGAGCTACAATATATGCTTTAAAATGTGGCCATGGACATGCATATTGAAGAAACAGTTATTTGCTTTCAGGTCAGAGAGTTGAACTCTCATGTTTGACTGTCAACACAAAGCTGCAGCAAGCAGCCGCTTAACTTAGCTTTGCATAAAGACCGGTAATAGCTAGCCTGTTGGTGTCTCACAAATACTCACCTACCAGCACCCCTAAAGCTCATTAATTAACACATGATATCTAGACCTTTTTACTTAAACAAAGTGGAAAAGGAGCTAGGGCCAGACTATTTTCTGTGGATGGAAACAACTGCTGAGGAACAAGCACATTACCCAACTCAATGTTTTTACAGAATAAATAAGATCAATGATGTTAATTAGTGAGCTTTAGAGTTGTAGTCAGGTAACCGTTAGCCACAACAGAGCCAGCTAATTGTTGATAGCTTCGTATAAACAGATGAGCCCCCCAGCACTGAATGGCTGGACAATGTAATTGCAAATTTGAAGTCCATTATGACTACCATTTGACTCAAAAATACTTCCCATCGATTTAAATTGGGAAAGAGTAAATCTGTGGATAACTTTTTTCTTCACTTCCCACTGGTTACGTTTGAAAAGCCCTCATTTAAATCACTATGTCCTAAAAGTCACAAATAGCTTCACCAAATGTTGTAATGAGCTGCCATTCATGAGCGGTTGGGAGGCAGAGTTAAAGGAAACAAAGATCAAACTTTTTTGGCTCCACCTCAAATACTGTATCCTAGCTTTTTTATGGTGACATATAAGAGTAGTATCAATCTTCTCATCCAACCCTCAGCCAGAAAACAAATATGCATATTCCTTAAAATGTTGAACACTACCTAAGTAAGACAATTGTGCATAACCTGACTAGAAACAAGTTTAGAAAAGTGCTACGATAATTAACGTGTCTGACAAAGGAGCTATAATAGGCGACTGAGGGAAAAATAGCCGTGGTTAGTCCGACTATGTTGTTTCTTTGCAGCCGTCCAAACGACTGGCTTGTTGACGGGTATTGACTCTGAATAATCCTGCTTCCCTCTAAATCCTCATCCTCTGACTTCAAACACTGTGCAAAGACTTTCAATAGAATCTGGCATCCTCCCAACTTTCTCTCCGTCAGTCGCTCATTCTTCTTCTTCTTCTTCGCATTTTTATTCACTCTCTGTCCTTCCCTGGATCAACTGTCCAGCTTTGAATCACAAAGCCAAGCCCAGATTCTGTGGAAATCTGGAGGAGAGGCCCCTGCACTTGCTGAAACACACACACACACACACACACACACACACACACACAGGAGTGACAATGACAAGGAAGGCATGGCTGTAGACCTGGTGAACAAAGGGTCTGCTAAATGAAAGGTCCCACACAAAGAGAGCAGGGCGCAGGTTGGAAAGGATTTCCAGACCAGCTATGATAATCAACATATGAAATCTTCAAACAAATCCATCTACCGCTCAATATGTTCAGTTAATGCTCGTATTCACCATTTATCTGGCTTGGCCTGCATGTTTGGTTATTATTGGAATCAGTGTTTTTAATAAAAACTAAGCCTTCTGTTCCCATCTTTCATTAGCAACACAAACAAAGACACATGCATAGCTTTTCATGCTTGACAAAAAGCACCAGGAATGTTCTTTGTGGGAGGGAGACTTTACTCGTGCTAGACTAAGAGTCTACAGGAGTGCTTTAAAAATACTAACATCATGCTCACAATAAAAAGCTAGCATGCAGGTAGAATGCAGTTGAGGGTGATGGGAATGTCACTAAATTTGCAGGCATTCGGTCATAAACAAAACTCCTGGACACATTTCTTGAAAAAACTGCACTAAAAATCACAAGTGGGAAAAGTTAAAGCCAGGGAATCAACAAAGCCATTAATGCTTTGAGGACCAAGAATGTTTTCGATTCATCTAATAGTTATTGAGATATTTCAGTCTGGACCAAAGTGGTTCACCGAATGATAGCATTAAGCTTTAGACGATCTACAGATGTGCCACCAGGCTGGAATGATAAAACTTATGTCTTTTACTTCACACCTTTCGCATGATTTCTGACACAATAAAACAAAAAGCAGCCTCTCTGTGAGACAGTCTGGTGTTTCTAGAGGGGAATGTAACACAAGGAATGTTCCTTTTCACGACAAAGGATCCTAAAATGCAGTCCTATAAAAAGCATGCATATTTTCCCTGACTGAGGCGAGCAGCCAATTTGTGACCAACATAGAAACTTTACTGGAAGAGAACACTATGTTACTGTAGTCAGTGATGCAGTGCTGCTCAGGGCTGGTCACAGCACACTATCTGTGCTTGGTAAGAAATTACTGTTTTGAACTTGAGATTCTTGGAGAAATGTGGACTGCAAAGGAGCAGTTAGGTAAGTGTGGTGGCTGCTGCAGCTCTGCTTTTAGAACAACTTTTTGCATGATATTCCCTAAAGAGTGGCCTGGTAATCACCCTGAAATATTAAAATAAATACAGAAGAACAGTGGAAATAAGTTAAATATGATGATGCAAAACATATTGTATGGCATTAGTTAATTACCAAGAGCCTTTCCAACCAATAACTGTGCTGATTTCAGTGTCTCGTTCATTTTCGACTGAATATATCACTAGTAGTGACTATGTAATCTGTCACGTTAAAGGGATAGTTTGGATGGCCTACGTGCCTCCATTTTGGAGAAACAGACCAGAGTTACCATTCAGAAGCAAAGCAAAAAAAAAGCCTCATCTGAAGAAAATAATATCAGTTTATGTTCACTGTATTTTAACTATTTTGCTGGTTTGTTGTGAGACTATGTGTTTGCGTTCCTGTCTGAAATGGCAAACGCCCTAGCCAAAGGCACCAGACTCCATTGAGACAAACTGCAGACCACAGGCGACTGCTGCCTCGATCAGTTGTGTCATTGTGTGACTTAGTAGGGATCAAAGTTACACAATAAAATAAAATAAACAAAATTTACAAAAATTATAATTATTTCTGCTAAGGTGCTGAAGGAACTACACAGTGCCAGAAACCCCTGGTCTGGTCGATGGCCCATATATTTCCAAATTTGGTGATTTTAAATGTTTATGTTAAACTGGAGCATTAGGTGTGGTTTTATGGGTTGATTATCCAAAATAAACTAGTTAAAAACAGATTGAATACATGAAAAATGTATTGTCACAAAGCTGAATAAGGGCCGTTTTTCTAAGTTCCGTTTTTTAATTCTGTAGGTTTTGATGAGACAGAGATCTAAACTGGCATCAACGTGCTCTTAGATATTTGCTTGTGACATACAAAATATATTTCTTCTTTGCAGTCATATTTGTCACAGATAAAACTCATTTTAGTGTCTTGATGCCACTGGATGTGCCTCAGGACTGAGCATATTTGTTCAAAGTTTAACTTGCTGTCTGAAGAATGAGTTTTGTGAATCAAATCAAAAATATTCTGTTGTAGGATTCAAAACCAGGATGTCATGGCTATACAGTATGGGCGTTAACCAACTGCTGATAGTGGCCATAATACAACCAGAATGCACTGAAAAACACTGAAAAATTAGTCTGTATAATCAGCAACAATCAAAACAGCTTCACTGCCCCCTACTGAGACCTCCTAGTTTGGCTCAGTGTGTTACTGTAATTTGACAGCTGATTGTGGTCTCCTCTCTGTCGCACTATGGGGCCACTTCCATTCAAACATGATCCTTTTTCAAGTCAAAGCATTTAATATGGGCACAGGGTCCTTTACAGCTGGGAAACAGAAACAAAATCGGCATTTATGAGTGCAAATTGCAAGTCCTGAACACAACTTCAACGAAACCAAAGCGCCGACTGTTTGATCTTTTATTCATCGGCACCACTTGTGTTCCTGACAAAACAGTAGCTCACAATTAGAAGCAGAGCAAATATAAAGGCATTGGGCTGACTAAGAGTGTCTGCTGGATTCCTGGGTTTCATGTCGACTACAACTTATTTTTCTTCCCAGACTAGAAACCAAAATGACAGATTGACTGGAAAGAAGGCCACAAGCCACACAGTGTTAATAGTCACAACAGCTTCATCATGCCACAGCCATTCAAGTAACAGCAGCATTTATAACAGCCATTTTCTTCAAGTGGTCATGAAATATTGGTGAAGTCTTTATAATGAATTATGGGATATTAAAAACACATTTGGGCAAGTATCTCTGGTCTAGTTTTTTTATATTTTCAACTTGTTTTGCCTTTGTTCTCATAAAATACTGAACAACTTTCAGCCTTGAGGTTTACTTTGAAGTGCATCTGTATATAGAGCACAGGAGGGAATTATTAGTTTTAAAGAAATAGTTTCGTATAGTTCATATTTTCTTCGTCAAAGCCTGGCTCTGTGCAAAGAAACAAAAAGACATCTAACAAACCCTAAATCTCACTAAATAAACCACTGAGTCTCACCCTGTTTAATGCCTAAACAAAGACAACATGAAAAATGACAGAAAAACAGCTGAGCTGGTGTCTCCTCTCAGAAAGACTCTGACTCAGGAGACTCAGGAAGTTATTGTGCAGACAGCGTAAAATAAGTGTCTGTAAAACTGTTGACAGGACACCTCAAACAGCCAACAAGGTCAATTCACACTCGGCATTATTGTGAATTTTTGGTTTATGGGGGTTTTAGACTTGTAAAACTTTCCTTGAGCTGAGAAAAGTTATTAAAAGTTAAAAGCCATATACTTGTAAACTAACTCAATGCAACAAAGTGGATTCTATAAGGAGTTTATAAGTCAGTATGTTCACAACTATTAGGTTGTATGTTTTTACTGTTGCACTTTTTAGACTAACCCTGACTGTATCTGTGATGTAATTGTGCGAGCAAATATAAAGTCATCCTTGTTTTATTATTGAGTGTATGCATGTTTTCAAATTTGTGATTGAATTTAGGTTCGGTTGGACCGTGACAACCGACTGCCACACCAGCACACACCAAGTCATTACAACATCCTTCCTCTCTTACATCATAAAGAAGGACAATAATTTTATTACAGTGTATTTACCGTTTCAGTTCAGTTTCACTTTCAGTTTTGGAGTCAGCACAAACCAATAGGCTATACTTTAAATATTTCCTCAAACCAAATCTTGTCCCATTCCTTTGATCTGGTGATCTCAGACTGTTTTGCTTGGATTTGAGCGTCCATCCTCAGATGGTCTCTTAGGTATTTCAACAGCTGATTCATAGTGGGTTCTGTCTCTGAGCTTTATTGACTCCAGCCCCACAGGGCGCTGGGATTGCACAGGTTGGTTGCCATGGATGTAAGACAAACCTGCATAGAGTGAAAAAAGATCTCCCCTGTAGCCCCGCTCAGCAGGCTGCATATTTGTGCATTGTGTGGGCAACGTGCAGCAACCTCACAACCGGTGAATGAAAACATGCAGTCCTGAGAGACTTGCTGACAGGCTAGGAGCAAGGCGGCAGAAAAAAAGTGATGTGCTGGAATGTTCAGGGGTCTTCTTCTTGACAGTATGCCATCCACTTCATCTTTATTCTTTCAATTTTTTTCTACCGCAGTTGCCCAGCTATCCTTTGACTGTGAAGCAACTTAAAAGGCAGCGGTCAGGTTCATTTAAGGACAAGATATTCAAATGTTGCAGCACATTCCTCTGAAGAAAAGAGAAACACGTAATGAGCCATTACTGCGGACACACTGAGCTTTGAAGCTCTACTCATAATTAACATCTCAAGCTCTTGTTTTCACTCTATTACTCATTCTGTTAAAGTACTGAGCACTTTTTATACATGCCCTTGAAGATTTTTTTGTTGTCCATTACAGGCAAAAAAACATGAAGTCCCTGAGGGAAAAACATTTTAAATGGCATTTTATTGGTTTGTGTTATTTCTCAGTGTCTCCAGAGTGTTTCAGACTGTTATCCATCTACATTCCTCTAATTTCTTCATCCCCTCCCTCCCTTCAGCTGCATCATATAAAGATGCCTAATTGAAGGCTTTGCACAAAACAAATGACCACATTAGCTCGCCCCCCTTTTAACTCGCCCTTCTTCCTGTCTGTGGTTGCAATGCATTATACACTTGCTTGTTCTCTGTTTTCTCTCAAGTTACAGCACAGGCTGCCAATCACTTGGAGACCCAAACTAAACTAAAAATAAGGGACTTGTTTAAGAGGGAAATATTTCTTTGAGGACTCCACAAAAGTGTTTATGATGAAGCAGAACAGTAAAACTGCCGTGGGCAGCCAGTCAATGCAAAATTTAATTTCAATTTCAACACAAACTGTCAAGTTACTGGCCTGTTTCCACTTCCATTATAATCTGAAAACACCCAAAACAAAACTCACAGACACAGAGGATGAATAACAAACAATTCACTCATTAATTCAGCATCATTGAACACTCCCTGGTTAGCAAAGGCAGATTAAATGCTTGACTTGTGTTTCTTTTATGTCTGCACATGGACAGCAAAACAGCTCTTTTTCTCCGCTCTGTTAAGATCTAAGAACCTGCCAGACATTTCTGTCCCTCCATGCTTCCCATACATATGGTGCCACAGTGAGTTTTCTCCGGCTGACAAAGGCTCTTAAAACCTCTATGGCCCAATAGAACAAAGCCACGTGGGTGGCTCAGTGTGTGTGTGTGTGTGTGTGTGTGTGTGTGTGTGTGTGTGCGTGCGTGTGTGTGTGTGTGTATAATCAGATAGACTGAGAGTCAAAAAGTCTGCATCAACATTTGAACAAGCACAGATCTACTTGATCAGCAGACGAAAGACAAACAATATTGAACAAGAGGAGAAAATGGTTAGGCGTAAATAGTTAATAGTTTATATAGATAATGATTAAATACATATGATGATATGTTTACATACACTACATTCATATGTAATACATATGTTTAGATACATTCACAGTATTTCTCCAATCAACAGTAACATGCCAGCAAACCAAGACAGAAAAGGAGAAGACTGCTAGCAAGCAAACGTAGGATTTGAAATATTAAACTTATTGCAAACATTTTATGGAGGAAGGAAATGCACTCACTTGTTTGTTAGTGGAAACATACTGTTGCATATGATGCACTACATACTTAACACGTGTGCTGTCCTTCAGCACACTTTTGTGTAATCGATGATGCATAAAGTCACTCCATGGGACCCTCCTTACCACTTGGAGAGCCCTGACCATTGTGACCTGTTCTGCCCTCATGTGACCAAATGATTTAGAAGAATCATGAACTAATTTGAAAATCATATCACTCAAAACTAGATTCATTGACTGTCCACCATTTTCTCTTCTAAGCAACGTTACTACCACAGTGCATTGTTGATATTCATGCCAGCGTAGAGTCTAGTGTTTTGCTTAGTGTAATATTTCATCACAAAAAGTGTGCAATTTGCATATTTGCGTAAAACAAATCGTAAATGTCAGCGTGCCAAATACCACGCAACCAAAGACAAGGTGAATAAATTGTATATAAAGATAAATTTTTGTTTGTTTTTTGTTCACAGGAAACCTCCACCAGGAACCTTTAAATAAGAAGTCAATCAACATAAAATAAAATGACAGCCTCCTAAATGTGAATATTTGTTGTTTTTTGGGGAGTTTGGGAAATTATGGAGAGCATTTTTCACTATTTGCTGCATTTTAGATACCAAACAATCAGATCAATCAATAATAAAAACCATGGTTGTAGCACTTGTTTGTACTGCGAATGCATCATAAAACATAGGGACACTATGTAATGATTTAATAAGTGCAACATTAAGAGTGGTTACACAGCTGCTCTGACTTCAATATGACACTTAAATTGCTGAGCGTCTGTTACCACTTGTATTACGCAGCCTGGATGTTGGAAGCAGCCGCCAATGTTTGGTGACTGATGAGGGCCGAAGTTGACAGGGAACTCTGTTTGGTTTGGCAGGAGAGCACACTGGCTGCCATTCCACAGATGAAACCATGTGAGTGCTGCTCATTTTTAACAGCCATCAGCTGCTGTAGCCTTTTTTTGACTTGACCTGTGCAAACAATCCCACTGAGAATGAGCCCTTTAAATTAATATATCAAAACCTAGCTTATTCCTCTGTATGAAATTCACACACAAAATGGTCCCACATACACTGTCTACTAGGGATGTAAGAAAATATCAAACATATTGAGTGTGGCAACATTATGTTTTGTGACATATTGTGATGAACCCTCTTTTTCTGCCAAAACAGCTCTGACCTCTGACCCCTGAAGGTGTGCTGTGGTATTTGACTCCTTTCATTAACTTCTCTGGTCTGTTGGATCAGACCACCAGGACCAGCCTTCACTCCCCTCCTGCATCAATGGTCCTTGTCCTCTCATGACCTTGTCTCTGGTTCACCACTGGTCCTTCCTTGGACCACTTTTGATAGATCCTGACCACTGCAGACCAGGAACACTCCACCAGAGCTGCAGTTCTGGAGGTGCTCTGATCCAGTCCTCTAGATATCACTGTTTGGTTCTTGTTATCAAACTCACAAATCCAAATGTTCATTTGTTGTTTTTTATATCCCAGGTGCCATGATTAAGAGATAATCAGTGTTATTCAAAACACTGTTATATATATATATATATATATATATATATATATATATATATATATATATATATATATATATATATATATATATATATGGTGTTATCTTTAACAGGGTCAGAAAGTCAAAAAGTATTGAGAGGTGAACTAATGTTGTTTTGTTCTTTTTGTGGGATTTTAAAAGAAATATACAAAATAACACCGGCCTCATCTATTTGAAAAAAAAAAAAATCTGGTACCTAACAACTTTCATAGGGCTTTTTTTGAAGTCAACACTATTTTAAAAGGTGGCACGCTTCATAACCGCCATCATAAATGTTGAGTATTTTAGTGCAGCCAGAGTAGAGACAAACAGGGCATTGCCCCTGCAAACCTCAACTAAAACACTGTCATTTAAGTCTAGGAGGAGGATAACAGCACGTCTTCTAACTGAGAGACGTTGTTAAAAGAGAAGTGCTTTAATCATGTCTGAGACTGTACATTCAAGTTATAATCTCTGTATTTGTTGCCCACTCATGGCAGCCATCATATGACAGCCATCACCTTGAGTCAGGGAAACATCCCATGCTGCGCTGGGCAGGGAAGAGCGTGCAGAGGTAAGTTGTTGCCTGTAAGTTAACTGTCAGTCATTGCTGAATGAAAGGATGGATAGGAATGATAAATATTGACAGAAAGAGGCTGAAAAGGGGTGGATGGCATGCACACACACACACACACACATATACAGTCATGGAAAAAATTATTAGACCACCCTTGTTTTCTTCAATTTCTTGTTAATTTTAATGCCTGGCTCAACTAAAGGTACATTTGTTTGGACAATTATAATGATAACAACAAAAATAGCTCATGAGAGTTTAATTTAAGAACTAAGGATTATTCATTTTCCATGGTTTTCTTGATAATAACCAAAATTACTTAAATTCTTACATCAATAGCTATGGCATTGTACCGTCAAAAACACTACTTTTAAGCATTCCATGTTTTCTTTTCTGTGTGCTTTAAACACATGATACACACAAGAGTTAATACTTGATTACATAACCATTGTTTTTGATGACTGCAGCCATGCGTCTTGGCATGCTCTCCACCAGCTTCTGACATTGTTCTGCTGTCACAGCAGCCCATTCCTGTTGGACAAATTCAAACAAATTTTCTTTGTTTTTGAGCTTGTGGTTCTCCATTTTGAGTTTGATGATTTTCCACAGGTTTTCAATTGGATTAAGATCTGGTGATTGAGCAGGCCAAGGCATGGTGCGAATGTTGTGGTTCTCCATCCAGGCTTTAACTGACCTTGCCGTGTGGCAAGGGGCATTGTCTTGTTGGAAAATCCAGTCATTCGAGGCAGGAAAGAGTTTTCCAGCTGATGGAAGAAGACTGTTTTCAAGGGTAGTCCTGTACTTGACCTGGTTCATTCAGCCTTCACACAATTGCATTTGCCCTGTTCCACTCAGACTGAAACAACCCCAGATCATGACTGATCCACCCCCATGTTTTACTGTAGGGGCAAGACAGTCTGGGTTGTAAGCTTCTCCAGGCTTCCTCCTAACCAGTAAGTTGGCTGGAGTGGGCATCAATTCAAAATTGGATTCATCACTGAAGAGAACCTTAGCCCAATCATCAACAGTCCAATCCTTGTGGTCTCGAGCAAAGAGTAACCAGGCCTTCCTCTGCCTTTCATTGATGAAGGGCTTCTTGCGTGCTCTGTGTGACTTCAAACCAGCTTCAACAAGTCGGTTTCGAACTGTCCTTGCCGAGCAAGTCACATTTCTCGACAGTGCCCACTCATTTTTAAGGTCCCTGGAGGTCTGACGATGATTCCTGACACAGGAACAGATGAGTGCACGGTCATCTCGTGGGGTAGAAAGACGCTTCCTGCCACGGCCAGGTAGCAATTTGGTAGTGCCATGTTCAGCTTGTTTTTTTTTGTTGGAATGAACGGCTGTCTTGGAGATCTTCAGTTTTTCGCTACCTGTCTCTCACTCATGCCAATTTCCAGCAGTGCCAAGATGGCTGCCTTTGTTGCTTCACATAATTCTTTTGTTTTAGGCATTATGTGAGAGCTGACAACTTCTGAGTTGTGCTACGGCTTGAATGTAAGCAGGAAACCACTCTAGGCCTTTGCATGTGCAGTGCTGCTTGTGACATGAAATGGCCTCTTATATACCCTGGGAATCAATTAAGCTTAAGAATGTCAAATAGGACATAAAGTATTATGTGACCAGCTGCATTTTTTGTTGTGTTCATTGTATTATACGTTTAGTGGTACCAGATATTAGAATGAACAAGAAATTGAAGAAAACAAGGGTGGTCTAATAATTTTTTCCATGACTGTATATATATGTATATACATATGTATAAGGACACCTTGCACAGGAAGAAAGGCTATTTGTAAAAGCCCCCAGTACATATCTCTGACAGATATTCACCTTTACAGATGGCCTCCTGAGTCTCCTGCAAGAACAGCCAACCTATCTAATCTCCAGATCAGAGGGTAGCTGTTGTTCTGGAAGGAGACAGACCCTCCTCTGTTTGCTCTGAAGTGGAGTCTCACCGCACACACAAACACTGACTCATCCACTGTTTTTACAACACCCTCACAAACCCAAACTCCTAAATATGCACTCTGACTGGGAAACACACACAAACATAGACATGCATACAATTATCCACGTAAACTCAACATCTCAGCATGCACTTAACTTTTCAACAGTGATGCCTGAACACACTGCAGTTAACTCGTCTCTTACCTTGAAAAGCAGCCACATTGCGCGAGATGAGGAACTTGAGGCTGGAGCTTGAAGTCTGGAGGAGATTCTGGATGTCTCTCCGAGCTGCTACCTGGTATTTCTCCTCCATCTTTTTGGTGCAGCATGTCATGTTCTTGGATGTACACACCTGGAGATCTGGACCTGCAGGCCATTGAGATTGAAAGTTAGAAATTATCACAGACAAGAGGCAATAGGATTAAAATGTTTCTCAAGATGCAGCTCTATTTACTTAACTACTTAACCAGAAATTACATATGCTTCTTTGTTCAATAAATGATAAATATCAACATATTATCCATCCATCCATCATCTACCGCTTATCCTCATAGGGTCGCGGGGGGGCTGGAGTCTATCCCAGCTGTCTTAGGGTGAAAGGCAGGGTACACCCTGGACAAGTCTCCAGTTCATCACAGGACACATAGAAACAGACAACCACTCACACTTACACTCACACCTACGGTCAATTTAAATTAGCCAATTAACCTAATCCCCATGCATGTTTTTGGATGGTGGGAGGAAGCCGGAGTACCCAGAGAGAACCCACGCAGACACGGGGAGAACATGCAAACTCCACACAGAAAGGCCCTGAGCCCGGGATTCGAACCCGGTACCTTCTTGCGGTGAGGCGACAGTGCTAACCACTACACCACCGTGCCGCCCTTCAACATATTATATTCTTAGAAAATAATATTAAGTATCATAAATAATGTCAAATACAACTGATACTAAATGTTTGGTATTTATGGCTGCCATCTTTGCTTGGACTGGGAAACTGGAAATGTGTTAAAACCTCCTGTTAAAAGCAGGTTGTTAAAGGACACTGAGTTTTTTTCCATGAACATAGACAGGTGTGTATTTTTCAGAGACTGAAACATTTACCTCTGTGACTTGAATATAATGCTAAAACTGAGGGGCAAGAATGGAGCCTGAGGATCTGCATGCTCCACTTTCCTTTACATATTCCACAGACATGCAAGTCAGGTGGATTTGACATCTTAAATTGCCCGAAGGTGAGTATGAATAAGTGAGTGCATCCAACTATCTTCTGCATTATGTGTATGACAAACTGGAAAATGTCCAAAGTGACAAGCAGCTTCCTCTTGGCAGCATTCATCCACAAGACAACAAGACAAAGAGGCTACATATGCAATCCAACCAATGAAGATATTTCACTCACAAAAACCAACCTGTGACACTTAATGAAGAGCAAGAGGATCTTGGCGTACTTCAGTCAGTTCCTAAGTGATGAACTGACTGAACATCAAACTGAGCCATCCCAGAGACACAAAAGAACAATAAAGTAGAAACTAGACAGAAGGTGCAGAAAAAACATGATGAATAATAGGCCTACTCTTTAAAGTAGTAGCTGATCAAGAAACATGAGCAGATTCTGCCTCTGGTCATGCTTTAAAAACCATAATGGTAGCACATGCCTTCAACATACTGTAAGGGCACACACACATACAATGGTTAAAATATGCTTGAGTGGAGCAAGAAAACCAAAACACCAAGATCCTGAGAGGAGATCTGAGTGGAAGCGTTATCTCGCAAGCGTGAAGTGATGTCTCTGGTTTTCCCTGCCAACAAATGTAAGCAATCTGCACACATAAGGGACAATGAAAACATCTTAAAAGAGACCAAAAACTCTGCAAAAGCCTCCCTGACATGCCTAGGCAGAGTGTGCGGGGCTGTTGCCAGAGACGCTATCAGCTCCCAGCGAGGTTCAAGAAGAGCAAAGAGGGAGCGGGGCAGGCGATGGCACACGTGGAGGAATTTAAACTCTCCCAGATAAGACAACTTGAAAGAGCTCCAGGTCTTGCTCTTCCTAAACCTAAATGCATCCCAGAACTATTTCCACAAAAAGCAGCTTTTGTTGACCCGGACTCTGACGTACACTCAAGGCTGAAAGCATTTCTTATTAGAGAACATGGAAACTGCTCTGTCTGCGATCTACGGAAATTTCGGAGGTTATCTTTCACAAACCCCACTGTGAATTACAGATAACTTCTAAAAATCATGCTCTAGGATCGACTCAACCGCTCTCTGTCTCCCATTACACTATCTGATGCATTTCAGTGCATTAATCTGAATCTATCACAGGAACGATTTACATCTTTCCAGCATCAAGAGTTAAGCTGCATTTGTACTTGAGGGATGAGTGTGAGGTTGCCAGAAAATGGTCAATAGAGGTGCAGCTATAAACAGTAGCAAGTGTTTTCACAAGGTTAAATCAGGGGCTTATCATCGCTACTGCAGGAGGCACCCAATGCACACACAATTTATCTCTGAGAAAGTACTTTCCAGGAAAGAAACAGCACAGAGTTTTAGACCCACACAGGCACATTTCAAGAGCACGAGTAGTGATGGCATTATAAGGGTTAGTTAGAGGTTTAGGGGGTATTTGAGGCTTTTCTGTCAATGTAATCAGTTTCCACTCAGCAGCAGAGGAAGGGGGTGGTGAAGCTGGTACAGTAGAGAGCAGTTTGTGGCAGGATGCTAGTCAACAACATTAAGATTTACTTTTCCAGTGGAGAGCAGCCAAAGCAGCAGCATGTCACCCAGCCAATGACAGCTCACATGAATTATCCACTCCCATAATTCCCTCTTAAATATTGTAGAGAAGTATACTTGTGGAGTTAAATTATGGGTGGTGTTCAGAAAGTTAGTAACTGAAGCCTAGTTTACTTAACTTTACATAAAATGATTCCAGTTTATCCCTGCAAAGAACTTATCTGCTTTCGACAGCCATGACCAAAAAATAATCTCCGCAGTAATAACAGCATATTTATATTAGCCCATATAATTCTGTGAAATAGAGCTTAAACATTAAGTACCTTTCAGCATCTATAATTGAAATATCTCAGCATTTATTACGTACCTGCACACCACTGAACATTAACTACAGCAGGTTATGAGTCCAAAGATTAGATATTAAGAAGTGTGCAGTGATTTAAGACAGTATTTCCTCCAAATACCTTGACTTAAAAGTCTGTAAACAGCTTAAAGCTTCTCTACTCTGCTGACTGTATTATTATCATGACTACACACACGCCTCTAAAATGTGTTTAAAAAGGTGTGTTTTGTAACTACAGAGGGTGAGCTACTTCAAGAAGCCAGAAAATGACAGGCTAAGCAGTTAGTGAGCTCAGCAGGACGGAGATAAGGTGAATGGTTGGCATGTTGATGCTTTATGAAGAAGAATATGTGCAAAAGAGCAAGAAGAAATGACAGAATTTGTTTTACTGATGAGAATTTGACTGAAAAAAATGAAGAGGGAACCACAAAGAGCTGCTTAAGCTTAACTTTAACATACCTGGTCTGGGGCTCAGAGGCAATAAATGATTTGGTCCAATTTGTCTTAGTTGAAAAACTTTCCTCACTTCATCGCATCTGTTGGGGCTTCCGACCCCTAAACCAGAGCAACACGCCAGGAAGAAGACGCAGTTCGCCCACAGCTCACCCATTTTAATAAAATCCAGGTTTAATATAGTACTCCACAAAACATAACAGGGTTGCTATGAAGTTAAGGTTTCTTCTGAACCTCTGGTCCGCTCAGGTGAGTGCAGTCCACATCTCAGGTTTCACCATTCAGCGTCGATGCTGTGGTTTGACTTTGCGTAGAGGAAACGCTGCAGGTTTTCATTTAAATCCACGCACACGGAGAAAAAGTTGCAGCCGTGTGACGAGTGTGTTTGAAAGCGGCATGTTGTCCAAGCTGTCTGGGCCGGCAGGAGAGGCGGAACCGTCTGATGATACCTGCACTGAGGCTGAGAGGTGAGGCTGAGAGGTGAGGCTGAGCTGCGGCCTCACAGCGACACCTAGTGGCGCTGCTGGACAGAGCCCCATCAGCATTTATTAGTCTATGAGAGAATGAGCTGTTTAGTCATGAATAAGTGACTAAATGCAAAAAGCTTAAGTAAATTAATTCACACCCGACTGACTATTAAATATTTACTTTTTCAATCACATTTCGTGTTTAATTACTTGAACCGTAAAATAAGAGGCTAGTATTCTCGATATGTCCATCATGTGTCATTAAATGTTTCACTGGTCTTTTAAAAACTAAAAGGTCGTATTCATTTCACTTAGGGTACATAATACAAAAACAATATTTTCCCTGCATTAAATTACAATCATTTAAGATCTGAGTTAATTCAGAAGCATTTGATTAGCCTTCATACAGGTTATTAGAACTTGTGGCCCACATTTCTAACAAGGAAACTGCTTCAAACTGCAGATTTCTGAGTGAAAAGGTGTTTTATGCAACTCATTTTATAAGTTACTACTTTTTATTTACTACTTTATTTATCCCAAAGGAAAGTCTTGTGCAACAGATGTAATGCACAAATATAAAGATTTAATATGTACATACAGTGCAGAATAACACAATGTTGTTTGCACTTTATGTACATCTTGAATCAGTTTATTTTCAGTGAAAAGCTGTTTCCAGCACCTCACTATATATGCACGTATTAATATGCGGAATGAGCACCTGATTGCTCGACTCATTTCCCCCTAAGTGTAACGAGAAGAGCTCATGAAGTGGACTCTTGTGATCAATCTGCAGCCATTCAGGGCTTTAAGCTCTGATGTTCACTGCAGACTCTATCACTGCTGCTCAACTTGGTCACAAGATTAGAGTTCACAGCTGGGAAACCCAGTTATTTCAGGTAAAGGCGCTCGACAGCACTTGTTTCACCAGGTTGCAGAAAGTGAGCTCGATGTTACACCGTTTCATTGACCAAAACCTGTTAACAATCAACATTGTTCCATTTTTCATCTATGTCACAACCAGCATCTCATTTGTTTGAATTTCCATCAGGATCAATAAAATATAGAAGCACCTATGTCATGGGAAAAAGTGTACCAAAAAAAAGTACCAATACCAGAGGTTAAACCTTCTGAGATTTAACTTGAGTTGCTGAAGAAAAAAATAAATAAATAAATATATATATATATATACATATACATATATATATATATATACGTATATATATACGTATATATATATATATATATATATATACGTATATATATACACGTATATATATATATATATATATATATATATATATATATATATATATCCCTAACACTGGAAACACTACCATAAACATGTGACAAATAGTGAGATTTGCAAAATAAAGGATTCTGAGAAAAAGGGTTTTTAATTGAAAATATTTCAAGTCACATTACAATCATCCAACTTTGAACACATCCCTGATTGATGATCACATGCATTTACAAAAACATAACATGCAGTGTAGCAGTTTTCTCCACTCGCTCGGGTCATGATCCTGGTCCGGTCCATCTCCTCGTTCCTAAACAGGCCGGGACAAGTGCAATACCTCCAGGTACACAGCATTGCTACTAATCCCCACCTGCACAGGAAAGGCTATCCACAAATGTCCAAAACGCCGAACACATCCATGTCTTGACGAAACGCAAGACTTGGCAGAACATAATTCATCAAACCTAGTCAGTTTTGCATGGATTTGCACAGCGAACACAAGTTAAAGCTGAATGCAAACCAGCAAAACTGACCGAGTGACGATCAAAATACCTTTCATGATTAAAAACATTTGCGCTTCAGAAAAGATGCAGTTAGAAGTACTTCAAGTGCTTACATTGCAGTAGATCAAAAAACACTACCTGCACTATAAGCACTTTAGTACTGCTGAAACTGAGTCACTTGATGAAAAATTAACACTCCTGTTTATTAAGGAGTAGTTAAATTACAGTGTATTATGCAAACAGATTGTGTTTGATGTGACACCCCCAAAACCAAAAATCTAAACAGGTGGAGAGCAAGCAGGCCACCATCAGTTTTGCATAGATTTGCACAACTCATCTATTCTTGTAGTGCAACTATGCAAAACTAGCAGTGAACTGCAAGATATTTGAGCCCAATTGGAAATTAAAAATGGTCTGGTGGTGCATATCACAGCCCCTTATGCCAGAAGGAGCACTTAGGGCAGTAGGTGCTAGTCTATTTCACTATCTGCACTAGATGCACCTTAGCACAAAGACAGTACTTCATACGACACGTAACATCGAAAGAATCCTCACATAAGTGTCAACGTATTGCTGTAAGTGCCTCCACTGCAGTAGGTATTACATAGTACTACCTGCACTGTAAGCACTTTGACAATACACAGACTGATTACAGCACCACTGGAAAGATGGTCACACTGCTCCACGTTGAAATGGCATAGTATCCAATACTTCATGGTGGAGCTGGAAAAAAAAAGAAGACATCAAACATAGTTTAGAGAAAATAACTGAGACTTATTACTGCAACAAGTTACATAGGCGGGTTGATGCGTGCGCACGAGTAACCATTTTATGTACCCAAAATAGTGGAATCCGCACCTCGCTTTTTTATAAAGGTGCACCCCTATCACTTGTTGGTCGGTAACTGCATGAGTTAGTTGTTGTGATATAAGATGTTATGATTTATCGCAGCAGCACGAGGTCACTGAAAACATGAATGAGCAGCTCAGCCTGCGGCCCGCGTTCCCTGCGACACGGCGGCGCCTGCGCAACGAGCGGTGTTGTTCACCCCTCCCCCACCGCCTTTAACATGGCGCCTCGAAGTGCGCCAAACCTAGCATAAATGCCTTTAAAAACAAGCAGGCTAAACGCCAACGTGGTGCTGCACAATGAAATTTGAAAATAGCGTCGTGTTTATTTTGAGGGAAACACCGCGACTCGCGGTTTCGGACCTCCTGCTAAACATGGCTACCGTCCATGTAGGAGCAGATGCTAGCAGCAGCTGGCTGGGCAAGTAGCTTAGCCGCTACGAGCTAACGTGTTAGCTTGTTGAAAACATGGCAAACCGTGTTTACAGTAACAATAACTGCTAAGCGGAGAGACGACACGGGAGCAACTGCTTTCAGTAAAAACATCATGCTGGGTTTATATGCTCGTTCACCTGCTCATAAAATAAAACTGTTCGACGACACCGTTTAGTCGGTTAGCTAACAACAAATGAGCACACGTTTGAAAATACACCAACGGAACATCTGTCCCAACGGATTGACTGTATTTATCTTCAATGTGACTCCTGCCTCACTAGTGTTGTGTTTGTGTTTAAGTAACCCGACAATGCAATCATGTAAAGTATGTGCAGCTAGGCTAATATAGCTAAGCTAAAACGCGCGGCCTAAAACTGCCCCATGTGCTGCCGCTTTGTTCTGGGGGGCACTTTAACTCACACACCACTGCACTCGAGCCCGAGCAACAAATTAACCAGATTTACAAACTTACTTTTCAAGTATCGGACTAGCGTGTTTATACAAACTCGACTGTTCTTATCAGATGGTCGGATTTTTTGCAACTACTTGCTAAAGCGCAGCGGAGAAAAGCTCCGGACAGCTTTTCAAATCTCCCTCATTCCCTCAATGGTGGAGCAGAGGGGGCTGCCATGCGCCTCACGTTACACTGTTTTCACCAGCACTGCGATTATGTTTTAATGTTTGCCTATCCTTCCACAATGTGATGTTAACACACATTAAAACAAGCAAAAAAACACATCGTTTGAGATTCGAGTCAGCAAAAGGAGATTAACACACAACCCAAAACCCGACTTCCTTGCCGATAAACATGCGCTCGGTAGACACTCACCAGCCCAAATCCACCATCTTCGCTCACTTGCTTGGGCTGCCGTGTAGTCTCTCGCCGACAAAAGAGAGAAATAAATACGCAACTATTCCGAAAAGTTTTCTACCTGCGGACACAAACGAAACATAAAGTGAAATCCGAGCCGATCGGGAGTCAATTTATAGCCCAGATAGGCTGCTTAAAAATGATTGCGAGGTTAGGAAAGTGGCGCGAAGGCGACCAGTTGGTAACCATGTGGGTGAATGAAGGGCGGCTCCCTCTGAACGTAAATATCTAGCTACAACCCCCAACTCCCCATTAGCATACATAAACTACGGTACTTCCGACCCACATCTCCTCCACCTCTCCAGAGGAAGCAGAGGGAAACATCACTGCGGCTTTCAGCGTCCTCTCACTTAAAGACAACATGTGTGCATGCTGAGCGGAAAACAGGCCGTTTATGGCCATTAAAGTTTTCTTTAATCATATTTTTTATGTAAGTGAAAATAAAAGCGCGAAGTAGTAAAACTGAGCTATACATTGATCACATTGTGTGCATTAAGTTTAATTAATAAACAAAGCGACTAATTAAAAGTTAGCCCCCAGTGTTTGAATCTCAGTTTATGTGCGTTTTATTTTTGAGTTGTTGTTATTTTAGTCGGACTCCATACAAAGAGAACAAAAACAATAATAAAAAAAAATCTGAAATGCATTTCATCATATTGTTCTCATTCTGAAATCAAAGGTTTAATGTTGGTCTGTTGTTGTAAATAATTTTTCTGGGTACCTTTAAAGAAACAATGACATAAGCATGGCCAGTTAAATACAGTTTTTAAAGTATACTCCTTTATATTTAGAGTTTGCTCTAGATGATATGAAGTATGTGTAATTCATAACTAATATAATCAAACATGGGGAACTTATTACATGCACCAATTATTAACCCAGATTCTGTGGTTTGTTAACAGAATAAGTGTATATCAAACATGTTTTTATTCTCCCAGTAATTAAAAAAACTTTTTTGAGTCTTAACTAAATGTTAATGTAAAGACACATTATTCATTTCACTGAATTGAAATGTAGTGACCTCAGACTACAGTTGATTATCTACCTTTTAAAATGTTTTCTATTATAATGTATAAGTAATTTTAGAGAGAACAATGTGACTTGGATTGAAATTATATGTTTTTGGACAATTTACTTCATTTGTTTTGAGTGACACTTCAACACAGATTTCACTAAATGTTAATATAGTTTTAACAAGTTAGTAAAAGCTAAATTTGTAACTTAAATAATTGTAATGATAATAATCTGAGGACTGAATAAGTGAAAAGATAAAGTAGTTTGTAAACAACTGTTTTGAGTTAGTAAAACATTTTATTCTGCTGGCAATAATTCTGCATTTTTCCCTCCGAGTATTTCAAGATAAACACTCCTGTAATTCTCTTAAAATAAAAGCACATATATTTTATTTGCCTGAAAAGAACCATTAAGATTATAGAATGTTTACAATTATGAATGCCTTTTGTGATTTGGTTTGCCTCTGAAATATACCAGGATATTTGTGACTTTTCATGCCCACAACGAGCTCTCAAAATGCTCATGAGGTCTTTCTTCATCTGGATGTTGTGGAGACATAAAACCACAACAGAAGAGCAGTCGAGTAACAAACTCTGGGCCCTCAGACAGGATGTAGAGCCAGCCTCAACACTCAATGCTTTCTCTGCTTTTTAAAGTAAATCTCTCAGAGCACCTTTAGTTGACTCAAAATTAAATGATTGTTTAAATATTTACAGTCAGATGCGAAGCATCAATACAGGCATCCAGGTGTTTGCTGCACTCAAACCAAAATGCCTGTTTGTTTGTTTTTTCTAGTGTTTCTGAAGGTGATGACCAGGACTTAAATTAGCTTTTTTTCAGTTATTCATTACGAGACAAATTCTTCAAAATCATTTTTTCCAGTTAACCTGATTTAAGTTAAAAGGTATAACTGAATTTGTCATTTTCAGTCAGATTTGATATACTGCTGGTGGAATAAGATTTAATCAAGTACAATGTTCAGCAACAATGCAACAAACAATATCCTTTTTAGTCCATTACACCTTAAAGCTATGATTACTTTTCAAATTAATATTTGAAAAAAAATATTAAAAACATATCAAATACAAAATGTTTTGCCTTGTCACGTTTGATTGTGTGTGAGTCATTAGCCGTTCTACCAAAGAGACATATCACCTAAAAATAATTGCCTGAAGCCCAAAGCAGTAAAATTATGTTGCATTTTCATGTTGTTGTTGTTTTTTTGTTTTTTTGTTTTTTTGTTTTTTTGCAGTGGTACTTTTACCTGAGTTAAGGCTTTGATTGCTTCTTCCACCACTGGAAGCTACATTAGTCCTGACAGCTTTAAGGACAACTATCACAAATCCTACCAATGGTGTTTTTGTTCATGTAAATACAGTTCAATAAATGCTAAAACAAGTGTTTTCAAGAACACTCCAGTCCATTTTCATTGGACTTTAACAACAATGAGCAAGGGATTATCCCTCCCTAATTTATTACCACCCCACCCCCATTAAACACAACCACTGAGCATGAGGGTTGGGTTTAATGCATAAAGGGTGCTTTTACCTTTCAGTACATTACACTTTAATGACAATAACTTGTTATTAATGATATGTTGTCTGGAGAAGCTGCTCCAATGCAGATGTCTTTTGAGGAGTGTTAAATATGCGGCTGAGCTTCAATTGTGGACATGAATAGTCAAACATGCTGTGTGATACAGTATGGTGGCTGGCCAGCAGAGGGAACTAAATACTGTACTGGAAAGACATGACAGCTTTTCAACTGTAAGAGGAAGCACTAACCACAACTTCCCCATCCATGAGCTGCTGTTGTTTAAGAAAATCCCATTTCTGTAACCCAGTGAGTTTCAGAGTGTGTTCCCAGCGGCTGATCAATAACATCTTTCATTATTTAACTGAGGTGTCTCTCTTTTCTGCATGTTGATGTTGTCCTGACAGGGTGGCTCAAAAGGTATGTTTGATCTGAACTTTGACGCTCCCTCCTCTGACTGACCAACACATATAAAACTTTTCACCCTGATATCAGAATATCAGTTCTTCTTCTCCCACATGGGCACTCAGCGGGAGTGGGAGCGCTCAGTCATGACCCCCAACCCCCACACAAAGCCAGTGGTGGGGCTAGTTCCTCTGCATATGGAAGTGAGGTGGGGGGTTGGCGGACACAGGGAGGCTGCAGACTTCACATCGTCCCATGGGGTCAGATAAAAGCTTACGGCCCTCCTTATTAGACCTCCCCCTCCTCTTAAAGCTCTGTGCAAAAATGGTAGTTCAAAACTGATCTAGGTGTCAGTTGCATTTTAAGACATAGTTAAGATAATAGTTCCTATTATGTAAAATAAAGATATATGAAAAAAAAATGAACATGGGCAATACACATGATACATGCAGGCATGAAATCAGTATATTTCTGCACTACACTATAAATTGAGCAGAGAAAATACTTTCCATGTAAAATGGGCAACTTAAAAAAAACAAGCTGGTGGCACTTGTAATCGAGTCTGCATTTGAGATGCGGCACCACTTCTTCCTTTTTTTCTCCAAAATGGCCTACCACATCCAAGCCCCTCCCACGACAGGGTCCATGAGCCTGGGGGTCTCTGTTTTGTTCTTCTTCTTATAGAAGCCTGGCCACCATTGTCTCCGCTTGACCCCGAGGTCAACTGAACTCACCTCGCTCGACCACGGCTCATTCAGCTGTGAAGCTTCACATCGGACAAAAACATTTCACAAGGGCAAGGATCACTCCAAGTTAGGGGGTGGGAGGACACACACACACACACACACACACACAACGAACATGTTCAGCAGTGTTTCAGAGTCACAAACTCATTAATGTTATATTGTTTACTCTACCATGTAGAGGTAGCACAGTGCGATCAAATGTTTAGTTTGAGTGTGGTTTATCAGAGTATATCTCACTGGCATGGCATGAGTCTCCCCACTGAAAGCATCCACAGTGATCTAAAATTGGCCGAGACACGTTGGTCTATTAAGCAAGTAAATTACAGTAAGTAGTAATGAAGTAATCTTTGACACATCTAATTCTTTCCTCAGATATTTTAAATACATCACTTGCCTGAGGGAAAATTGTATTTAGCTGCAGGTTAAGAATGAGGCCATCCACGTCTGTCATTTGCAGCTCTTTATTATACGTGATGCAGGAAAATTAGTGCACTGTGGAAAATACCACCAAAGTTCACTAAAGGTCCCTGCAAACTGTGTAAAAATGCTTAATTCATGTATATATTCAGAACAGGACAATGTTTAATTTCAGCAGTTTCTTGTTTGATGCACAGTCTGGAGAGCACATGTCCTGAAGCTCCTCCAGTCTGGCTTTCAGAGTGAACAGTGTCCCTGGTGGAGAGGAAGCTCATGGAGGCTGACAGGTTGAAAATGTGCTGCATGATGTGGCTGAAGGAGCATGAAACGTGTTCACCCATGGATGCTGAGCACAGAGCCACAGGAGATAGCGTGAGACAATTAAATGCTGAGTGTTTTTGTATTTTAGACTGATTTTCATCACATTTGCAGGTAGTTTGATAGCTTACAGGCAGATTACACAAGTTGCTGAACTGCACTTTTACTGTTAAGTATCTTCATGTGAGCAGTTCATAGAAGGAATCTATCCAAGGTATTTATGCTCATAGCCTTTTTCTGTCCTTTTTTCATCCGTTCAACCTAATAAGACATGAAGAAAACATCATCATGGTACTGTTCACTGCAGAATGACAGTCATTATCCCATGAGCACCATTAAATAATGACGAGACACGCTCCTCTGAACAGTGTCTAACTGCCCAAAGTCATTCAGAACAGAGTTAAACATGCCAATGAAAATGTCAAAAAGTACTCGAAATATAATACTACATGATTAAATTATTACATTTATATTATTATAATAAAATGCTGAAGAGTGGTGCTATTGCTTGAAGTCATTATCACACACTGTGCTTCTTAGTTATTTTATTACTGAAAGGTAAAGCCATGATTTATCTGCATCTGCTTCAAATTTTCATTTCTCCATTATATTTGAATCATTTCTTTATACATCACTTTTATTGTTGCTCATGTTGGTTTTGGAAACCAGAAAGAGAAGACAAACACTGAAGGAAAAGACCACTATCTTTCACTCATTAACAAGAAACAAAACTATTTCCCACGTTGAGTAAGTATATGTCTTTATTCTTTTCCCCCCCGGGTTTTTCTATTGAACACTTTATAATAATGTTTACAGAATGTGGCACAATGTTGTTCAAATGAAAGCAACCTGGAACAGAAAGATCCATTTCACTGAACATATAAAACAGAGTTTACAGAATTCAGTTTTTTTAAGTTTGTTAATATTTAGTGTGTTCAGTCTTTTTTAGATCGATCAATAAATTAAACACAATACATATTACTGTACAAATCTGGCATGTGCAGTGGCAGTAAGAAATAATAGATTTCTTTGAAATATTAAAAAAAAACTTAATACTCAGTCAAAACCACTACTTCGCAGTATAAAAAGTAAAAAGTAACTTAATAATGCACAAAAACAGTTGGATACTGATGGGTATATGTCTTACAGTGCATCATATTTTTAAAGTTCTGCATGTAAGTATTATTTGTGATGGTGTCAGAAGTATGAGTGTTATACTATTATTACAGTATATACACTATGTTAATGGATTATTATCACTGATCATTTTACTAGTTGATTGTCTTTACATATGTTGGGTAGTTTAATCAATAAAAAATGTGATATATTATATAAACTCAAACTTAGCTTAAACCACAGATTAACTGGCCGCCATATAAATCTCAGTATTTCACTCTGAAAAGTGGTGGAGTGGAAGTGTAATGTGTCATGAGTACAGAATACAAATATTTCAGTATTGTACTTAAACAGGCTACAGAAGGCTCCTTCAGTTTCAGTACTTGATGTACTGTCACATCCCATCACTGGCATTGCTTCACACACAAAATGAACTGCTGAATGGTGTAATGATGTAACATCAACTTCCTCTCTGATTGTCTCTCACGATGTCAAGAAAACAAAATTGCTCAACAGTATTTTGTTCATTTGATCAGTGCAATACAGCTGTCAGATGAATGCTGTGATTCCCCATGAGACTTTTCGTCACACTCACTACACACTTTAAAGCCAAAGCAATGAAAGTGCCGTGTGTCCCAGACAGTTGAGGTATTACAGCAGCAAACATTAGACTTTGTAGTAGACGTTGGTGGGACTCTGGGGCGTTATCTCCTGAACTATGTACACAGGGGGCCCATAATCGCCGCTCACGCGTTCATAATGACGACAGATCATACCGTCAGAAGCCTGCAGAGGAAAGACAACATCGCTGCGGTCTGAGTCGTTGTAGTCGCTGCCGATGCTGTCCCGCTTCGCCACGGCCAAAGTGTTGAGGGACACGGAGGCCGACTGCTGGCTCTCTGGGACACAGCGATGGTGACGGTGCCTCCACACTGCCACCAACAAAATTATGATGACCAGGAGGAGAATAACACCCCCAGAGATGACCCACATGAGCAGTCCTGGCTCAGAGCCACTGGGGTTTGGTTGTTCTGTCTCTGAACCTGAGGCTGTCATGAGAATGAAGGAAGAAGAAACTGACATTAAAGTGTGAACTGGACATGTGACATCTTCTCTCTTTGTGCAGCCTGTTCAGTACGTGTTAACATGAAAAACCTCAAGCAAAGCTGGACACCAGAGGAGATGCTCATCATGTCTAGGTCAGCAGCCTGTTGCCTTTTCTCTGAATGGACCAATGATTCATGACATGGGGACGTTTGGGTACAAGTTGGCATTGTGAGAGAATGGTGAGCATCAAGAGCTCGCTCATAAAGACATGTTTAGTCTGTGTGGTGTCTCCATAAGTGAAAATATTTCATATATGGAGACTAGTGGTGTAGCCACCGGTGGATAGGTGGACGCACTACTAAGCCACAGAGGAGGAAGTGGTATAGACCCACTATTTCAGGGGGGTGTAGTGTAAACCAACAGAAAACGAGGTACACCCTTTGCTACATCACTGAGGGTTTAGGAAAATATCCAGCATTAACATACAGCTGTAAGATAGGAACATATGTAGTTATTCATACCAGTTTTGTTTTGGATACCTTTTTCTTTCTCAGAGGGGTCCTTAGACTTGGATTTTGGTTGTGTGGGTGGGAATCTGGTGGGGGACTCCTGGAAGGTCGAAGATGGATCTGAAGAGCCTGGAAAATACAACAATACATACAACTGAAAATAAAATCACAACATATAATCTGCACCGTACATCAGTTCGTCTCCTAAATCCCCCTGTGAGGAAATGGTCCTATTGTAACAATAAGGATGTTTGTTGTCAGAATCAAAGCAAGAAGAGTTTTGCTTTACTGATTATTTTTGGACAGTCATTCAGGTTGAAGTTCATCATAAAACTGATGAGACCACAAAAAGTCATGTTCTGAGTCACGACCGGGATGCTTGTTTCTTTCTTGACTGGAAAAACTATCAGTAATGCTTTCACTTACTCAACCCGCACATTCATAACCAAATTCAGCCAATTTAAATACATCTCTGGTATTTACTCTGGTATTTATCTACCCCCCCCCACACACACACACACACACACACAAAAAATTGGGAAAATGTAGAGGATAGAAAAAAACTAAAAAAAAGTGGCTGTAACACTGGACATTCCTAAGAAAACAAATGAGGAACAATTCGTAAGGTGCATATGAACCGCTGTTTGTGTAGCTCTGCAGAAAATGTATACATTGACTGTTCTATGTGTATTTGATAGC
This sequence comes from Synanceia verrucosa, assembly GCA_029721515.1. NCBI lineage: Eukaryota > Metazoa > Chordata > Actinopteri > Perciformes > Synanceiidae > Synanceia > Synanceia verrucosa. The sequence goes on from CM056549.1 coordinate 20,445,168, forward strand.
TGTTACGAATAACTTAAATATTGTTTTTTTACATATGATATTGCATGCAGAACTTTTACTTTTTACTTTACACCAGAATTTGCATTAATTTTTAGCTTTAAAATGTATAATCCATAAATGCATACATAAACAGAAGACTGGAAAGAGCAGTAATTTATCAACACAAGATTACAACAAACATTCGAGTTATTAATATTATCTGCTGCTGTTAAAATATTTGTTTACATCAGCAGCAGTTTGTAAACACAGCAGGAAAACAGCTCCATATTTGCAGTCATGATCAGTTGAAAAACATAAAATGCTTATTTTTCATCTCTAGCTCTTGAATAATTTATATGAATAATACTTCACATTTATGAGGTTACAAGTTACATGTCAGGGCTTTAAACAGATTCAGTCTTTCAAGTTTTAGCAGCACACAGAAACACAGCATCTGTTTAGTTTATCAGTGCAGCCCAAAGACACACCAAAACACATATGCTTGTGTCTTCATATATAAGGTTGACTAATAATATGACAACTATGACTCAACATGTTTCTGTGTGGATATTATGATTTATCCGCAGAACATTTAAAGTGATGGCAGTTCAGAATCTGCTATATTAAATTTTCATGATAAGAAAATGATTTGAAAAAATGACTATGGGCTATTTTGATGTTAATACAGGGGGAAAAGATTATTGACTGCCACTGTCCGAATGATTGCATGCAGGATAATACTGATGGCCTTAAGCTGCCAGCAGTTTGAATTAGGGATTTGAGATAATTCATGACAGCAATCTCTCTTGAAGAGAATGAATAGATGGTCGAGATTATCTGACTACTTAATAATTCCAGAGAGGAGATGACATTATTTCATTACATAAATAACAACCACTGAGAAACAACTGCTGCTGTTGTTCCTTTAGTTTGATATCTGTGTGTCACTTTCATTCACACACACACACACACACACACACACACACACACACACACAAACACACAAACACACACACACACAGCGTACTTACTTTGACCCACTCTCAGCACCAGCTTCATGGATTTGGTCCTACACACCCCTCCATTAGTGTTATCCAAACTCTGCAGAGAGCCTGCAGAGGTGGCTGACAAGTAAGTACAAGTCAGTAAAAGAGTATTGTTTGACATACACAAACAGCATAACCAAATGATAATTAATGAATTCTTTAATGCATAAAATGTCAGAAAATAGTCCAAAATCAAAAAAAAATGTGTTTTGTTATAAAATAAAACAAACATAAGCAACAAATCCTCACATTTAAGAAGCTGGAACAAGAGAACATTTTCCATTAAACTATGAATCCATTTCTGAGAGTAGTTGCAGATGAATGTGTTGTTGGACGGAGTAATCGGCTCAGCTCTAAATGCAAAATACAAAGTGAATAAATGTGTTTTTATGTTAACTAACAGAAATTGCTAAATATATTCATACACAAACACGCACACACAAAGAACTCCAGTTCAACCCGTCACTCCCACACCCACACACACATACTCCCACACACTCACACTCACACACACACACACACACACACACACACACACACACACACACACACACACACACACTCACACTCACACACACAGACTTGTTAGGAGCATTTAGGTCAGATAACAACATCTCACAGTCTACAAGCCACGTTGCCACGAAAGCTCCCATCAAATCTGCCTGATGCTGTAAAAGCCTTGTGTGATTTGGGGCATGTAAGCCCTTGGAATCACAGTGGCCTGCCAGAGCGAAGTGTGCTGTCAGAGCGTGGCGAGGTGGATGAAGCTACATGGTCAGACTGGCTCTCTATCTCATGCATCACTTGCCACTAAGATGCTGGTTCAACTGTCAGCAGCCCAATAATGAGGCCACATTTTTTTTGATTCTCACGCAAACCGACAAATCGAGAGGGAGCCGAGGATGATGGCTTCCTCCTCTCCCATGAGGGAAAAGAAGTAGTTGCTAGCATTGATTCATATCCACCTGTAGGAACCAGCAGTGTGTTCTAGTGATTTTAAAGTGTGTGAGCTGAATATGAGCGGTGAGGCTGCATTCAGTGACTCACAGGTGATATAATAGTCCCTCCCTTTGAGGAACTCCAGGCCCCATAAGTTGGGGCTGAACTCCTGGAACTTGAACGTGAACTTTACGTCCTGGTGAGGCTTGTCACAGTTCAGCAGGGGCGTATCCGTCTTACTGATGGTGCAGCTCTCCATCTGTCCTCTGGAGACCAGGTACACTCGGTAGAACTCCTCCTTTTTCCCCATGGAAGCATCAGCCCGGGGACACACAATGTCCATCTTGTCCCCGATCTGAGGATACAGGACCATACCCTGACCTGGACTAAACCTGTGCGAGATAAGAGGGTTACAAGATGGAAACGATACTGAGTGAAGCATCGTTGTTTCATTTAACATGAATGCCCTAAAACGTCATTATCACATTTAGTGAGACAACTGTGAAAGAGGTTCAAGAAAGACCAATAAAGGCAACACGTGTATGTTTTGTTTGAGGAACAGGCTAAAATATAAAGCTGTTTTAAAGCTGAAACAGTTGTTAGAAAAAAAATAGAAACTTTGTCTGCAACTTTTTTTTTTCAAATCATTGATTAATATGAAATCATTTCTCAAGATAAACTTTGAAAAGGTCCTCTAGTTGCTGCCTCTCACTTGTGAGGATTTGTTGCTTTGCTTTGTCTTGTGTGACAGTAAATTGAATATATTTGGATTATAATTCTCTGTCAAAAAAAATATGTAATTTGAAGAACTTTTTCTAACATTGAAAGATCAAAACATTAATGAAAACAACAGTTAGTGGCAGAGCCTATTCAATTCACCATGACGGAAAACCTCACATTTTAGAAGTTGGGACCAACGAACACTTTCAATTTGTGCCGAATAATTTAATGAAACACATCAGTGAAATTGTCTTAGCTCTACTGCGACTCATATTACATATGTCAACACTGTTGTTTTATCCCATCTGAATAACTTGATCAATTAGGTCACACCATGCACAAAGCAGCAGCAGAGAGAAAGTTGCACCAAGTGTCAAACTGCCTCCTCCACTTACTTGGTGTTGGAGCTGCTCCAGTGGATGGACTCCAGAGTGGAGGCACGACATGAGCTAATGATGGCCAGCAGGATCACGGCACAGCAGCTCCATGAGATTCTCCCCATCACAGGAATAAGCAGCGACTCGGTATCATAAAACAGAGTGGAAACAGCCTGAAGTGGGTCGCCTCTGCATGTCTCCGGCGGCTCCAGGTGCGCGCACAGGACGCATCTTCCTCCTGCAGCTGCCTGAGCTTCCCCACATTGTGCGTAATTGGCTAGAAAACCATTGCTGTGACGAAAGCCATGTATGGAGGACAGAGATTGTGAGGAGTATTTCAGCCATCAGCTGACTGGCCGGTCCGCCCATCTACTGGCTCATGGGAGGGCAGACCGAGACGATGAGGCACTGACATAAATACCAACATCACCATCACTGAAATATGTCTTAAATGGTAGAGGTTGGGCTTAATCTCTCGACACCTTATGTGTGTGTGTGTGTATATATCTATAACAATCAATATATAAATATATATATATATATATATATATATATATATATATATATACACATATATGCACTAGTCTTTGCCTTTTGTTGTTTATGTCTTGCATAGTATATTACTGAGCACACAGTGATGCCTGTATTATTATATTTTTTACTCAGATTTCTCATGCTTCTCTGTGAAGTCACCACATGAAGAAGTTCAGGACAGGAGAGTATGTGCATTTTGTGGTTTCTCCTGAAGAAGGTGAAATAAAAATTGATGTGGTGACAAACAGAAAGACGTGCTTGACTCAGCGATCACCTTAATTGAACCTGTTCTACCCAGAATACACAGAGTTTAACCTTTAACCTTGAATGAGGTCATGAGGTGTCCATTTACATCTAAACATTTAATATAAACTGAAAGTGTAGTGTGTAGGAAAATCCTCCACTGTGCAACAAGCTTGGTGTTTTTATTTTTTTATGATTTTGTGGATTGGTTTATTTAAAATCATCATATGATGGATGAGTTGGGATGAGTGGATTTCTTTAAAATCCTGTGTATTCTGCATTTAAGGAGCCAAAACTGTAATCCCCTCATTTCCAGAGAATCTGAACTAATGACAAAGTGGTTTAAAAGATTACACAGGGCTTCTGTCACAAGACTAAAGCAACACAAATGACAGCTGCACAGAACTGTCAGTGTCTCTGTTGGGTCTACATGTGTGTTCAAAGTGTATTTACACAGAGGACAGCGGACGTGATGAGATATTTTCTAACGTAAACAATGCAAAATTATACATTCAGATGTTTATCTTTGATTTTATTTTCTAGTCATGCATTCAGCAGAACAACAGACAATGTTACAAATACAACACAAGTGTCAGACAGTAAAAATATATTAAAAAATATCCACAATGATACAAAGTGTATTAAATGACAAAAAAAGGTGTCAAGAAGGAGTTTTGTCTTGGTGAACTAATTTGTTTTTCCTGTCTCTAATTTCTGACATTTCAGATACAAGCACATTAAGCACAGCAGGGGGCAGATTATGATTACACAATCTGAGTCACAGTGGCTATGAAGACCAACTTTAACTCAAAATACAAGATTTAAAAGACAGATTTTCAACACTGTCACTTGGAAGCCACATAAAAACATCAGTTTTTACAACACTAAAATGTTCATTTACACCATGATATAAATGATGCATTAATACTAGTGGTGAGTTTCAGAAGGAATGCATTATTTCAGAGGCAGATTTGTTTATGTTGGGTGATCAGACCTCTTCTCATCCTTCTTATGCTGTATCCTAAACCAGATACTCATAAATGAGTTGCCAGAAGTCAAGCGTTGCACCAGAAGAGTCAAATATATGCTAAACATTTTAAATGAACCTCGGCTGCAGCATCTTGACATCTTCACTGAGAGCATTACGTTTCTCTTTGTGTCAGCTTCTTATATCATATTCCACGGTGACTTCTTCCTCCCAATGCAGAGTGATGGATGCAGCTGTCTGCATTTTTATGTTGGATCTCCCAAAGTGAAGCTAATGCTAACATGTTAGGTGTCTGGTAATGAACAACCCCTATCACGATTAGCATTAACCTCAACCTGGGAATATTTCATCATCACTGCTGGTGCTCAGGCTGTTGAGGATGTGCTGCAGGGGGTGACATGGTGTGGACAGATAGTTTATCTGTGTTTCATTCATAAGTATTCACTACATAAGGTAAAAAACATTTGATGATAACAACAGATAAACAATAAAAACATTGACTTATTGTATTGTATGTATGAATATGTACATATTGCATGAATTGTATGTGTGTGTGAAAACAAATTTGAATGCAGGACTTTAACCTGTGACACTAGACACTGATGAAAGCAATACAAGAAACTATTAACTGAATGAAACATGTTTACTCTTTGTGTAAAAATTTTAATAAGAATGGTTAATCAATGTTAAAAACACTGAGGGGGAAGATACTATCATCTCTATCTTAATTCTTATTTTGCCATAGTTGAACCCCAATACTCATCACTCATATCTTCCCTTTAACAAGTTTAGGTTGAAAGTCTGATAAAACATCATGGGTCACCATTTTCTTTAATTCAGCCTGGCATGTTTGTTAAAATTAGTGGTCTGAAATACATTTCTCTTGGTTTGAAATGTGTGTGTGTGAGCCTCTCAAGAATCTTAAGGATTGAAGAGTAAAAATCTGAAACAGTCCAGGTGTGAGGCAGCTGCATCTATGCGGAAGATGTCTCTCTCCATAGATGATATGAGGTGAAGCAGAATAGAATAGAATCAAGGTACTAATGTCAGGAAGTAAGTTTGTCTGTGTGTTTGTATAAATGGTAGTTAAAGTTACTCACCTGTTTCCTTCCTCTTTCAGCACTGATCTCTCTCTCTCTCTCTCTCTCTCTCTCTCCGGTCTGCTCTCCGCCCTCTGTATTTGTCTCGCTGTCACCAACTGAACAGTAAACCAAAATGTGGGTTTACATGTCTTTTATACACTTGCGTGTGACTCATGTGAAATTCCCCGTCTAACAGAATGACTATTAAAAAGAAAAAGAAAATCACACAACAAATTTGCAGTAAGATGCCATTATCTTTTATGTAAATGCTGCCTACAGAAAATGTATTCATTTCTTGGATTCAGACAGGTTATTTACAGTTTGGCAGTTTGACATCATGAATGTTTGTTTGATTATATGTCAAACATGAAATCGGGAGAGATTGAATAAAAAAAAAAAGTGATGATTTAGGGGAAATGGACACTATAGCCACACATTAAATGAATCTGATTAGGATATCAAATTTCATATACATGCCAGTTTGAGCTCTGTCTGATGGCGGTGGTGGATCAGGAGAGCAGGTCATCCATTGATTATGATGTTGGCGGTTTGGTCCGAAGCTCCTCCTGTCTGCATGTGAAAGTGTCCATGAGGAAGACAGTTGTTGCTCCAAGGTGCTTTACAGCAGCCCACTGCTACTAAATGCTTAGGATGACTTATATGTGCTTGCAGCGGTCTGTTAGTGTGTGAAGTGTGGATTTGGGATCATCAGGCAACCATGAATATCTGTTTGAATCAAAGTTTGTACCAACCAATTAGTCAGAGATGTTGGGACATTTCAAAGTGGAAACTGTGACCTGCTGCTGGCAGAAAAAAGTCTTTCATTTTCTTCATTTGATCATCAGTTCTGTAAAAAAAACTCCATGGCAATTTTTACAGCAGGTGTTGAGATGTGTCAGGTGCTAATATGCAAACTAATATGACAACCTTATGATGGCGCTCAAAGAACAGTCAGTAATGTTTGTAATGGATACATACGGTTTGTCCTTCAGGATTTGGAACATCTAACAACATTTTAACAAACTTTCTGTTGGAAACTGTCTCCTATTATTTTCATATTTACACCTTTAATGGCACAGATATTACACATGCGTTTCATGCCACCTGTCCAATCACTTAACAATATGAGTGTGCAGGCTCGTGAGATGAATTGAATGTCTGTTTGACAGTTATGGGAGTGTCACCATTGGGGATTTTGAAAGAGACCCTTTTCCACTAAATGACTGTGATCCTGCACACCATCCTCATTACATATCTCATATGTTGCCTATAAACTGGCCCTGAATCTCACTGCCCGCAGTGTTTGCTTGTGGTTACCCAGTAACCAAGTCATAGTGCTCTGTTTCTGAGAAGAAAAGGTGCCTCCCCATCCACTCTCACTATCTATCCCACCCCACTCTTCTCCAGCATGACAGCAGCACACTTTGGCTTCACGCTAATGTAACTCTTGTCTTACACTCATTCAGAGGACTTGTGTCGCGTACATCTCATTCCTGTGAATGTGTCAAAGAGGAAACACATTAGAAAAGACAGATTGACGACATAGTAGTCAAAGGGAAAAGATTAAAAGTACATGAGGAGGCGGGGGAAGAAGCAGAGGTGCAGCAGGGACCCTCCCCTTCATGTACTGGAAATTCACAATATGTAATATGCCAGCTGAGGAGGCTTCAAACTCAATCCTCACTTTTTCTGTCTGGTTTTCTGTCTCCTCCCTCTCATAGATTACTAACATAGGGAGGAAGTTATAACTTATATAGTTATAACTTTCCCTTTTCACTTTACAAATATATTATGTGAAGGTGAGAGAAATAGAAAGAGAGGAACTGACATCATATTTAGATGTAAGGAGAACGCAGATATAATCTTTCTTTAAAGTTCAAGGGGAGAGACAAAACTACATTTTGTCTAGAAAACCGTGTTTTTACCACCTTTACTCATAACCTCACCTACTTTTGATTCTTTGTGATCTACTACTGTGAAAACCAGAAATGAAAGCTAGTGTGAACGTTTGTCCATCAGAGCAAAATTATTTCATGCGTTGAATTTAAGTTGAGTGAAAAAAAAGTTCTTTACTGCTGTGTTTCTACAGAGACGAGCTCCGTTTGAGTGTTTCCACGTGGGCAAACTGAGGGCTTGATGTCACTCTGTTTTCCTGTCATGTGTATTATACGCATGAGAGAGAGTAGACATACGACTGATGTGATCTGATAACATTTCCAGCTCATCTTGTCTTGGTCCTCGAAGTGTTTTCAGACAATGACAGACCAAAAGCATCTTCTGTTTTTACTGCAAAACAAAATGAAACAAGTAATGAACACTAGAGCAACAGAGATGTCTTTGATTCCTTCTCTTTCACGGCAAAATTCAAATACAAGCGCTTGGCTTCCCCGACCAAAACCCCTGCAGCTAAAATTAGCAGGTTTAAAGGAAGTGTGGGTGAGCTTCAGAAGTGGAAAGACCAACACTGGTTATGATTCAATTCCCTAATCTACTTTTAAGATACGCACGTCTCAGTTATGGGGTTATTGGAAGTGATAGTCAACATCAACTGATTCAATGAAATTTTGGCAGGAGGAATGACTACTTGCACTTTTTTTTTTTTATCCAAAGCCTTTTAAGCCTTTTGATTCCCAAAAATGTGATACCAAATAAATACATATAGTTTCACATACATACGCTTTATAGTTTCATGTATATATTTTCACTATAGCACTACAGTGGCCAACATAAAAACATGAACGGTGCCCTCTAGAGCAAGAGGCAGAGCAGCAAGGAAAAACGTTATCGACTCTGGTTCAAGCAGGAAAAGTTAACAGAGTTTGCTTTTTCCGTTCCTGTAGAAACATGGCGGCAGAAACAGGAGGAGGACCTGCTCCAATGACTCATTCTAAGTTAACAATAACACAGTGATTCCTATGTTCAGGTTATTATACAGTAAATAAACATTTGTCAATACTATACTGTATTTCTGTCAACAGTTATAGTCAATGATGTTGGAGAGCCAGCAAGATTTGAAAGTGACACTCCCTCTCACCCCTACTTTCCACTCCATGTGGAACGATGCCGATGTCTGTTGCTGTCCGTCATTCGCCATTCACGCCAGATCTGTTGCGGCTACACCGGACAACTGGAATCGCGAGGACTAATGCAATCATCGATAATGTCATAGATAATACCATGTTGTTATAATATTATTCTGGACCTCCACAATCAGCATCTCCTTGTCCACAGTGTTAAAAAGCTGTCAAAAAAAAGTCTTTTTTTTGTCCTCCTGCCGATTAGACGATCCGCCTCAAACACATATTATTTTATTTTGAAAATAAACTGGATGTTTTATTTTTTTGTCTGGACACAACTTCCTGTCCCCACGATCTGCTCTGTGCTGAATTCATTTGCCGTGCTCTGACGTCTGACAAAAATAGAAGCTCTTTTGATTTGTTTTGGCAAGCGTGGGCGGTGTTCTGTGTTCAGTGGAAACTGACACATTGATCTGAATGGAAATGTATCGGGTCCTACAAAATGCCGGCATCGTTCCGCAGTGTGCTGAATATTTCCAGCAACGGTGAAAAATGATGCGGACAGAGGGGGTCATGGGGTCAAGGATGAGACATGAAGGCATCTGATTGGTTCTTTCCACTCAGACCGATTGGCAGGGATTGGTCAGAAAATCACTAGTTGCTGTTACTAGTTAATTCATTCGAAAAAAATAACTCAATTATTTGGCTGATTACTGATCAAAAAGTAATGCGTTGCTGTTAAAAGGAACTGTTTGAGTCCTCTTTAGGACCCTGGGGAGTGAGAGTGCCTTATGGTGTGTTCATGGAGGTCGGAACTTGGAGCTCAGATCAACTTAACCTCAAAGTTTAGTGCTCCCAGCTCTTCCAGCCTTACAGGCGCACAACTAAAAATGTAGCTACTGTTTATGTCAGTAGCAGATAGCATGAATTCTATGTCAGGTTGATTAATCCAACTTTGGAGATCCAACTTCTAAATTCTGTTGTATCTAAATTGTATCTAAATTCTGACTTGAAGCTTAGAAATTCCGACATTCATGTACAACTTGAACACACCATGAGTTGAATCAATGCTCCCAATGCTGCTGTAATCACATTTACCGTTGCTGTTTGTCGCCTCATGTTGGGAAAGTGGGGGGACAGATCAATGTCTCTATGAATCTGAGGGGGACATGTCCCCTGTCTCCAGAGACATCTCAGAGCATGAATGAAAGCAACCTGAATTTACCAGTCAGGAAATTATTTACCAAGCAACAGACAAACACACCATATTGTAAAGGTGTTTAATTGTTTTAAAAGTAATTCCTTAGAGTAGGTCAATACTAGTTACTTCATTCAAAAAGTAACTCAACGTGTTACTATAACACCATTAATGCCCAACACTGTTAGAGACACATATGAACAACAAAATACAGCTCACATTTCTGGACAGCCATGATACTCAGGGAGCTCAATCTGAGGAAAACATGATCAGACTCAAAACCTCTAGATGACTCTAAACAAGAAGCCAAGAGATGTGACGAGGAGCGACGAGAAGTGACGAGAGGTGACAGACTGTGAGGTGCAGTACGGTGCCGCCAGCGCTTCTAAAATTACTCCAGCGAAATCGGCAAATCAATTTCATATCAATCCCAAAGTGACAAAGAGGAAAATTAAGGGATTTTTATCTAGAATTTCAATATGTTTTAGTTATCTTTTTCTTTTAATTAGAGTTTTGATTTATTTCAGTTAACAAAAATGTTTTTTCAATTCTAGCTTTTGTCATTTTGTTCATTTTCGATAATGATAATAACTTTGCTTCAAAGTGCTTGTTACAGACTTAATTTGATTGAGATCTGTTTGCTTTTTTTTCACAAATAAAGCTGGTTTATTCTCTTTTTCTGAAACGCACAGACGATTATAGGGATATGTTTCAGATCATGACATGATCTGAAACATATCCCTATCATGAATCCCTAGCATGAATAATTTGTGGTAAATCTATGGGATATAATGAAACAATGTTTAGAAAGGTGGTTCCTACTTTAGATTCAAGTAGGAATGTACTTCAGTAGAACTGAAGCAGTATATAAAGCAGATCACACTAACACCATCTTTACTGCAACATTGAAGTGATGTGAAATATATCACTAATTATGATTCGTTGATATAAAAACCTACTGTACTATACCATCAATAATCTGTCAAAAATGTAACTGCCACACATTAAAACATTAAACCAACCCTGTTTGAGTTCTAAGATATTAACTTTAATCAGTTTCTGTGATGTTATATTTAGTATAAAACTGCCTCATACTTAAGTATTTGATATTGATTAAGAATTGATTAATGGTGCCCTTAAATCAAAGGTGGCAGAATGTATACAAATAAACATTAATTGCATTTTTTGCTGTTAATAAATGAACAAAGACAAGCTGACAACAGTATTAATACACATAAAAATATATATTTTTTTATAAAATGAATTTAATAAAAATTACATTCTTAACACCATGAATCCATTTGTAGTTTGTAGTAGCAGTTTATAGTTTGAATTAGCTTTTAACGAGCAGATTTACAAAAGTGGTTTAAAGGTTCCTTTTTGTGGGACACAATAGGCAACCATTTAAAAATAATATTTTCAGTACAAATGTGACTGAACCATTTAAAGCTGCTCATTATTTTATCCATCACAAATCAATTCAACATTAAAAAAAATCCAGAAATGCCTGGTTAGATTTCTTGGTAGTTTAAGAATGAGCAGCACTGCCATCTGTTGGTGAAGGCCAACTATTGCAGCATCATTGTTAAAACCTCTTGTATGTTGTGGCTTCACATCACAGTCATTAAAATCATCATAGAGTTTCTTTGATTTTAATGAACAAGCATAAAAGACCAAAACCAACAAGTTCTGTTTGACCAAAAACTATTTAAACCAAATCAATGAGCCACACTGTTGCACCATATTACCATAAATATGGCACCATAGTTTTTTTTGAGTCACGATAAGTAAGTTCCTTACTGATGAGAAAATTGTCTAAAATCATAGAAATCTAAGCAATATTTCACAACACTCATAACTTGTGCACATAACACCTCCTTTATGATTGCTAGTGCAATCTGTCAACCTTTTTTTTTTTTTTTTTTTTTTTACCTTTTTCCTGTTTGGATGTTAAATTATTCAAATTTAACCTTAAAGGTTAACGATTACTCGTATAGAACAATGGCACCGCTTTTCATTTTTGAAACACAAAATGATCTAATCTAAGTTTTGATGTTCAGAGATATGTTCATAGGAAGGAGTGTGTGTTGCAATCACACAGGAAAGAGAGAGAGAGCAAGAGAGAGCAAGTGTGCTTATAAGAGCCTGTAGACACTCCTTTTTTCTTTATCTCCTGTTTCATTTCTCCCACACACACAAGGCAAATACAGCAGGTAAGGAGCAAACTCTTTAAATGAACATCCTAATAATGAAAAACAGCTTTTTAACACTGAGAGATCGTAGCCAATCCTAAACTTTACGGTCACTATAGATTCCAGAAATCTGAACTTCATTAGCTTTTAATCAGGGAATCACAACAGGAAACAGTAAGCTTGGCTCAGGTAAGCGGCGTTGCTACTGTGTGGAGGGAGGTGTGTTCATTAACACAGGAGTGTTTGCATGCATGCTGTTCTCATTCCAGCTGCAGACAAACAGGCCTGGTCTAGATGTACGTTCAGGTGGGGGCTGCAGGAAGAGTTAACAGATTCCTTTCTCTGTAATCATTACTGCAACTACAACACATGACACATGTCCTGTAAGGGTCTACTTATTAATCAGGATGTAGGGACAAAAATACGTGGAGACTAAACTACCATTTGCAGACAAAAAGTAGGTTCTTGTGTATTTAACCATCAGAATTAGAAGGTTAATGGTTTCAGAGGGGTTTTGGTTAAGTCTCCAGCAAATTAATGTAAGGCAATGCAATGTCCTCTTAAGAGACATGACATGGATTGCAGGGCTACACTCACCATACTGCATGAAATTAGATTACTATTAGCTGCAATGCAGGAGAGGTAACAAACAAAACAAAACAGAGCAAATGTAAAGAAGGAAGGAAGTGTGTGGTGTCGTGTCGGTGTGATGTGGACACTGGTCTGTCTGTGTTTTAGGCAAGTGACACATGTGAAATCTACATGCAATCATGCATGTTACACACTTCCATTTTTGTCAGTGGTAAAATAGATTGCTTTCTGTTTGTGTGCATCTCTGACAAATCAATGTCTACTGTGTGTCAGCTCATCGCTTCAATGGAAGATTTGAATGGGACACAGTTTCCTGTCCATGCAGTGGACCGGCTGCTGAGCAGCAACACCTCCATCAGCTCCAGCAGCTCCTGGCAACAGGACGCAATCAAGGGAGTCCAAATAGCAGCAACACTGCTCATCTTCCTGGTGAGAAATCCTCTACAAATACTGTACACTACCGCTGCACACAGGGGTGGAAACACAGACGTAATGATAGTCGAGATCATCTGTTGGTTATGAGGTTTGAGCCCTGCAAACACAACTTTGCTCACAGCCACTGAATGATCCATCTTTTGTAAATATGTGCCCTCTTAATATATTTTAAGGAAAATTGTTCAACATTTTGGTAAAAACTCTATGTTTTTGAAAGTTGAGAGTCACTCTCATATCTGTACAGTAAATATGAAGCTGGAGCAAAGAGTCAGTTAGCTTAGCATGGCACAAAGACTGGAAGTAGAGGGACACAGCTGTCTACGTTCAAAGGTGACAACATCCTCTGCAGCTCACCAATTATGACGACGTGACATCTGTTTTGTTTAAAATGCACAAAAATGCTTAGTGTGGAAAAATTAGATGTTGTGGTTTAATGGGGGTGGTGTGTTCATTTTTTTTTGTTTTTGCACTGATATAGAAAGTGTTTCTTTGAGCTTTGGAGGTACAGGTAGACAACAGACAGTGCTTTAAAAGTCTGTCATCCTGAATAATTGGTGCTCTTGGTTTTTCAAGGTGGGTGTACCCCTGAACGGGTTGGTGGTTTGGGCACTTGGACCGCGGCATAACCGTCACCTGGTGCGCAGAGGCAGCTGTGAGGAGACACGTGCTGCTAACAGTTTCCGAATTTATGTCCTGAATCTGGCCCTGGCTGACCTGGTGCTGCTCCTTCGTACACCCCTCATGCTGGGCTACGTCGCTCACAACTACAGCTGGCCTTTTGGCCGGGTCTTCTGCCACGTGGTCGTGTTCCTGCGAGGCCTGGGGCTATACGCCTCTGCTTTCCTCCTCTGTGCTGTGGCCCTGGAGCGATGCCTGTGTCTGCTGAGGCCAGTGTGGGCACGACTGCGACGCCCCTCCTGGGCTGTTCCTCTGGCCTGTGGCATCTTGTGGCTGATAGCCACCATCCTGGCTGCCCCCTATCTCAAGAGCGCCGTCCTGATGAACACAAACGGGACATACCAGTGCCTGGAGAGTGGCAAGTTTGACATGGCGCTATTTATCACAGAAACAATAGCAGGGTTCATCTTGCCCCTGCTGGTGTTTTTGGGAAGCAACCTGGCTGTACTGCTCACCATTCACCAAGCAGTGCCCCTAACACCCACCTCCTCCACCCCTTCAAATGCCCGCAGGATGACAAGGATGTACCACGTGCTCTTTTTCACCATGCTCCTCTTCCTCACCTGCTGGGTACCTTATTTTGTTTGTCGGTTCCTGCGGGCCTTGGCCTTCAGTGAAGGAATAGCCATTGGCACGTACATATCTCTGTTCCTGGTGTACATCAAGAGTGCTCTTAACCCGGTGCTGTATGTGTTTGCAGCCCGAGGCTTGGGCCGCGCTATCAGAGCTTCAGTTGTCTCCACTATTGAAAAACTTTTCAACGATGAATCCACAGACTCCATAAGAAGGAAGTCACTGAAGAATTCATTAATGAACTCACAGATGTAACGGAGTGGTCAACAATATTTGTGTTTTTTTCCCCAGATTTAAGTAGTTTTTTACATTAAAATCATAAATGCCTGAGCGCAGTAACATTATTATTAAGCATTATTTTTAACTGATTGGTTTCTCTATTTGCACTGTTTGTTCGTACACACCCAACAGTTAGCTGTGTATTTAAAGACCATTTTGAGGGCAATGGAGAAATAAGAATTTATGTCATTAATGTTATATTTCCCAGGATATAACACATGTGGTGTAGTGGTTAGCACTGTCGCCTCACAGCAAGAAGGTACTAGGTTCGTTTCCTGGCCTGGGGCCCTTCCATGTGGAGTTTGCATGTTCTCTCTATGTCTGTGTGGGTTCTCTCAGACTTCCTCCCACCATTCAAAAACATGCATGGGGATTAGGTTAATTTGCTAACCCCGTAACCCTATGTGAGGATAAGCGGTAGAGGATGGATGGATGGATAATACATGTAGAGATGTAAGAAAGCATTAAGTTGTCTTGGATTGATGGCACCAGAAAGATTGCTCACCTCCAACATGACAAAATTACAACATGACAGTGAATTGCAAGAGGATTATACTGCACCATGTAGATATGTACGTTAAGTGAGATGAGTAAAAGTACATGACTGAAGACTCCAGAAATGCTGCTTCTGTTGTGGCACGCTTAAGGCAGGGTCATAATTGGGCATGAAAATGAAATCATGAATCATCTTGTCTGTTAGTTCATGGGCAAGGAACACCTTCATGGTAATAAACAAATCAAAGTGAATGTATCATTATGTCAGTGCCAGCTCCCTGGCCCTGGGCTAACCTTTGTCATAAGGACTCCTCCAAGATAACACACTGTTCATCTTGCATGCACTCTCTCTCTCTACTATGGACCAAGCAATGTGATACTGAATTTAACTGATCAGTTGCTCAGATCCATCAATCTGATGAACTCTTGCTCCAAATGACCAGGCTAGTTTATGGTACCAGTTGTGCCTGATAAACCAATGAATGTACATGGCTGTAGGCTCTTGAAAGACTGAGCAGGAAGTTATTATGTCGCAGGATTATTATCTCACTGAACACATCCATATCTGATAAGACTTTTTTGCATAGTTGTTGTATGTATTAGACCACCTATTCTGTCAATGTTGACAAAAGGGGTGAAACTATAATTAATGGTAACTTAACATTTATTTTCTTTCTACATTAAAACATGAATAAACAAAAGTAAATGTCTTTAAATTGCATGTGTTTAATTGCATCTGATCATATAGTCATAGTCATCTGGGGCTCTCAGGTCTTCAAGGTCCAACCATCTCTGGTTGGGTTTTTAGGTTCAACTACAGATCATATCAAACTTAATGGTATATATACTGAGGGCCGAGCGGAGGAAAAGGGGCATCTGCCTCTGTAGCTACTTTAGCTTTCCAGTAAGACAAAATAACCAGAAAACTGTCTCAAAATGTGAATGTCAGTGAAATTGATATCATTTATTTCGTCTTATTTTTTTCTGCCAATATGATCTTTTTATTTTACCAAATTGCTTTTCCAAACTTGAAAGAAGGGGTTTCGTTCACTTTCAAATTTACTGTCTGAGAACAACCAGTCAAAAGTGGAAATGAGTATTACTGAGACAAAGTAATATTTCCCCAAACACCAAAGCGCCAATCAATGGGGAACCCCCTGAAATCAAACCAGTAAATGGCCTTTTAAAAACAAAAAATACAATGATTTCAGACCTTCATACACAGTGATTTGGTGAGATTCCCCTATGAGGATGATACACCACTGATTGAGATGAAACCAGGGTTGAAGAGCATGTCAGCATGTCTGTGTGCCTGTAGAAGCAATGCCTCAGCGTCCCCACTGGCTTCACATTTCTGAAGGATTTCTCCCAGTTTCCTGGCAGTGGTCTCAGAGTCACTGTCTGGTATAATTTTTCTCAGTCGAGCCTGAAGAAAACAAAAATATTAGGCACTGCTGTGTGATTTGGTGTGTTTCTAGTAAATGTAGAGTATTTTGTCAGTGATTTGTAAAATGTTCCCAGAGACTGACACTAGAGCAAAGCGTTACTGTGCAGTTGATAAAATGGACAAAGACAACACAGAACCCCAATGTCTCTCTGCCTTTCGTAAGCCAGATTTCATTTTTTTTCACAATATTACAAAGATGTTTCACAACAGAAACTTCCTTGTGCATTTGCGGAGGAAGTACCCACTTGTACAATTTGACAGCATGTTATTCACAAAAAGAGACTGAACCACATGAAATCTTGTGTAAACAGCTATCATTCAAAAGGGACCAGTCAAGCTGATACTCGATTTTCTGAAAGTGTGTTTTGTCCACCACCACCCACACTTACCTCTAATGTTTCATTTTTTTGTGGATGTAGAGAGGGGAGGTTGAGATCAGCTTTTTCAGCTATCTGTAAAATCTGTGTGAGCAGAGGAAGAGACAGACTGCATGAGCACAATTTAATAACTTTACCTTTTCCTCTTACAAAGGAGTGTGACTCTCATGACAAATATTTCCTGGAGTTACTGCTCAGACCCATTTTCTAAAAAAAATATGTCGCTCACACAACAGTGACATTTTAACTGCTGCAAGTTGTTCAACTGAATTTTTTGTGGTGAAAAGCAGTCACCCACTTCTTTTCTGGGTTACCTCAATTCTGATGTCTACACTAATGAAAAAAAATTGAAAATTTTAGACCCTTTTGTCAGACTTATTAGATATTTGGGGAAATGTGATGACAATGAAGATATTTTCCAGAGAATTTTAGAAAGATATGTTATGAAATAATGCATCAAGACCAAGATTTTCTCTCCCAAACAGATTTAAAAGGAAACAAGTTTACACATGATGTGTGCATGTGGGAGTGTAGAGATCTGAATCTGTTGGTTACAGTGCTGTACTCGACTGTGTCACTCCTGCTGAATGAAAGATGCAGGTAAATAGACCTTTACAAGCAAGACTGAAAACACACAAAGAAACTCAAAACTCATTTTGACATCAGCGTTAGATGAATACTTATATAAACAAAACAACATCATGTTGTACTAGTTCAGGGCACAAAGACATTTTATGTTAGTGCTTTACATTAGCACCTCTTTAGCTTTGTCCTCCTCCTCCTCCAGCTGGTCTCTCAGTAAACTGCATGTGTGCTCTAAAGAGACAGTCTGCTCCTCTGTGCTCTCCAGAGTTTGGACAACAGCCTTCAAGTCTTCCTGGAAACAACACAACACAACAAGGTATCATGTAACACAATTACTGACACTATTTACTTGTCCAGCTGCACTGCATTGCAGCTGTAATTATTGGATTATTATGCTGTTCACTGCACTTATGACTGCAGCTAACTTCTACTTTCATCATTGATTATTTTTTTGCATAGTCCATATATCTTTATAAAATGACAAAACATGGTAAAACATGCCCACTGCAAGATCTCTGGGACCAGGGTAACACTGGATATCAACCTGCTTGTACAGATGTAGTTTAAAATAAGAGAAAAATCAGCAAATCCCCACTTTTTAGAAGCTGTAACCAACACATGCATGACTTTTGTCTTGCTTAAAAATACTTAAATGATCTTTGAATGACCAAAATCCTTGTAAGTTAATTTTCCATCAAAACACTACTAATCAATTAATGAACTACTAAGTGTTGCAGCACAAATTGCCCTGTGAAAATCAATGAAAGATTATAGTTTAAAAACATCATAGAATATGACAGTCTAACCGTAGCAGTCTCCTCAGTCTATCGTTTCTCACCTCCAGAGTGCTCAGGGTCGTCTTTCCAACCACCGACTTCTTGGCCTCCTCTTGGTGGCGTTTAAATGATCGCTCCAAGTTGTTTTGTTTCTGCACTGGAACTTTGAGCTCTGCACATTGAGCAAGAAACCTAATGGGGTTTGGGAAATGTGTCGGTAAAAAACAAAACTGTGAGTGCATCTAAGACATGATTTTTGACAATCATTTCTTTTCTGCTCAAAACTTTAAATAATAGTGTTTGGATCGATACTAGAAAGCTTAAGCATCAGTGTTGGGTGATAATCATCATCAACTGTCACTGGATTTGTATCATGATGATATGATCAAGTCTTTTTACAGTACGTGCCCTTATTTGGGCATAAAGGCCTGTGCTATGAAGCAAGTTCAACATGCCCAGGATATCTTTTTATGATCTGGCTTCACTAACTCCAACAAGTACAATCACACTTTAGCCGTCATACAACGGTTGTTATCATCTCACTAAGTCAACTCAGGTTTTTTTTCAATCTAGCAACGGGAGTCTTCAAATAATAGAGTGTTTGCAACGTACGAATAGTCACAAACATGAACAAGCATACAATCAGCAGAGCTGACAAATACTGACGTATTAGACAAATATGAAGAAGTCAAACCACAGACTGTAATGTGACTACACAGATTGACGACATGACGGCTCATGGATGGTTATAGAAAAATGGTATCTGACATTTTAGGGAGTTCTTATCACACTGGTGTATGTTTAGGCGTTTTCTGATAAGTTTGGGTTCAATTAGTTATTTGAAGCTATGAAAAGGAGGGGGTGGAGGACACGTCAGGAGTGACAGCTGTGATTTTCTGGTACAGTGAGAGAAAACTGAGACATATCATTCATCTTTATATAGTCTGTGAGTTGTGAGTAAACACATAACTGAGGCTAAAAGCATCACAGCAGCAGGAGGACAGTTGGCAAAAAAAGAAAAAAAAAACAGACTGTGTGAATGCCTAAATTAACAATAATAAAACATCAGTGCCTCATCTATAGCATGAGTAGATCTGACTGCAATTATATTTGTGTATTCCAATAAATTAATGTGTTGCAAAGATTTATTCTTATGGAATAGAATGAATAATTTATTTATCCCCTTGAGGAGAGTAC
This sequence comes from Synanceia verrucosa, assembly GCA_029721515.1. NCBI lineage: Eukaryota > Metazoa > Chordata > Actinopteri > Perciformes > Synanceiidae > Synanceia > Synanceia verrucosa. The sequence goes on from CM056549.1 coordinate 20,464,916, forward strand.
AATGAAGTCATATTCTTTCAGCTGAAACCCTGGTGGTGTGACACAGACAGAGTAAGTTTAAAAATAAAAATAAAAAACACACACACACACACACACACACACACACAAAAACATAATTCAAACAAACAGATGTACTTCCTTATCTTATAATTACTCACAGCATGCATAAAAGTACCTAGCACAAAGTCACATAGTCTGGTCCTTCTTGCGATCTGCACACCGAGCTTTGTTTGGTAAGCAAAACTTTTATACATAACCTGCTACAGAGCATGTAAGGTGTTTTTTGGCAAGTGAGCCACCATCACAAACCTGAAGTTACCCCAATAACGTCAAATCCTACTTCGTTGTACAGGCCTCTGGTTCATGCCATACATTTACATCCTCACCTGGTTTTCATTATGTTCAGATGTTCCTGGCTCTCTTTCTTCTCTTTTTGCTTCAAAGCAAGAGTTGCTCTGAGAAAACAAAACAAAGTGTCCTTACAAAGTTGATTTTGATCACAATTCATTGACTATAATTGAAGCACCTCCTTGTTTTGAGGGGGAAATTGGCACAACTGACCCACACTGGATTTTCCAGGACAATACCTTTATCGAGATTTGAAAGTTTAAAAATCTGATAACAATATGTCAACTTGGCAATGCTCTTTGAACAAACTATGTAGAGGTGAAATCGTGTTGTGTCTCAATGACCTTAAAACCAGCATTTTTCTGTACTGCAATCTATTGGTACTCATACAGAAAAGAAACAGAAAAAAACTAACTTATATGATTTACTCTTCAAAGTGGCCACTTTTGCATTCTTTTCATACAAGATAATAAAAGAAAGTATAAGGATATTGTATGTATCATATAATATTCTGATAAAAACCCAAATCATAGAAGACTCCTTTTGTTTAAATTTACTAAGGATCTTATATCTGGATTCACTGTTGTATGCTTTACATAGTTTCATACAAAGGCGATACAAATTTTATAAGATTTATCTATACCTTTTCCATATGGGTATTTATCTGTCAACATACTGTAGACACACACCAGTAGCAACATATCTCCAGTAAGCTGGGGACCGAACTGGCTCTTGAAACAATTCATACAAGAACTTACACTCCTAGGTATGTATAATGTATAATTTAATGCAATCCAGAATAACAGCTCATAACTAAATATAACCCAATTTTTAGTAAACATATGATGATCTATTCAAACTTTTGGACTGCATGTTTATTACTGAGATTATCATTAGTGGTGATGTTATACTATCCCACATTATTATGACTGAAATGTGGCAAAATTTTATTGATACCTGTCAATATAATGCAGTCCAGTCCAATACCACTTCAAACTACAACCTTAATGATAAACTTAAAAGTTGAATTGACTCTGACAAGGTGGCTGATCTGTTGAATCAGATTTTACAGACATACCTAATAAAGTGGTCATGGCCCAAGAGTGTGACAAAATATGACTTTTCATAGTAACAACAGGTAAAGTGTTCAGCTGTGAAATAACTCAGGGAAACTCACAGTATTGACAAGTCCATGATGTCCTCCAGAGCCCTAATGGAGGATCCTGGCATCAGCTTCCACTTCTCCTCACCTCTGACTTTGTTAGGGACTGAAGATGAGGAGCCTCCAGCTGTTTCAGGACACAAACACAGGAAGGTAGCAGGAAGCAACGACAGCGTGGTTAGTTTGCTTTGTGATCCAAACTAACATTTATAAACGACACCGTGACAAAAACAAAACATCAGTTTTAACCTTTCCTCTTCTGCGCTGGTTTTTGGTGGTGAGTGGTCTTGCCATGGTTATTTTCACTGGGCTGCGGGTCCTGTAAAACATTATGAAAGCTTGAGAAGCAATGCTAGGATACAAGCTAACACCGTTTATCTCACCTTACCTGGTGCTCTTCTGCTGTCGTCTGGTTAGTCTTATCCTTGTTTTTCAGATTAGGTGCTTTTGATGCGGCCCGACTGGAACCTCTAACGGGCTTCATAGCAGCTAACGGTAGCTAGCTTAGTTAACGATAAAGTGACTATAAAGGAAATATAGTAACTTTGACGGAACGCTGTGTTTTAACCAGTCTATGGTTAACGACAAGCTAAACTCACGTAAATAAACCTAACATTAGTGTACATATTAACACCTGAACAAGTTATATACAACGTCAAACCACAAATGTAGTACGCCTATTTACGAATAAAATCACAAAACAACAGGTGTCAACATCTCGAGCTGGTTTCATTTATTTCCGCGCTGCTTTTTTTTCGAAGTTTTGCGCAAACTCAGTGCGCTGAGGTAAATAACTATGCCCCAGAGTGTTGCCTGACAGGCAGCATTTCATGTCAGGCTGCGGCTGTTAGGTTAATACACACAGGCTAAAGTTATTATCAGGACCAGAGGGACGAAGACTTCATGTTCAGAACTTAAACTCATAAAGCCTTCGTGGAATGTTCACAACCCCAGGACGACGGAACTACCTGTCAGATTTTTTGGAGGGTAAAATTAAGACACATTTTTACACAGTACATTGAAGCCATTTTGGGAAATGTGATTGATACACATTAATCTTTTAGCTTTTCTGGAAAAAAAAATAATCATCACAAGGGGATTTGCATGTTCATAGTCTCCTGTGTTAACTAACAGCCTTGTTTAATTTCTCAGACGGCTGGTTCATGTAGAGGTGCTGTCTCTACCCCAGCACTCCACAGCTCTCCCCCACCCCATTTCACTCCTTCTAAGCACCCATGCTGATGTCCAAGGTGGCTGCTTTTCATTCACTGTAACACTTTCTGTTCCTGTTGGATCCTGCAGCCGAGCTGGCAACCTCTATTCAGGGGAGAGGGAGAGGGGAGACACCGCTCTACAGTAATTTGACAGTGATTGCAGTACCAGTTTTGGCCACAATCCTACATACAGTTCCTTTAACTGAACAGTATCTGATTACAACACAAGTAAAATGTTGTTGCTTTAATGCAACAACGGAGCAATGCACCCAATCAACATTGCTATTACTTTGTGTGTTTCTTATATTTATCATGTACATATATTACTTTATACCAGAAAATTAATTAACCAGCAATTTGAATTCCTCATTAAACCTGTAACTGCTTGTTCCACCTTAAATAGAAAACGTGATCTTCATTCGCTCTATTATACAGCTTATACAAGAAGGTAAATACTGACAAAACTACTACTTTGTGCTTTGTATGCGTTCCTAATGTAGGGTACATACTTGTTTTCATCTATCTCTTACATCTTCTTGCAGCCAAGTAGGCAAAAAGATGTTCAAATTCAATGCTGTCACAACACTTAAGTCATCATGTGAAATTGTAATACATAATCTAGTTTATTAGGTTTTTTTCAGAAAGAGGAAAAATAACTCTTAAACAAAATGCAAAATTATTTGCGTAAAAAAAAAAAGGGAAGAAGATTGCCAAATATGACTGAATGGTTGTTTCCTCCATGGTGGTGGTCTTGATGTTGTTACAGTACAACACTGTATTGATTTCTGTCCCTCATGTCTGTCACACCCTCCATGGGAGGTGAAATTTGCCTGTGAAGCGTCCGTGGTTGTGCAAGTCAAAGGGGCTGAGCACCCTCCTGATACCCAGCATGTTGCCATGTGCTATCTTCTTGAAGGTCCAGGGATTCTGGTTGTTCTGCTCCATATCAGCCTGCTTCTTTTGCATGGCCGCTAGGCTCTCTCTGCTCATCACCTATAGGAAGAACAAATAGCTAATTACTAGAAAAGCACTCAGAGAGCGCATACCTCCACCAAAGCGGCGGCAGTGGCGACAACTTTTTATTTAAAGTTACCTCCGCTGCCAAGGAGGTTATGTTTTCACCAGGGTTTATTTGTTTGTTGGTTTGTCTGTTAACACAAAAAGTGGCCTAACTTAAAACTGATTAATTTTTGGTGGTGATCGTGATATGATCCGATTTAACGGCACCACCAAAAATTAATCAGTTTTAAGTTAGGCCACTTCCGGCCAATCCTGAAAATTTCATCAAAAACCGTCCATACCTTTTTGAGTTACTTTGCAAACCCACAACTAAACAAACCCTGGTGAAAACATAACCTCCTTGGCAGAGGTAATATCTGGTCTCCAGCAGTATAAACCCTTACACTCAAACATGGTGAAAACTGAAACTTGGAAAAAAAGTTAAAATTTTGAAGCAGATATAGTAGTAATAATTGGATTTTTCAGTGAGGGAAGAACGAGAGAGGTGTCTCTATTTAGCCTGATTTGAATGGGAGGGACAAAATAACAGAAATACTTGTCAGTATCAACACAAATTCATAGCACCACAAACTACAGCCTCCAAAAAAATTGCAATTTTTTGTGTCATAATTCAACTGACTGTTAAGCCTAATGATGATATGGCACACCAATGACAAGACTGACATACTGCATCAGTCATCTCACCTTGGCAGGGAAGGGTAGCTTCTTTGCCACTTCAGTCAAGATATGCTCAACCTCCCCCAGCTCCACCTTTCCTCCCACCTCCACAATAAAACGACCGTAGCGGACAGGTGTTACATAGTGGTCGATGGCTCCCTTGCCTCCACCCATGCGCTGACCTAGACCTTTGCGCGTGATAGGCTTATATGGGCCATTAATGCGCCAACGGGCAAATGTAGTCTGGGAATCCATCTTGCGGTTGAGGGTTAGACGGATCATCTCTATGTGGCCCCAGTGAAGGTAGCCGCCTCCCATGGCCTCAGCATCAAAGAGAGACAGAAAAAGAGGGAAGTCACTTTTAAATATCAAGCTGACTGAATAACAGTTCTCATTGAGAGTGAGTCATTCCCTTTTTTGCATAAATGTAAAAAGTGAAAAATTGTAGAGGAATCTTGTGCTGGAAACCAGAAATGTCACAACACATCCGGTGATCACATCCTGTGAAATATGTAACAGTTGCTATTACGAGACTGCTGGTTGCAGAAGGTTTAGTGTTAAGGAAAATTTATAAAATAATGTAGGTAATCTTCACAGATCCCAATGCTTCAAGCAGCTGTCAGATACTATATAACAGCAGTGTTTACAGACAGACTCAGAAACAGTTTCTTCCCCAGAGCCATCAGTGCTCTGAACACACAACACCGCATTACACACTGAATCACAACATTACCTCATCACTCTGATGTGCTTCTAATGTACATCTGTGATATGCATAATCTGTGTAATAACTGTGGACGCATGAGTATATATTAAATTCATATTGAATATTTTGCATACATATATGCAATATATATTAAAATTATATATATATATATATTTATATATATATATATATATATATTTTGTGCTCCAACATATAACAAATGTACAACTTTTTGTAGCAATAACTGTGCTTTACATACTGTAGCTATTCTATTTTTTTTTCACCAAACTTTGTTTTTTCTGTTTTAGTTTTTAATCTTGTTTTTTTTTTAACATGGAACTTAACACCAAGTGGAGAAGCGCTCCTTCTGTCATTGTATGCACTGCCATATAATGACAATAAAGGCTTTTGATTTGATTTGACTTTGAACTTAAATGCACTCACCACAATAGCATACTGTCCTGTAGTGAAGGCATTTGCTGCCCTCGCTGGACCTTGGATATCCCGTAGCTTCTTCATCTCTTTCTTTGCCTTTTTAAAATTAGGCACCTTGTTCAAAAACTTCAATTTGGGTTTTTCAGGCAGCACAACATCTTCAGAGGTAGAAGCGAGGGTAAATGATCATAAACACCATTAACATACATCATCAAACCAAACTGTCCAAAAATATCTACATCAACAAAAAATACACAAATACTTAACTGTATAAATGCATACACATATAACAAATAAATGACAGTTAAAATGAAGGATTACCACTGTAGTCTGGAGGGATTTCATGTGTCTTCAGACCAGCAGCAAGGACTTTCAAGTGGCCGTTTAACAGACCTGAGGAAAAACATGCCTTATATCACATATAACTGCTATTATTGTACTGCTCTGTGTAGATGTGTGGACTTGATCTTAGGTTGCCTTTATAGTGGCTCACTGTTTCACATTCAGAGAGGCTCAAAAATATAATTTGGCTCTTTCTGTGCTCAAGGCCCTTGTATAACAAACCAATTAAAACACATACATCTCACACCAAATGAGCTAACGGTGTTGCTAACCGGAGGCCACGATAACATTAGCTAGCTTGTGTTACCTTGTTGGTGACCGAGGGCTCGACAAATGACGTTACCAGTCAGTCCGCCGACAGCACCCTTGATGAGGGAAAACATGATTAACGCTGTGAAGGATACTATAAAAACAAAACAGCCGTTTCCTGAGTTCGCTATACGAGCATTTCAAGGCGTTTAGCTCGTTAAACTATGGTGAACATCAAGGTTGCTGCCATAGCTGTTCTGCGTCTTTTCACTTCCGCCAGAAGAACACACACTTCCTGTAGTGAGTGTTTTTGTTTTCAAAATAAAAGTATCATCTCTACAAACCTGACAATCTATGCCTGACACAGGACCTTAGTATTTACTAAGGTGAACGAAGGGTTCAAATGGGCATGTGACCTCATCTAGCGACTTCCTTTGTATTTTTCATACCGGAAACATGTAGGAATTAATAATAAGTCATTGTTGTTAAATATACGCACAGAGATGATCAATGTATTTAAAATCAGGAGTATCCACTGTCCTCTAGTGGATACTGTGAAGAATAGCACTAGCAAATTAATATTGTTGGCATTAATGCAGTCATATTAACACACTGACACTTCTGGGAAATCTACAATTTCTGTGTGCATTGAATGATGCAGGGCAGAGAGAGAGAGAGAGAGAGAGTTTGAAGGCCACAGGAGGACTTCCTGCTACTACAGACTGGTAGAACATCCTCAGCATGGTGGTGCAGACACTGAAGTGGAGTCAGCTCTGGCCCTTCTTGTGCACAGAAATCCTTCAACCTACACAGAGGTGTAGTTAACTCATGGCCACTGCAATGAAAATACATGCCAATGACTGTCCATAACAAACAACAACATGACAAATGCATGAAATTCTCTGCAATTATTTCTTATTATGCATACTTTAGGGATACTTTCGTAAATATTATAGAGAAGACACACATTTCAATTATGTCTTCCTTTGCATTTCACATACTGTGTTGAAAATAAAGTACAAGTGCTGTTAAATCTAAGATTATGAACATATATAAATATAAATGTCTAATTGATACCTCTGTAGAATATGATCAGTATTGATTACTTTATTGTTTCTACTAAAGTCATACAGTAGCGCTGGCTTAACAAACAATGATGCAGGCTGTAGAACATGAATTCTCAAAATCTATGAGAAGATATGAAAAACACAGCAACAGTCATGTCAAAACACACATGGGAATTACATTTAGGTGTGAAACGAGAACGTGAAACTCCATGTACACTTTAATGTTTATTAAAATGGGACGGATTTACAGTTTGTACACTCCATCCACATTGGCATTGACTTAGAAAGCAACAAGCAAGTACAAACGCAGTATATACATACCAGTATACATATATTTATAAAATACAATAGTATTTTTCCCCCACAAGACTGTACTGTATTTTTAAATTATTTGAAGTTAGGAGGCCTTTGAAGCAAGCTACACTGAAACACTTCAGACAGAAGGATAGAGATGCTGTGCATAAGCTGTGATTTTCTGTCATGAAGAGTGAAGCCTGCAGAATCTACAATATTCAGATCTCAGTGTTAGAAAAATAGTCCCATGTTTGCACATGCCCTTAAAGAAAAATGTTGCAGTTACAGAAGGCTAGCATCAACATCACAGGCACCAGAGAAACAAGCGAAACCCACAACAGTGATGTGCTTAACGACTGAACAACTGTAAATTAGTTAAAAAATAAATAAATAAATGACAGGAGACACTTCTGTTCTTTTGGTTTTTGCTTATTCAGAAACTGTATTTACTCAGAAAACTGAAAATCATTATCCATGGAGGCTTGATTTTTGGGAGTCCTGATTGATTTGAAGTAATTTGAAGGAATATCTTGTACAGAGTTTGTAGTGTGTAAAGAATAAATCATTTTCTTAACTTATGAGATAAATTTGACATAAAAATCTGTTTTCACAAAGCTTCACCTCCAATTGACACTAAGGAATACATCCCTGAAAAGAGAAAGACGTCCTACGATTACAAAGCTGAAAATAATTCACAGCTTTGAGGAGTTATGTGCAGTAAAATATCATGCATCATGACACAACCATATTCTCTGACGGTCAGTTAGTCAGTATTTTTGTTAGGAATGCATTACAAAAAAAATCCTCCATATCAATCGCTTAGTGTTGAGGTTCGCATGCCACTTTGTCACAGCATGTCTGATGAATGATCCGTCTTTATATAAAAAAAAAAAAAAAAAAAAATCACGTTCAGGACATTCAGTGATAAATATCATTAGGTATTTTTCACTGTGCTCCATCTGTAGCTCATTTGTTTTAAACATCATACACATCACTGGCATCTTGTGGCTTTTTACAGCTTAAATACAGGGTCGCTGTGAAAAAATACAGATTGCAAAGGTAACAGATGAATTGCAATTTTCACAATGTATTCAAATTTAAAATAATTCAAAGAAATGACCTCCTTGCCCCTCCTGAGTCAAATTTAATATCAGAATAAGCTGTATCTGTACTTGGCCCTGCTAAACACTAGTTAACAACTGACAGGTATTTGTTTTGTGTTGAGAGGATTCATAATATCTTCATCGCAGCTCACTAGCCATAAAAATAAATGTTCATTTGCCACTTAAAATCAGACAAATTTCATGGAGCTTGACGCTCCAGTTACATGAATTAATGAGTCGCAGAGCAATGCAATATGTAGTGTTGTGCTCTAAAGATGCTGAGACGTGATAAATGATAGGTGAGAAGAAAATAAAGCAGCAGTGAGGGCACATCACACAAAGTAAAAGACAGATAAAAGACTCTCTGCAGTATTTCACATTAAAACCTAACACTGCAGTGTGCGAGTTAGGACAACATTAATAAAATACCCACATGAGGTGATTGGACCAGACCTGTAAGCGTGGTAATAATACTACAATATGCATGCTTCAGAAATACCTGCAACAGGATTCAAATATTGTGTGTTCTGCAGTTCAAGCGAATTCTCAAATTCAGGTTTAAAACACAGACGATGCCCACACTGAGCCCACAGATAAGCACAGGAGACTGTTGTGAATTAATTCTCTCTTTCAATGGATTAAAGGGCCGGCTCACTTCGCTTTTGATTCTTAGGCTCTGTTCAGACCAGGCGTTAGCATGTGTCTAGAGTGATACGATCACAAGTGAACGGCTTTTAATACATCTGTTCAGTTCACATTTTGCGTTAGAATGAATTCATCTTGAGTGACCACTTCCCCACTTTACATGCAAATAAACCCTTGCAAACATGTTTTTGTTGTTTTTATAGCAACACAAATTAATGGTGTTCAATTGTGTTTGGAAGGTGTGTCGTGCTATATGCACACTTCTCCACCAATTTATTAGTTTCTCTCACAGAGACAGATTGCGGGAGATTTTGGATGGCTTCTCTTTTCCCCATCACTGCACCCTCCCAACAACTTAAAGGACAACGTCAACGTCATCTCATCAAGCTACTGTGGATCGCCTCTGAACGAGGTCATTGTGTCATGGGTGGATTCTGGGGTTGGCAAGAATCTGGACATATGGTGTGATCATAATACAGGGGTCATGATTCAATATACTGCAAGCAAGGCCATGTATTGTGATTTTTCACATCCAATTTTTAAAAAACTGGCAGTAAAAATAACACACCACCATATCCATAAAATCAGAGTTAAAAAAAACAAACTTTACTGCAGTTTAAATGCAATCAAACAGTGGGATCTGCATTTGTATCTCTGTAACAGCCAACATGAAAGCACAACACAAAACCAACCACGATCATGGCTTTTGAGAATCAATACTGTACCACACAACATAATATTGTGACACTCAATGCGTATCGTTATCTTCTTCCACCCCTGCTCTTAGAGCCGTCCTGCTATGATCGGATCACAAGAAGCAGGTTAACGCCAGGTCTGAAGAGGGAACACCTTCAGAGTCAAACTGCAGCACAGGAATAAATAGATGCAACAGTTTCTCTCTGGCGCTCTCTCAAACACTCATACAGCTTTCTTTGTGTTTCTCATCAACTCCATAGCACACTCTCCTGTGCAATGGGTGTTGTGTGCTTTATGTCATCCTCACAGTCCTCAGCTTGTCCTGCTTTAGTTTCGTGCCTCTGATCACAGGTCAACATGGCAGTTTATAGTCTCACGTATGCTTGCTTCTATTAGTTAACTGTCTCTTTGTGGGAGAGTCTCTTACTCTCTGGGCGACACAGTGGGTGTGGACAGGCACTCCACCTGGCAGGCACACCACGTCAGGCTCGCTGAAGGTGTTGTGGCACAGGTGGCATCCTTTCTTTTCAGACACAAAGATTGGTTTCTTGTGGTCTTTCAACTGAAGGAAAAAAATACATGAAAGTAGAGTTAAAATGACCCCAGTAAAGAGTACAAAGATAACTCTACAGACATTACAATTTCAAGAGGAAGTGGAATAATCAATTGAATAATTAATAATACAAGATCATATGTTCTGCAGCATATTAGATGACATGTTACTTTTGATGGATAATATAAGGACCTCACTATATTTTCAACTTACAAAATAAAGATTCATGTCAAAGGAAGTCAAGAGATTTGATTTACAATGCTACAATCAGATCTCACTCAATTACTGCTGATTAAAATGTTGGGGGAACTAACAATGGGCAGCACGGTGGTGTAGTGGTTAGCACTGTCACAGCAAGAAGATACCGGGTTCGATTCCCGACCGGGGCCTTTCTGTGTGGAGTTTGCATGTTCTCCCTGTGTCTGTGTGGGTTCTCTCTGGGTACTCCGGCTTCCTCCCACCATCCAAAAACATGCATGGGGATTAGGTTAATTGGCTAATTTAAATCAACCGTAGGTGTGAATGTGAGTGTGAATGGTTGTCTGTCTCTATGTGCCCTGCGATGAACTGGAGACTTGTCCAGGGTGTACCCTGCCTTTCACCCTAAGACAGCTGGGATAGGCTCCAGCCCCCCCGCGACCCTATGTGAGGATAAGCGGTAGAAAATGGATGGATAGATGGAACTAACAAACCAAACCAAACAATTAAATATTTGCTCTGCTTTCCCCGCTACCTAATTACAGTGGACACAGTGGATCATTTACTGGATCTCAGTTGACAACTCAACTTTTTTCAGTCCATGACGCAAATACATTAAGTTTACTGAAGCTAAAGAGAACCTAGAGCCAGTAAATGTTTCTCATTTTTGTTTTGAAAAATTGCTAAAACCATTAATCCATAATAATGACAAATTGTGACAGATAAATTTCCTGTCAGTCAATTAAACATGCAGCTCTACTTATGTTGTTTGTTACTTAGGGCTGTCAGACCATAAGGTTAATCAAAGGTTGTTCTGGATAAATTACTACTAATCACGATTAAATATCATTCACTTTTAATCTGTATTAATCGCATTTCATTTTGATTCAGGGAATATATCTGCATTGAACGTGTTTCTTAAGCATCTTCAACAGTTTCAAAAACACAACTTGAAACAACTTATCAATGTTTTGCCTCTTTGTTTTAAACAATCACTTATCCACAATTAACCATTGTTCATCTATCTGCTCCACTATACTTGTGTGTCAGGGTTGAATGATGTGCTGCGTCACCTCCAGTTGGAGACTACAGAAGTGGATATTTGGTGACAGTGGAAGCTCTTAAACTGCTGACGCAGAAGTAGAAACTAGTCTGGTTGTTTTTGCTTCCTGTCACTAACAGATCAACTGACCATTTGAGTCGCTAACTCTACTTGGACCAACTGCCTGAAATGAGCTGGAGACTTTCAGAGTCATTCTGCTGCAGATGGGTTGATTGCGTTTAAGTTTTTAGTCAGGTTAATTATAATGATGGATTAATCCATGTTAACGTGGTAATTTCAACAGCCAGTAGGTTTATCTGCTGGAGAAGTGTTGAGGGTAGTATTGCTCAAAATCAGAATCTTATAAATGCAGATGTCAAACCCAAGCTTGTAAAACAACACATTAAGTAAGTATAGCAGTCAGTGGAAGAAGACAGTATTCGCTTATTTAACTAATTGTCATGTTTTTCTTATTAGGTTATGCGTTTCTCACCCTGTCATGCAGCAGCTGAAGGTTTTCAGACCGTGCTAGACCCAGAGCGATCTGGGAGGTGCGGCAGGCATGCATACTGGCCCTGATGGCTCGACCAAGAAAGGGCCGCAGCAGCTGTAGTGACCAGCCCTCAGGGAGCATGCGTAGCACACGAACTGCATCGAAAACCTCGCCATGCCGATTTAGGAGGTCCACTGCTGCCATCTCCAGGTCTCCATCTCCTGCTGTAGTTTGGGATTTTCCAAGATTGCCATCTAGATACACCCCCAAGAGCAGGTGAAACAGCTGCTGTCGGTAAGCAGAATCCCGACAAGAAGAGGCCCATAAGCAGAAGGCCTCAGCAGACGTGAAGTCTCTCAGCTCGTGCACCAATATATGTAACGCTTTATCATTCTCCTGCAGTTTTCCATGTAGTGTTGCACGCTCTAGCAGCAGCTGTTCACAGCTCTCCATCTTAGCTAAACAGAGCAGAAGGACACAAAATATTAAACCTTGATAATAACGTCATCAGTTTATGCAAAAATAAAAAAAATCCATGTCAGCAAGTGTGGTGGCAACTTCAGACCTGTCACTCACCTAAAAGATACTGTGCACGGTATAGGTCAGACTCCCTGAGCAGAGCTTGGAGCCTCTCTCGAGCTCTGCTGATCTGCTCTTCATCTGGTGGTGACTCAGACAGCAGCGACAAGACCCTCTCCAGGTACAACACAGCTAGGTGTGTGTGGAACTTCTCTTTCTGCATCCACAAACATGGAGGAAAACTGTTCAATTTATTTGGAGGTTTATTTGATGAAAAAAGTTATCTTAAAAAGATTACGTTCACAATATGCAAAATACAATATTCAGATATTAAGTTGATTAAGCAGGAGTTTTCTAATCATCTTATGAAGGAACAAGATCCATCTTCATAACAACTACTGACATGTCCATATGAAAGCCTGTTATTCCTTATCTACTACAGTGAGCATCTCAGAATCTAACAGATCAGAATGTGGTTGTGCTGGGCAAGTCATCCCTGAAGAAGTGAAGTTATTAAGTTAAGTTTCAAATCACCCATGCAAACATTCATCCATCCATTTTCTCAGGTACTTGTTGCAGGACTTTCCACACAAACTGAGGGAGTACATATTATTTAAAAGGAAACCTAGCTCACAGGTCAGGACTGCAGGAAGTGAAAGGACAGAGAAGACTACTGAACCACAGTTGTTATGAGACCAGCTTCATATTTAGAATATGCTCAGTAGTGAGTCTGTTGCATAATAATTATATTCAATAATAAATTAAATTCAGTACTTTGGAGAAACAATACCACATATGTGGGTTGTACTGGAAATTCCTCACTTAACTCCTTGAGTGCCATTGACAAGTTATGCTGTCAAAGTGTTTTTTTTGTTTATTTTTTGTTTTTTTTTTTACAGCAGGGTTGTTGATTGTGGTCTCCTGCAGCCCGTGAGTAATTTCAGGGCTTCTGTGATTTGTAGTAGCAAAGGGTTAATATGTGCCTGAACCAGGTGTAGCGGCCAAAGTAGCCTTATGTTGTTATAAATAGGAATTACTGTTTAAAAAGATAAATAAGTTCATTTGAATTTGTAATTTCATAGATAAGTATATTTCATGGTTAAAATGATGAATATTATATAGGAAAGTTAAAAGAATTAGGATTCATATGCACAGATTATCTGTTATACATAGACTAAAAATGTGTACTGTCGCTTTAAGAACTGGCCAATTCGGCTCCCTTAGAAAGCATCTTGCGCTTCTCTTTTCAGATCTCGAGAAGCCGTGGAAGCGAACAGTTTTTCTTACCTGACTGGCTCTGCATCTCCGGCAGACATTAGAATTTGTGGTTTAGGTCAACAAAACATAGTCACCTGTTCACTTTAAGCTGATGTGTGAGCCATAGACTAGTTTATGCTGTGAGTATGTTAGCAGTAGCTATTCCTGAATCATTTTCTGTCTCAACCATTTAAGCTCTGGTAATAGTTGATAGCAGCTATAATGTTAATCCTGTCCAGTTTATGTAAACGTGTTGTTTTCTTCACTATATTAATATTTATATCACACTTAATGTGTGTGATCCCCTCTGGACCTCATTTCTATGAGAGGGTTTTGTGATTGTGACGTTTTTGCCGTTTTTCTTACCTGACTGGCTCTGCATCTCCGGCAGACATTAGAACCTTTTTATTTTATTAGTGGCTAGTTTAGTTAGTTCATGTGTGTTTTGTAACTGTTAAGAAGAAGATTAAAGTTCAACTTTCATTTTCAAGACGTTTTTGAGTGGATTTATTACAAGTTACATGGACAATGCGAGTGGAAACAGCAACTTTGGGTCGGAGATTTCCTCAGTGTAAGAAACAGCACTTTTCTCAAGGTCTCACAAAGAACAAGCCTCTACACCAGGGTCTCCCTGTTCTCACTCACCATAAAAGCCACACCTGACATTTCCACCGTACCTTTATCTTTCTCTCCAGCACCAGGTGTTCCAGATAGAGCAGCAGTGCCTGACTGTGTTTTCCCAGGTAAGTGGTGACATCGTCAGGGTTCAGTTCTGACAAATCTTTACTGGCAGGCCTCTTAGTGAAGATATGAACGCCTATCTATGGACACAAAGAAAGATAGGTTACCATCATAACTCTACCACTTACAAAGTAGAAGAACATTATGCCATAAACTGATGCGAAAGCAGAATACTCAACAACCCACAGCATTACAAGAAGAAAAAACATTGTACTGAAAAAAGTATATTAGTTCCATCTACTTTTTCCCTATTCAAGCCACAAATAAATGGCATGGTGTATGGGAGCTATGGAGCACAGTATATGGGTTTCTTGAGCAGAGCTGACCACGGGCATAAATCAATTTCAGTGCTAAACTAATAATAAAGTTGTTCTGTATCATAATAACACATTAAGGAATTACTCTTTAATTAATCATTGAAGTTTTATAAGGATAATACAAGGCTCAAGTTGTGTATAATATTGACAATTTAATCTTTCCTCGAGGGATGATTCTTTTTCTTTCTCCTGTAATTTTTATTACTTGCTGTATTGATCGGCTCCAGAAGAGTACAGATTCTGAATCGGCACTAATAATCCAAACAGTTATATGTTACATGTTAAGTTATATGTGGTAGTTTGAGGTCTTGGAAACCTACAGGGGGATGCTTCCGCAAGGCCCAGTCTGCATACTTCCATACCAGGTCCGGATTGGAGCAGGAGCAGAGAAAGTCCACAATGTACTCATAAAGGTCAGATCTTGAGGCATCCTTTAGATCCCCATCTACCACACGAATCCACAACTGTGGGAATACAATAAATAGTGAAACCATTATGTGAGTGCAGATTTGTCTGTGAGTACAAATAATAGACACATTTTAGGCTTACATACCTGAAGCGCTGCTGAATCCTGACCATTATAATGGTAGAGCAGCCCAAGTGCAAAGTATCTATGAGGAGGGGAGAGAGAGGGAAAAAAAAAAAGTGAATGAAGCAAAGCCTCCCCCTCATGAATATAGAGCAATCACACTGGCTTGACTAAAGTGGACACAGTATTCAAGTTTTACCAGGGTGGTAATTAACAGTGAGTATTTATCCAAAAAAGGCCAATCTCAGTCAGTCCCTGTGGGAAATTATAAACATACTGTATCTACTCCCATAGTGTCAGCAATTTTTCTGCTTTTTTTACTACTTTTAAGCATGACATGATCAAATTGAGACTAATTTACAGTAATTACTCTCTATCAAGTAGTGCAATCACAACTTTTAAATGTGTGGATGGTGTGTTCATTCTTTTAACAGAACACACATTTTATGTGTTTTTGTGACATACAAACATACTCTCTTACAAAGAGTAACTTGAAAATTAAAAAAAATGATAGTGTACACACTTGTGGTATTTCTCCAGCCAGGGGATGCTGTCTGCTAACAGGCAGGCATTGTCTGAAGCCAGCAGGTCTAAAAGGCTGTCATGATCCTGTTCAGCGTACAGCTTCAACAGTGCAGTGTCCACATCCTCTCGACAGCCGTTGGCCACCTCTGTGCTTCGTACCTGAGTGTGGATAAGAAAAATATTTTGTAATAAACAGTATTACATTGACTTCTGTGAACTCACTGCATACTTATGAGTACATAAATGACTCTTTTAATCTGTTTACCTCTCTCAAATAACTGATAAGGAATTTCTTGCAACACAGCACTTTTTCCTGGTCGCCATGAGCCAGATGGTTGAGGTCTGCAAACTCGTGGAGAGGAGGGTGGCAGCGTGTGAATGAAGAGGAGGCTGGCAGCAGCAGTGGGTAGAGAGATATCAACTCCCGCACATCCAATTGACCCTTCCTGCAAATGTAAATGGTAGTGAAAAATATGCTCATGAGTGAAGCCAGAAGTAGAAGCAACATTATGTTATGATATTAATAATAGTGCACTGGTATGGCAGAAAAGTGGACACTAATTGATATATATTATGTGAATTAATGGGTTATGAAGAGACAGAGAGACTGGAATTGGAAAACGAATAAATGGGTTGACTTGAATGCTGTTCAAGGTATAACGATTTGTTGCATCAGTTTAACATGTACTGGTTTGTGAGGATCAGTAATCAGTTAAAATAGACATACCACAACAATATGAACCACTAAAAGAATATGTATGGATGTCTTTAAATAGCACTTGCTAGATTTAAACCATAAACAGTTTAATCCTGTGATGAAACAGAGCAGCTTAAGAAACAACACTCTTACCTGAAATGTTCCTTTGCTTCTAGAAACTGAAGCTGGCCAAAGTGGATGAAACCTGCCTGCTGGAGTATTCTTTTGTGCAAAATCTGTACACACAGAGAGTGACAACATACATGAGACAATTGGGCTTTTTTAATTTCGAAAAAATGCTGCCAACAAATGTAATAGTTAAAAGAAAAGCTCTCCGCCTAAGTAACATTATCAATGTGTGGATGATCACACATAACACCATTTTTTGACACATTTCAGCCATAAAGTCAAGACAACACACCACTTGTTACCTGGAACCTGTCTTTGGGAATATTTTGCTGCGCTCCCTCCGTGAGGACAAGTGCCTCCTCCACTCTGTGACTGGCCAATAAGTCCTGGATCTGTCTCTCCAGTGGCAGGGGGACCAGGATATATACTGCCTTAGTGGAAGCCAGAATGACCTTTCCTAAAACACACAATACTCGCAGGTCAGAAATGGAAAAAACACAGTGATATCCAAAGTAGCTTGTTTCTATGCAACCAAATAGGTTCAAAGATTAATTCTAATCCTGTCTTACACCTTTAAAATTACACCTTCAGCTCTGGAAGGATACAGCATCATGTTTATAGCTTCAGTCACAAGGAGATTTTCTGTAATAGGAAAGACTGATATTGCTCCAGATCCCATTAAGACTCCAGTATACATCCACCCGGCTTTCAGACTCCTGCTAAAAGGTTTTGGTTTCTCAGTTCAGCAAACCAAAGCAGAGACTTTCTCCACTGCTGGACTGTTTCAGTTCCATTTTTTACATATCTGTTTGCAACAAGGAAGCACTTACAGTTAAGACACATGACTTCACTCCTTTTTCTATAGCCTAAATAAGTAAAGTATAACTGCAGATTTTACACGTCTGTGTCTTATGAGTACTACTACATATGTGGAAAAAAACAAAATGTACAAATCCTTTTCTGAACAAGTATTCTTATAAACCCAGGTATATGAATGGTAACATGGCTGATAGATGTTAATAAGTACACTAATGGACTTGATACATTGTAAACATAATGTAATTTCCCTCATTGAGGGATTAATAAAGGAATTCTTCTTCTTAATGCCACTGTCAGGTGAAACTTCACATATCAGTTATTCACCTTTTTCTAACATCAGCTAGAACAAGTGATTATTATTAAGAGAGCTTTTTCCACCTACATCACCATTAATTCAATGAAAAATGGCAAAATACATGAAAAGCAATTCGATAATGACTTCTTCTACTTTCATTTGGAAAATGGTTGGTTTCATGAGACAGGATAGGCTGGAAATCCTTCAGAAAGCATTATGAGAAGATACCTTCAAAGTCTTGAAGAATGTGCCCATCCCTGAATGAAAGGGTCTGTTTTAGCTGTTGATCCAACATGCTGTGGATGGTGATGAAGCTTTCATCCAAAGCTACCACATATGGAAAACACACAGCAGCACCAATGACGCTCTCTGACCAGCTGACTGGAGCCCGCTGAGATATCCCTTCTGCATTAGCAAACATTCCTGGAGGAGATGTGGAGAGATGTTTTAAACATAAACATAAACGTGTCATGCAAACACTCTCTAGTCAAGAAATTATGGATGATTCACAGATTACATGAAATATTGCGCATTAATCTAAAACACAATTCCTAGTGATGTAATTAACATTACCTGGGAGCAGATAAATTGCAAAAAATTGAGGGATTATGAATTAAAAACACATGAGCGGAGAGCATGCTCAATCCACTGTAGGCTATAGTACCAGTTTTACATTTAGGTTATAGATAGCATCTCCATAGTAACATCTCCCAATAGCTCACAACCACATACCAAGAAAAAACATTCACGACCTTTGGAATTACTTTTAAGACTTTTAAATAACTTCTATGAGGGAGCTGAACTTGAGGCCTTTTAAGGCTTTATCCTAACTTACCCAGACCGCCAGGTGCTGCTAAGAGGAACTCCTCCCTGCCGATTCTCTTCACAATAGGTCTCCTCTCTTCACTGTTGTAAGGGAAGAGGTCTTGCGAGGCTCCTGTGTTGTAGTTGAGAATCATGTACTGTGTAGCGAGGGCCAGGCACAAGAAGTAACCATCCACACTGACGGCACAGGGCTGCTCAGGAGTGGTCACCTCTTTGACCAGCTGCACTCTGTCCTCATACACCATGTAAATCTGCACTGTCCGCCGCTTGGACGAGAGGACACCCATTTCCACACAGAACGGATCACCATTCACAGGGTTCTCGTTAATGCAGAACGCTGTCACACCTCTGATCTTGGCTCCACCTCCTGCTGCCGAGGGCACGGTCTCCAGCGTCACCATGTCGACCAGGAAGACTATTCCATCACAAAGCACTATCAGACGTTCCAAAGCAGAGGCTGCACGCAGCTCAGCAACTGGTTTCTTTAGGCCCAGATATTTGTGCAACAGCTTCTGAGCTGAGTAACTCAGTTTCCCTTTGGAGGACATGACCTCATCCAGCAGGAAGTGGTGGATGAAGCAGTCATTGGTGCCCATGTACAGGTGTTTCCCACAGCATTCAATGCACTCAATGTTAATGCGAGCCTTGTCGCCCATGAGGAGATCTCGCTCCACTGCGGGGACGAGCTCAAATGCCTTCACACTCATCTCAGCCAAGGCATCTATACTGGAAGAAACAACACAGGCAGACATCAACCAATCTGTAAACCAAATTATTGTGATACAATATTAAGTCACTGGCAAGATAACTGAATAGGAATTTATAAATAGGGGATACTGAGGTATGGGCGTGCCCTTCATTCACAACAAGTTCTAGATGTATTTTGCTTATAGGACTTTATGATATTTCATAGGTCAAACAATTCACTGACTAATTAATAAAGTGAAATAATTGTTGGTAGCTTTCTATATAACCTAAATAGTGCAAAGACTGTACACGACAATGCTGTGGCAATGAGCCTTAGGCAGGGGGATGATGACAGTAAATGCATGTTTACACTTTATGAATATGAATTAATAATTACAGGACTTACACGTGTATTATGTATTGAATAAGCTAATCTGTGTCTGACACATATGCTGAATCTTGTGCTTATTCACTTTACTTTTGTTTTGTTGCTTTAACACAAGCAGAGTCTTTTCCCCACATCAGGGCTGGGCACTTTGAGGTTGGTGACACTTGGGGAAAAAAAAGACTTATTCTGGTCTAGCTCTCATGGTCATAGACATAACTGGTTAAATTCAGATTATTATAATGCTTCTTTTTTAACCATATACATTAAGGGTATATTAAAGGGCTGTCCTGTCCATGGTAACTTAGTTCTTTCCCTAATGTTGATAAAGTTAGCTAATTCACATCCTTACCAAAACATGTTGTGTAATGTATTGAAGCTAAATTGTGAACAGTATTCATGTAGGGTCTATAGTGATGTTTTATCCACAGTTCTTGAAAACATGTAACATTGCTAAAGTAGTGAAAGCTAAAGATGCTAACGCTAGCTAGCATCAAATCCATCACGTCTAACAGCAAAATAAAGTTCAATGGTTAACACTGATTGTTTGGAGGCAAACTATTTTGCTCCTAGGCTAATGCAGAAGTAACATTTGAGGGGGTCGTGGTCGGTTTTAAATTTATTATACTAGATAGCTTCTAAGCCAGCTAGCTAGGCTAACATTAGCTTAAGAGTCAAGTTATGTCAATGCTAGCAATCTAACTGACGCTGAGCTCCATTTCCAAAGTGGCTAAAGAAGGGCTTGTTGGCGATGTGTCTCGCAGGGTGTCGGTCCGTAGAAAAAGAATCATTACCAACCGGCCTCCTTTGAGATGATGCTCTCTAGTTTCTTCTATGGCTGTTAACGTTAGCAAACATACTTACCTCTGCAAACAGTTCTGAAGACGGCAGGCAGGATCACCAACAAACAGACGAGCCTGGCCTTACTACCTCACGAACAACCGCCACGATATATATATTTACTGTCAAACATCAATATAGCCATGATGCCCAGGGAGGTACCACACTAACAGGAGGAAACCACGGCTCGAATGGTTGTGTTAGGTCTTCCTTGTCCAATGTAAAACACCGCCCATCTGCACTGAACTCTGCTGGTTGCTGGTGATACAGGGATGCGTTCAAGACTATCTTTGCATGGAGCAAAATTATTAGATTTCACAACGCCTTCCAAACTGACGTGTTAAGTATATAAAACCCCAAAAAACAGGACTAGATGAATATGCCTAAAAGTTTAGTGTAAGTCGGATCATATATTTGTACACTCGTGCCTACGTAATGTAGATTACTAAAAGACTGCTTGAGCAAATTTATGTGGATGACATTTTGATTTTAGCAGGAACAACACGTAAGTATTTAATAACATAATTGGCTAGGATCCACCCAATTGTGTTATTGGGCTTACTGGCTCACTGAAATAGCTCACCTAACAGAGCAGAGAGCCATCATTAATGTTGCTGCACCTGCGATTTCCCACATTCCCACATTTACCAGCTGCAATACTAATGCTGAGAAACTGCAACTGTCAGTGAAAGTCCTGACTGTCCCTGAATGCAACTCGACCGCTTTTCACCCAAGATGCACCTGTCCAACTGAACTGTCTGAGAAAAGCCATTTTGTTGTGTTAGCTAGCTTTGTGGGTAAAGAAAGGTACAGATAACATGGATCTGTTATATCAAGGCTAACAATGTTACTTTTACTTGTTTGTTTGTTATCGTTTAATGCAATAGTTGAAGTCTGTAAGTAGTCGAGACTAGCATGGACTAGCTTAAGAAAGCTAAAGTGTTGTGGAGAAGACGAGAGGTGGTGGCTAAAGTGTGCTACAGTTTCAGATAACACACTGTTAGCTAGCTGTTTACTGAGCTGACGGTAGTTATGTCTTCTGATTAAGTAACTCAGCCTTAGTCAGTGTTTGTCTGTAAATGTTTTTGGATACACTGAGAATGACTGTGCTTTCCACCAAAGACAACTGATCCAACAAAGAGTCTGTGTTGCAGATAGTAAATAAACAGTCGACTGATCAATCTAACAGTAACTTAGCAAAACACTTGAACCATACAGCGTTAAGCCAAAGCGCTAATCTGATAATGGCAGAGGACACCCGACAGGACAAGAGAGCCAGCTTCTCCGCTATAACGGAGCACAACACCAACGGGATGGCCAGGACCTCCGCTGTGGCCTCAAGCAAAAGTGGCGCCTCAAAGAAATTAGTGATCAAAAATTTCAAAGGTACTGTCACTGATCGATTTCACCATCGCTATCTAACAGCATAGGTTGCATTGATTTATCTTTATACAACAGATGATTTAACTTTTAGATCCTAAAAAAGTTTTTTCTGGTTCTGGGTTGTGTACAATTTGTTGGCCTATCCTTGCAGTCTCGGTATAGGTTTAGTAGCCTACCTTATATATACCATGATATGTAACAATATGTGATGACATAAATACATAAATTGGCTGCTGGTTCTCACATGACAACAGTTTTTTATCGTAGATGATTATTCTTAAAGTTAGTCAGATTAGATAATGAAAATAAATAGAAAGGTGTAGAGTAGTGTTTTTTTTGTCTCCCACAGGGGGAAAATCACTTCAAAGCAGTGTAAAAAAAAAAAAAAAGATACCACCATAGAGCTCGAGTCCTTGGTTATTTCATACAGTGATGTTTCATATGGGCAGCTACAGTAAGCAGGCATGTGCTGATTACAAAAAATAGTTTTGTAATACAAAAAAAACTGTAAGATTGCTCTACATAATGTGCAGACTTCCTCAGAACAATATATGATCAAGTTATTTACTATCTAAAGAAACCAGAGTGAGAATGACTCAGTGAAAAACATAAAAGATCTATGACCCACATTGGAATGAATTTACTTAGTTACCTGTGGGTCCAAAGTGTGTGGTGTAGGAGACCCTACTTAATTCGTTGTCTGTTATCATGTTATGACCATGAAGATGAAAATTATCTTTAACCAGCTGCCTTTTGCAGATGTTGCTGAGGGATTAAATAACAATGTTTTCATGTGAACAGTTGATAAAGGCTTTTGAAAAGTGGCACTGAACCAATCAGACCTGATCACTTCCATGTTTGTACTCTTTGGCTTGCTGAACTGAGAAACCAAAACCTCTTAAACAAGTCAAGATGTGTTGGCCCAAATGCTAATATTGTTTCATTTGCATTAATGAGTTCCTATCAGTCTGTTTGACCATTCCTATTGGGTATAAATTAACATTGTTACTGTTTTGTGTTTTGTAACAGACAGGCCAAAATTAGCAGAGAACTACACTGAGGACACCTGGCTGAAGCTACGAGATGCAGTGGGTGCCATCCAGAACAG
This sequence comes from Synanceia verrucosa, assembly GCA_029721515.1. Taxonomy (NCBI): domain Eukaryota; kingdom Metazoa; phylum Chordata; class Actinopteri; order Perciformes; family Synanceiidae; genus Synanceia; species Synanceia verrucosa. The sequence continues at coordinate 20,488,196 of CM056549.1, forward strand.
CACCTCCATAAAGTACAATCTGGAAGAGCTCTATCAGGTTTGCTGATTCTTTTCTTTCTCGTACTAAACAGACTTGAAGTTGTGCAGCTCGGGGTTAAAATATACTTGTAAAGATAAATGTAATCACATCAGATAATCTATCACATTGTAAAAGAATATCTACTTTTAGGCTTGTTACTGTTATATCACAATGTGCATATTGAGTTGAAACTACACATGGACTTTACTAAACTGAATGAAAACCAGTGGCAAATGTACAAATGAAAAAATATAATATACAATAGTAAAACAAACATCTGTCTGATCTTTTAAATCAAGACATTATGTGAATGTTCACTCTGCTATCTCTTTTGCTCTTGACCCTTCTCCTTGTCTCTTTTTCTCAAAGGCAGTGGAAAACTTGTGTTCGTATAAAGTCTCCCCCACGCTGTACAAGCAGCTACGGCAGGTCTGTGAAGATCATGTGCAGGCCCAGATCCAACAGTTTAGAGAATATCCTTTCTTGTGCAAAACATCTTGCCAGTTATGTGTCAAACCCTTCTAAATCTTTCTGCTGTTGGGACAAATATGAAGCATATTTTGGCATTCTTGAACACCAGATCTTTTTGTGCCAAGAAGTGAAACCATTAAATTTGTTCATGCTGCCTCGCCACAGGATACTGTCAAGAGGGTTCATTGAAAATGATGGTTTAGGGACATGAGTGGAAGATTTTTCCTTAACATGAAGCTCACAGAGTCTTTGGACAATCTTTCCTTCCTGAAGCGAATGAATCGCTGCTGGCAAGACCACTGCAGGCAAACCGTAAGCTTGATGTCTGAGGGATACATAACAATACTGTTTCACTAAGTGTCATTTTAAGACAGTTTTTTTTCCTTATAGATAATGATTCGAAGTATCTTTCTCTTCCTGGATCGTACCTATGTGCTCCAGAACTCCCTACTCCCCTCCATCTGGTAAAGTCACAGCTTATACAGATTATTTAGTTTTAGTTTTTTACGGTGGACGGTGGTGGCTGATGTGATGTATTTGTTGCAGGGACACTGGGCTGGAGCTGTTTCGTACCCACATTGTAAGTGACAATGCAGTTCAGAAGCGTACAGTAGATGGTATTTTGGAGCAGATAGAACTTGAGCGAAATGGAGAGACGGTAGACCGCAGTCTGATCAGGAGCCTGCTGGGCATGCTGTCTGACCTACAGGTATCTGATCACTTGTTTATTACTAAACTAACCATAAAAAGTCAAGTATATGTTGTGATTTTTACCCACTGACTGTCTATTTCATGTTAAGGTTTACAAAGATTCCTTTGAGGAGAGATTTCTGATTGAGACCAATCGGCTGTATGCAGCAGAGGGACAGCGGCTGATGCAGGAGAGAGATGTAAGTGAGACTGTTAATGATTTATTCATCAGCAACCTGCATTACACTTAATGTCAAGGATGTGCTTCCCATCTGCAAATGCTCTGAATATGTGTGTTTGTATATGTCCAGGTGCCTGAGTACCTGCACCATGTGGCTCGTCGGTTGGAGGAGGAGAATGATCGTATCATGAGCTACCTCGACCAGAGCACTCAGTAATTATTATTTATCATATTTTTAAATGTTCAGTCATGCTATCATAACACATCACTGAGACAAAAAACCAAGGCAACATTCCATAATTAACACAATAACATTAAAAAGATCAATACCATGCGAGGTCTAACACGCAGGTTTAAATTTATTTTGACACATTTTTTTTGACCAGTAGTTTTATACACATGGGCAGAGCAGCAGAACTCAATTTATTTGATACATTTTCTTTTTTTTTTTTTTTTTCTCCTAATTATTTTGCAGGAAACCACTTATTAGCTGTGTTGAGAAGCAACTTTTAGGAGAACACATGACTGCAATGCTACAAAAAGGTAATTCAGTACGAAAGACTTTTATAAGTCCTCTGCATTCACATGAATGTTTGTCTGTGACAGTATATACACCGCATTTGCAAAGTAAGTTTATTAGTTTTGTGACCTCTTTGTTGAGCTGTGCAAGTGGATTATTGATTCCACTCTATGGAGATTTTTAAGGCTGTGTTTTGTGGTGTCCTTCACTGGGTTTCTGTTACATTGTAAGATGTCCCACCTTGTCATATATGTTAAAATGCAGCTAAATTGTTATTTTCTGTAAATATATGTATAATCTGCACACACAATAATACTGTAACCTTTCTGTGCCAGGTCTGAGCACCCTGCTGGATGAAAATCGTGTGACTGAGCTGGCCCTCCTCTACCAGCTCTTCAGCAAGGTGAAGGGAGGACTTCCCACTCTGCTGCAGTTCTGGAGGGATTACATAAAGGTAATAATCATAGCTCAACCAACATAAACATAGACATACAACACAAAATATTACCATCAAGAAAAAAATATCCACGTCTTTTTACGTCTGAGAAATCCATAAACACACATACGTTGGACCTTTCTCTGATCATAGTCCTTCGGTGGAGAGATTGTATGTACTCCAGAGAAAGACAAGGACATGGTGCAAGATCTGCTGGACTTCAAGGACAAGATGGATAATGTTGCACAGAGCTGCTTTGCACGAAATGAGGGATTCATCAATGCCATGAAAGAAGCCTTTGAGACCTTTATCAACAAGAGGCCAAACAAACCTGCTGAACTTATTGGTGGGTCAGAAAGACAAATGACATGGAAGTGACTTGGATACATCCATTTTTGATTTTCATTAGTTCCAGCTAATGAAATGTGATAACAGCTCTTTTTTGTTGTTGCTTCCCATTCAGCTAAATATGTGGATTCTAAGTTAAGAGCAGGGAACAAGGAGGCGACAGAGGAGGAGCTGGAGAGAATCCTGGATAAGATAATGATAATTTTCCGTTTCATACATGGTATGCATGTGTTCGCTTTCTCACTTAAACAGTGTTAACTATGAAGATTTTTACGCTCTAAAGGGAACTCTTGATCTCTGTTGTCTCCCTCCAGGAAAAGATGTATTTGAAGCTTTTTATAAGAAAGACTTGGCCAAGCGTCTGCTGGTTGGCAAGAGTGCTTCGGTTGATGCCGAAAAGTCCATGCTTTCTAAGCTCAAACATGGTGAGTTCAATGTCTTCTGCCTTGAAAGTAACAAGTTGAATGCATTTATGAATGGAAACCCTCATGTGACCCATGCATACATGGTAAATGGTTGCCTTTGTTTATACTGAAGTGCTTTTCTCCAAAACTTCTACCCAGTTTTGTATCAGGTGAAATGTTATATAATTGTCTATCTTGGGTGGAGGTGTGAGAGGTCAGTTGTGATATTTTGTGGTTTTGACTTTCTCCAGAATGTGGTGCAGCATTTACCAGTAAGCTAGAGGGGATGTTCAAAGACATGGAACTGTCGAAAGACATCATGATCCAGTTCAAACAGGTACTTTCAGTCTCTGGACATAGACACTCTTGGGTAGCTTTGAAATAGTGATAGCTTATTTACAGTATGTGTATGCATTCCATTGTGCTGTGTCATTTAATGGATTTTTCATGCATAAACGTAAAAGTTATGATATTTGTGCTCAGTATATGCAGAACCAGAGCGAGCCAAGCAACATAGAACTCACTGTCAACATCCTCACAATGGGCTACTGGCCTTCATACTCGCCCATGGAGGTCCACTTGCCCCCAGAGGTAAGCATTTCTACATGTGGGTGCTGCTGATTGTGCACACAGTGCTTTGGCACTTCTACAAATACAGTTGAGCAGCACATTGAGTCGTGGAGTATTATTGTGGTTTAAGTGCAGTTTGGCCTGTCACAATAATCAACAAATCAATTAATGGCACGATAACAAACTTGATAATATCACCATGTGCATGCGTGTTTGTTTTCCTTGTCTCTGTCTACCAAACAGGCTGGATGACAAGAGGGTTCACTCTGTGTATCTTTCTCAACACCTGGGCATGTTGGCCCCACAGAGAATGAACAGAGTGAGCCCTCCTGTCAGTCATCCAGTCTCTTTGACTCAGTGGGGGGAGGGGGAGGAGGGGGTGCAGCTGTAGCAGATGAGTCTGGTGAGGAGTAGAGAGGGAGGAGGAGGAGAAATTGGTAAGAATAATAAAAGTGATGATTTCAAAGTCAAGTGCCACAGCCCCAGTGTGGGAACATTTCTGATTTAAACTGAATGAGCAAAGTGAGCCCATTAACACAGACAAGCCAGTATGTTGTATTTGTTCAAAAGAAGTGGCAACAAAAAAAAGCTAATACGTGCAACTGAAACTGAAGCATCCAGTCCAGTTTTCCCAGCTGGGAAAAAAATATTTTTGAAGAGCCTTAACTCTTTGAGTGCCATTGACATAATACGACGTCAAAGTGTTTGTTTTTTTGCAGCTGGTCGCTGATCACGGTCTGCTGCACCCTGAGAGTAATGTTGTATGTTGAGAGTAATGCACCACAGAGATCAAAGCAGGAAGTGGAGACGATCGAGATTAGAGAGCAAAACTAAAGGATTCTGTACAAAAAGTGTTGTTTTTGGTGAAAGTGGCCTCTACTCTCCTCCAGACAAAACAAGAAAGGAACAATTGATGATCATGATGAAATAGCGTGACTCTCCTTTCATTTGAGCTATTCAGTGTTTTCAGAGACATGGTAAGAAAATACTCTGTGGGTCTTGAAATATGACTGAAAAATGGGCAAAAACGCTGGCACAAAGCACTTTCGATTTTAAAAAAACGGCTGGCAGTCAATTTAATAATCCATTTTATTTATTGGTTTGGTTGTCTGTGGTTTTTAATTGAATAAAATTAATTAAAGACAGGATTATTTTTTGTTGTGATTTTTATTCAAGTGCAATTGTATTTTTTATTATTATTTCTTTAGGATAAGGATAGGAAGTTCTTGACATTTCAGTTACAATATTAAGTACTCTTGAGAAATTAGTTTATTGCTTTTGAAAGAGTGCACTTGCATTGATAAGTCATATTATCATTGCATTAGTGATTAGTTGGCATTAAGTGGTGGGACAATATATCATCCAGCAATTTTTTTCATGCTATTTGTTTAAATAATATTTATGTATTCATTTAGGTATTTAGTGTGTTTATTTATGGTACTTGGAAGACTATACAATGAAGTTATTGAGGAAAACATAATAAAAGGGTTCACTGTGTCTTCCTAATGATGTTAGCAGGGTCACCAACTGATTGCCAACAGACTATTAAGGACAATCATGGTACAAATTTTGTCTGTTCATGTTTTGGTAGATGGTAAAACTCCAAGAGGTTTTCAAGCTGTTCTACCTGGGGAAGCACAGTGGGAGGAAGCTGCAGTGGCAGCCCACACTGGGTCACGCTGTATTAAAGGCAGAGTTTAAAGAGGTAGGGGCATGGTGCATCCTAACATAAAGAGGAGGCAAATTAGCTTGAGAAGAACGTCTGAACTGCACTTACAATGACTACTTTGTCCTACAGGGTAAGAAGGAAGTGCAAGTCTCACTGTTCCAGACACTGGTGCTGCTGATGTTCAATGAAGGAGAGGAATTCAGCATGGAGGAGATCCGCACTGCCACTGGCATAGGTTAAACCTGTCTTCAAACGTGTCGTACAACTACTCTGTTGTGAGAGAGGTTCTTGCTGTATTCCATTATCATTCTGTCTCTTGTCCTGCACAGAGGAGGGAGAGCTCAGACGTACACTGCAGTCCCTGGCCTGTGGGAAAGCACGCGTCCTCAACAAGAACCCTCGAGGGAAAGACGTAGAAGATGGAGACCGTTTCAATTTCAACAATGACTTCAAACACAAACTGTTCCGCATCAAGATCAACCAGATCCAGATGAAAGAAACGGTAAAAATGAGAGCATTGGTTCTCAACCAGGGTGTACTTTGTTGATTTTACACGTTACACATTTCCCTATGCTAAAGGATGGTTCTTAAACCTTTTTAAACACATTTTCCATCCAGGTAGAGGAGCAGGTAAGCACCACAGAGCGTGTGTTTCAAGACAGGCAGTATCAGATAGATGCAGCTGTGGTGCGCATCATGAAGATGAGGAAGACCCTCAGTCACAATCTACTGGTATCAGAGCTCTACAATCAGCTGAAGTTCCCTGTAAAGGTGACCTGTCTTATTATCATTATTTAGATTTTCCTTCCAACACATACACACAGAGCTCATCAGCATCTGACTTGCTTTCCTCTCTACAGCCCGGTGATCTGAAGAAGCGGATCGAGTCGCTCATAGACAGAGACTATATGGAACGTGACAAGGAGACTCCTAACCAGTACCACTATGTTGCCTGAAGGGACACCACTGTTACTGCCATGCTTTCCTCACAGCAAAACAGCATTACAGCCCCTCAGCCACCCGACTCTCCTCTGGTGCCCATCTTTCCCTCCATCCATGATCCTGGAAGCAGAATCCAGATCACACAGAGCTCCAGGGAGAGGAGAGAGACTTGGCTGTACTGTTCCCACACTGTGTTCTCTTTAGTGGGACAGGGCTGGAGTGGCCTGGGTTGCTGATGGTTAGTTTGTGATTTCCAAATCTGTTAATGCAAAGCCCAACTGAAAATGACTGGCACTTTCCTCTGTTTTTGTTTTTTTTGTTTTTTCCCCCTGGGATTTGGATTCTTTTTCTCCACATCTTTCTAAAATCACTTATTTTCTACTATAGTTGATTTGTCTTGAGTTTAAAGATTTTTTTGAGGTGTTCTCCATGTGAATGGCTGCATAAACTGCTGAGTGTAAATCTGATTGGTTGGTGGCTTGATTTGGCAGAGAGAAGACACTTGAAGAGGATGAAGTGGCCAGATGTATGTGGTTGGAGGGGAGGGTTCATTGCTTATGACACAGAAGCTAAATGACATGCAGGCAAGCCACTTCGGTATTTCTTTGGCTATCTTATGTTTTGACCAAAATGTCCAATGTCATGTGCTTTTTGTAGCTCAGATTGTATTCTATGTAAGAGTGAGAAAAGTGAATCTGAATAAATGGATATTTAATGATTCAATGAATAATTTGTAAATAACCAGCCAGTGACAGTGTTTTATTTGATCATGTATACAGTATAGTTGTAGAACAAGGGTTTTGGGCTGGTGAGTTAACAAGGGTGATTTTTGCCTGATACACAGCCATGTGTTATAAAAGTTAAGTATCAAAACAATTGGTTACCTATCATCACAACACCCAGCTCTAAATGATAAAATAGGGAAGCTGACTGGTCCCCCTGGTCTGATGAAAGCACTTTAAATTTGGAATTTAAAAGTAGAATTTAGAAATAATAATAGAATAGAATAAAATATTTTCACATTTTTATTTGATATAAATGAGCCATTGAGGATTGTAATGAACTGAATTTTAGTTGCAATGAGAAATATTCAACTCCTCACTTCAAAAGACATTGTAATGTGAAGCAAGGTTAATTATTAGAGAAAAACAAATTAAAATATTTATTGATACATAGGAGTTACAATTGACTGGACTTTCAATTCAAATTAATTCTGAAATAACAAATGTGCACTGTTATTCAACCCCTAGCTTCTGTTTAAGTGTTTTCTGTAAGTGCTGACAAGCTTCTTACTCCTCTACTGGAATTTTCACCCATTCACATGCAAAAGCCTCTCGCTCATTGATGTTTGAAGACTTTCATGCTGCAACTGCCTTCTTTAAATTGGATTAAAATCTGGGGATGAGAAGGACACACCTGGATCCATTTCTCAACCAAGCTTTGGTTGAACTGGATGTGTGGCTTGAAAGTCTAATAATCACTTAAGTTCAACAGGAGGCACCATGTTGCTTCTTGAAATGGCCTGGTATTTCTGGGAATCCATGATGCCAATTAGAAGATTCCCAGTTTGTGAAGCAGAAAAATATCCCACATGATCAGTGATCCACCTCCTTGTTTGACTGTGGGGACGGTGTTTTTCTGGTCATAAGTATGTCTTTTTCTTCTGGTTTATTCTAGTTCACCTCTAAAGTTGTTCTTGGTCAGGAGTGGAGTGCATCTTGGAGTCCTGCCATGAAGTCCTTGTTTATTCAGTACAGTTGCCACTCAAGCCACCAGGCCTTCATCAGGTCATCCTGTAGGTATTTTGTAGTAAGAAGGGCTTTCTGGTGTCCTGATTAAGTTGCAAAGGGCTCTTAATGAAATTTACAAGACAGATCCTCCTTATAATACTTTAAATGGTATCTCTTGGAAAGTCATGTTTTATGAAAACCTTATTGCCTTCCAAGTGCAATGAAATAATATCCTCTCTCAGTTTTTGTGAAGGCTCCTTTGTCTTTAGCGGTGCTTGGAAATCACCTTATACAGCTTGTTGGGTGGGGTTTATATATGCAACACATCTGAATCCAATTAGGGATCATCGTAGTGTTCCCAAAGGAACACAGTGTACCCTGCCTTTTCTCCCTAAGACAGTTGGGATAGGCTCCAGACCCCCCTCGACTCTATGAGAATAAGCGGTAGAAAATGGATGGATGGTTAATCTTTAGTCTTTAATACTTATACTATTCTACTTAATGACAACAAGCTGTACAGCAGCTTTTAGGTGATTAAGAAATGAATCTCAAACAAATGTGTTGACAAATGCTTGTATGATATTCTAGTCCCAAGGAAACAAGGAAACAGCATGTATTAGAGTGTGCTTGAACCATGCAGGGGGAATGTGGCAGGGCCCTGCTAAGTGCTGGGCTGTAGCCCATGCGTTCCTTTGCTGGTTTTGCAAACCCTCGTGAAGTAATAGAGGTGTCAGCTGACTACCACCACTGGACTCTCACATGCTACGTTCCCATCAAGATCCTACACATCATAAAGAACATTTGATATGCCATATAAATGGCATGCATTTAAATGTGTGCTGCATTTTAGATCAAAATATTTTTTATTACCAGGCAGCTATTTGCAACTGAATACTTATTTATTGATATTTAGTATGGATATGAGTGAAAAGTGTCAAGAAAATGTATTCCTGCATTTTTTTTTATTACTCCTCCCTCATTATTGGTTTAATTACTTTTAATTAATCTAACTTGGCATATGTCACTTCGACTTCCTCGAAAGAGAATTTTACTAGTGTTCCTGGAAATGCACTAGTTTTCTCATTAGGTGTCTCTTTACACCCACCCGACATTATGTGTAGTTATGTAAGTCTGTAATAGGCAGTCAGTCATATTTCTCAGCATGTGGCATTTAGTTTTTGTTAATAAAGCAGAGGACAGATTATTATTATTATTAGGTAGGCCTACTTTAGGCCTTGAATAGAGCTTGTGAAAGATAGAAGGGGGTGGTCTCACGTGACTGGGTGGCTCTAATGCTACCAGTTCACATGACGAAACATCATCATTCAGTTCGTGTGGCTCTGACCGACCTCTAACTGCGTGTACTGACAGTTTCCACCACCGTGCGTTGGGATTAACTAACAACTCTCCCCTGTATCTTCACACGACAAAGATACGTAAACGACGACGGGAAGACGAACAACAGTGACGTCTCAGTTTTAGCTAACGGTCCGTCCAGTCAAGTGCAGTCCGCTGTGGACCCACCTGCGCGTGCAGCGGCGAGACGACAGCTCGTCCACGGACTTTCACCTCTTTACTGAGGGGAGAAAGAAGAAAACTGTCCGCCCTGACAGCATGAAACTCTCTCACGCTATGGCCGCCCTCATCATCGCCTGGTTTGCGGTTTTCGGTGAGTTCACAGAAGAACTCACGGCTGTTCTGTCCGTTGGAGCAAACGACGTCACGAACCCAGACCGTTTAACAGGAAGCGTCCTGTTTTTATAGTACCATGGCAACAGCTATCTTATATAGCAACAGTCAACTTAGACGTTCCCTAGTTTAACGTTAGCGGACAAGTAGCGTTAGACGATTAATCGGAAATGAAATGGTTTATCTTCGATCTTTTGATAAGCAGTAAATTAAAATGTTGTTCCAACTTCTCAAACTGAACCGAACTGATGGTTGGACATCTGTCGTCTTGGGCACGTTTTCTGACATTTTATTGATCGATCATTAACTTATTAATAATTGGTAAGTTCATCAAGGTATCAAGGCAGGTATTAAGGACAGGTGTGTTTAACCACCAGCATAGGATGTGTTGTATTCATTCATGGCTTGACTTGAGATACTTGATATGAAAAATTGGCCCAGATCCCAAAAAAATCCAAAGGTCATCTGTTTTCATGTAAAAAAAAAGAAAGAAAGAAATTAACTGGAGAATTCCCTGAAACTTATTCTATTGAAATATTATACCCAGGTTTTGGACAGGCTTCATTGTTGTGTCATCTGAGAGCTTCACATGACTGCTGTGGTGCTTTGTGTTGCACACAGCCCGGCAGAGGCCTACTGACAGCTTAATCGGACTGAACACAGAAACCTGACTGCTGATAAAGGAAAACAGGTCAATTCAGTTGTCAAGTAGTTGCAGTATGGCTTTTTACACTTAACACACCAAAACATATCACTGGATGGTTTACTGTAGGTAACTCAGTATTCACCTTTGTTTTCAACAGACTCTGGTGACCCTTAAAGAGTTCAAGCTCATCTGCACTAATATTTCCTCACAACACAAGTGTCAGAGTCAAAATACCTTTGTGTTTTGCCATCCTCTCCATGCCCACTGCCCAATGCTGATATCTGCAGCTCCATACTTTGTATACACAGCCGACCTCATGATCAGATAGCAGTGTTGTGTAAACGATCTGCTGTGTGTTTACAGGGTGAACAGAGAGGTGGCTTCAGGGTCAAGTCTCAGCAAGGCAGCAGAGGAAGGAGCAAGTGATTGACAGAAACAGAGATCTCACCATTTAGGATTAATAAGTTGTATGAATGGAGAAAGCTCAAGATGAAGGCATAGGAGAAGAATATGAAAGAGGGAAGTGCTCAGTCAGTCAGCTGACTAATAGTAAGTGAATGCCAGTGGCCTGACTCACAAGACTATCAGCACAATTTGGAGTATCTTTTTAAATTTCACAAGTTTTTCTTGGAAGTGAAATATCTATGATTTGTGAAACTTGCTTGCATTAGTGGCCTGTGGAAATTATATATCTCAGAGGAGCAGTATTTTATTTATTGGTCCCACACAGTTTATACATCCTTTATCACTAAAATGTGACTGAACATAATAAAGAAATAAAACAGAATTTAATGACATGCAGTACAGTACATGAGAATCGGCTGTTCTGTTAGAAAGCAGCCATACAACGCACACTGCCTCAACTTCTCTGTAGACATTCTGGGAGGTGTGAAGCAACTCTGTGTTGTGTTACTATGTTATACATATCTGTGCTATAAAAATCCTGAGGCCTGAGTAACATATAATAATATACTATCGTAGCGTACAAACGATATGAGAATTAGAGCAATTAGCCTACCAACAGTGATTTCACACTTTTCAAGGTATAAAGGTATTAATACCATGCAGGTATGAAAGTTGCCAGATTGGTTGAGTGTGACTCATCCTGGCTCCATCAGGAGAGGTGAAGTTTCACCTGTTACAAGTACAGTAGCTCTAGTGTGGTCCACAATTTAGTGTGGGATGGCAGGTGTGGTCGCTCACTTTTAAACTGCAGACCTCTGGTGGCGGCTTGTGTGAACTGCTTTATTTTGTATACAGGGCATGGCATCATAAGTTATTATCCTGGTATCATTTGGACCCTTTGCTCAACCTTTATTGAGCCAAGCACGTCAAACATAAACCAGAATGCCCAGATAATGAATACTTCCTGGAAAATAAGTATTTTGACTGTGAAGATTCTCAGTCAAACAGGTCTCATTACCTCAGTGTTGTGCCTCTTCATGTTTTCCTTGACAGGTTGCATTCAGGCTGTTACTCTTGAGGTGAAGGAGGGGAACTCCACCTGCATTAAGGCTGAGCTTTCTGCATCATTCTCTGTTGAATACAACACCTCCAGCACCACCGTGCGTACAGTGACAACATTTCCTTCTCTGCAAGTATCAATATTGAGAGTAATATATATCCTAGTGAACACCGGTCCAATCACTTGTCGTTCCTCAGAGACGTGTGCAGGTGTCTCTGCCTGACTCCACCACTGTTGATGTAGACAGCAGCTCATGTGGCACAGACGACAGCTCGCCATGGCTGGTGGCGGTGTTTGGACCTGGTCATGCGTTGAGGCTGAGCTTTTCAACCAATGGAAGCCTGTACAGGGTCGCTAACTTGACGCTGCAGTACAACCTCAGCGACACTTCCGTCTTCCCAGAGGCGAACAGCTCCGGTGAGAACAAACACCACTGCAAACTGCAGGTTCACACTGTTGAACACATTTGTAACTTTACAGTACATATCAAATGAACTACTCATATAGATATAAAAGTGATTTATTGTGTTTTTATTTGTCCTAGATGTGGTCACTGTGGTGTCAGCTTCAGTTGAGATATGGGCGACAGTCAACACCACCTACCGCTGTGTGAGCCCCTCTACTTTTGGAGTTGGTGGAGCAACTGTCACTTTCTCTAACATGAGGCTCGAGGCGTACATGACAGGAAATGACCTGAGTCCAACAGGTATGATTCCGATCCTGTTTTTAGGTTGTTTGACCTGCTTTGTTACGCCTGATCACATATTTCTGTATCATTACTCTCGTTACAGAAAGTGTATGTATGGCAGATCAGGCCAGCACTACAGCTCCACTCACTACTGCCAGTACTACAACGACCTCAGCTCCAGCACCAACCCCAGCAGGAACACCTGAGCAGGGCACCTACTTTGTAAACAACAGCAATGGCACTGTGTGTCTTCTGGCCCAAATGGGGCTGCAGCTCAATGTTTCCTATTTCTCCCTATCTCAGAATAAGGTAAGAGATAGCTTCGAAAGCAAAAACTCACAGTAAAATAAATAAATAAGTTTGGTCTGTTCTGCGTAACAAACTGCAGATACTGTATTCCAAATGACTGTATCTTTGCCTACCTTGTCAGACCGTCCAAGAATTAGTTAACCTGACTCCCAATCTGACAAGTTCGTCAGGATCATGTGAAGCCAGCAGCGCTTCATTGGTTTTGACACAGGAGCGGAGCACCACGCTTAACTTCACCTTCACTCTGGTAAATTTATCGACAGTTTTTGTTTTTTGTTTTTTTTCCCCCAATTTTGTGTACATGGATACAGTACAAGCATTTATTCAAAGCCTCCTCCTCCCGACTCAACCACAGAACACCACAAGCAACAAGTACCACCTCAGTGGGATAAGTCTGCTTGCTAACTGGCCTGACACCACGGGTATGTCATTTGTCACAAACCACGTACTGTACTTGTTGTCTCAGCTCTAACTTACTGAATTCAACCTTTACTGATCCATTTCTCTCAACAGCTCCATTCTCAGCCAGTAACACCAGTCTGGACTACCTGCGGAGTACGCTGGGCCGTTCCTACATGTGCAACGCAGAGCAGACTCTGGCTGTTGTGCCAACCTTCTCTCTCAACACATTCAGACTGCACATCCAACCTTTTGAAGTCACGACCAACCAGTTCGCTACAGGTACAAACGCATTTTTCTTTATCCTCTGATCTTTAAGGAGTAACAAACCACACCTTTTTCACTCGTTTGAGTGCAGAATAAATAAACAAAGTGCATCTTGCAGAAAGGGGAGCTTTAAAGGTGCTGGAAGGCATATTTTTTAACTTTGGAAGGAAATTCTACAATATAATGTTTACTTCTCATCTTTTCTTTCTATCTCCAGCGGAGGAGTGTCAGATGGACCAAGACCAGATGCTCATCCCCATCATTGTTGGAGCAGCTCTTGCCGGCCTGGTGCTGATTGTCCTCATTGCATATCTAGTAGGCAGGAAGAGGAGCCATGCTGGATACCAGACCATCTGAATGGACCCTTCATTTCATTTAAAGCAGACTGAATGGTGGAGAGATGAACCCGAGCGTGAGTGAGCTTTAGTGAATGGAAGCAGTTGTTACTCTGTGGTGAGTGTATGCATGTTTTTGCATATCCTATGTGATAGATATTTTTTATTTTCCTTTCATTTTCTCTGAGAGATGATGATGATGATGAGAAGCCAAAGACCTGCTCGCTTTAGGTGGTGTGCATCTCGACGAAGCCTGAGAGGGTAGCGTCTTCACACAATTAAGGATGGAGGCAGTTTGAATTTCCGTTAGTTCTCCATCTGCAGTCTACTCTTGTTTCAATAAGTTCTAGGAATTGGTTGGATTTGCGTGAACTGCTGTTTTTAGCTGTGTAATTATTTATAAGGTATAATATGCAATAAAAGAGGCCCTGTTGGACAAATATATTTTACCATTGGTTCCAATGGCCTGTGTGGCTAAGTACATGTATTTCATTCTTACATGCTCACTACCATTTTATTTTTAAAACTTCACAAGATAACCCAACCCTGTTACAAGGAAAAGCTCTAAGAGTCATTTCCAATCATATTCCTCCAGAGTGGAGACTGACCCAATAGTGCACAAGTCACAGTTTACCTCATCTAATTAAACACAACCTGGTAACTGTGATGATTTAAAAAAAAAAAAAAAAAAAGGTGGAGAGCTGCTCAAACTGTGTGGTGGTCCGGCCGTACAGTGTGATTTAACATTATCAGCAATGGATTCATTTTCCATTCTTAATTTTCCCGACTCCTCAAAGAAATGTTAATATGAATTGTAGTGATTTGATGTTTTATTTTTATAGAAAATGGTTTGATCTCATTTTCTGTTACGCATCATACTGAAAGATAATAAAAATCTTAAAAGTCCAGCAGCGATTTTTTTTGTGTGTGTGGGTGGAGGGTATTTAACTCTTTGAGTGCCATATTTCGCCGTCATTTAATTTCCAACGTTTGAGTGCCATTGACATAATAATGCGTCAAAGCGTTTTTTTTTGTTTTTTTTTTGCAAGCGGGGTGCCAATCGCGGTCTCCCACAACCTGCGAGTAATGTTGGGGCTTCTGGGAGATGTAGTCCAAGCATAAAGACTATTCTGTATACGCCACAGAGATCAAAGCAGGAAGTAGAGACAATCACATTTAGAGAGCAAAACAGAGGGATTCTGGACAAAAAGTGAAGATTTTGGTGAAAGTGGCCTCTACCTCTGATAAAACAAGAACGGAACAAGATTTTTTTTCATGATGAAATAAAGTCTATTCTTTCATTTGAGATACTCTGTGTGGTAAAAATGGGCAAAACCACTGGCACAAGACACTTTCTGTATTATAAAACGGCTGGCACTTAATGAATTAATGCAGTCATACCTTTATGAACTTGTTTTATGTGAAACAACCATGGCTGTTTACACTGAGCATTACACAGAACACTCTGAGCTGGGATCAATGCCAAGGTTATTTTGGTTCAACAAATTCTGATAACAGTTCTATGACTGTTTAAAGCACCACAAAATCTAAACACAGAACAACCTGGACACCTCTTTGTTATAAAAGGACAGAAGCCATTTCAATCATTCCAACATAGTGCATTTGTGTTCATGTTTGAAGCCATTAAAAATCTGAACACAACAATAATTCATCAGATTTTGAAATGTTTGGAAAAAAATGTTTCTGTCATGATATCAGTATAATCTACATTTTAGTTGCAATTTCATCAATCTTCATTTCCCATTCAGTGTGAAATGCAGTAGGCCTCATGGCTGTGCTCACAGTATACAACACATTATTTATCTAACACGAACAATTGCTGCCCATTTTTTTCCCTTCAGTGTCTCTGACTTTGTGGAGTAAAGTGCATAATTTGACAAAAGAAAAAAAAAAAACGAATTAATTCGTAATTTCAGATGGAATAGTTGGCTCATACAGCATACATACCTAATAATTTTCTCATTTCACCACGCTGTATGATTGAAAATACGTATGTGTAAGACTCAACAGACATTAAGTCAGTAAGAAAGGTGCAAACCAGCTGCTTGGCGCTCATCCCAGTGGAATGTGTATTGAGTTTGAGCGACAGGTTGTCAGGTTCAGGATTCTTCTGTAATGATGCGAGATCGACATGTTGCCCTCAGCTTAGTCAAGGTTGCCATGGAGAGACTTCCTGGTTCAGTGAAGATTTTCTAGGAAAGGCAAGAAACGCCAGGATTATAGGATTAAAGACAGCTCATAACAAGGGCCATCTGTTTTATTTTGATAGGTCTTTCCTCCAGTGAATGACACTCTTGATAGCGAGCAGGGATGTGGTGCACGTCAGTATTGGATTGTAGTACATACTCAAGCAAACTTTTTTTAAGTCTTGTCTTGGACTCCATCTTAGCTGACAACAGGTCATGTTGTTCCTGGCTGCCATTTTATTAGTTTGACATTAAAAGATAATCACTATTTTTATAGGCAGATTATTTCTGTCCATTTTGACATCTTTATCACTATATTAGTATTGGAAAAACACTGATACCTTTTATGGTGTTGAACTCAGTTGTATTTGACTAAAGCCACACCTTAGGACACCTTGATTTTCTTTTACCTGCATGAAAGAGTGGCATTCATCAACAAATGGTCCATGGGTGATCTGCTTGAAGTTTTGGCAGACGTCTAACAGTGACTGGGCCTGTTGGATCAGAGCCTGGTTGTGGTGGATCAGTGTCAGGGCCACACGAAACAAGATTTTAGAGCCCTCGTAGAACAGGCAATCCCAAATCCGCAGAACTGTCTGCAGAGAAGCAACAATAAAGACACAAGTCCACCAGTGAACACATGCATGACACAAGGTTTAACCAACATTACTTTTGCATTGAAAAAGTAAGGATAAACAATATGTAAAATAATTATTAGATTACAATTAACCTCAGAAAAGAGTTACTTTGCCATATAGTCTTCCTTCCCCTATGTTGCCTTTCACTAATAGCTACCTTAAAATGAGAGATTTAAGAGGAGAGGAAGAAGAACTCAGACTCAATCCTTGGAGTATTTGGAGAACAATCCTAACAATCCACACCCATCAGGAATAATAAAGCATATTTTTTAAACCTTTTTTCATCCCAGTGTGAATTTATTGAACAATGTGCTTTCACAGAGCTTTGGTGCTTTTAGAAATTAGAGGCACAGTTAAACAAAGAAACATTAAAGCATAGAATAACATTGCTGTTTCATATATGCATTATCCATCCACCATCCATTTTCTACCACGTATCCTCACATAGGGTCGCGGGGGGGGCTGGAGCCTGTCCCAGCTGTCTAAGGGCAAAAGGCAGGGTACACCCTGGACAAGTCTCCAGTTCATCACAGGACACATAGAGACAGACAACCACTCACACTCACACCTACGGTCAATTTAAATTAGCCAATTAACCTAATCCCCATGCATGTTTTTGGATGGTGGGAGGAAGCCAGAGTACCCGGAGAGAACCCACACAGATATGAGGAGAACATGCAAACTCCACACAGAAAGGCCCTGGCCCGGGAATCAAACCCGGTACCTTCTTGCTATGAGGCAACAGTGCTAACCACTACACCACCGTGCCGCCCCCATATATGCATCATAATGACCAGAATTTGTCCCAACAAACTGACACACAGTCTGTTAAAAAGCTTTCCTAAACTTCTGTATAAAGCAATGATCCCGTCAGCATTATGAAACACACACACAACAACCTCACCTCTACTGGCAAGACATCAATGTAGAGACAGATGAACCACCGGGAGACCACCAGGGTCCACATGACATTATGATCCATCATGGTCTGCCAGACTCCAGGGAATTTAACTTTCACTAGTTCCCCTAAAACCTCCTGGTCCGTCTTCAGCCCCAGCATGGCTGGACTGTAGTAGTCTGTAACCACACATATATATCATTACAAGTTAGACATTAGTTTTAATTAACTGCAATTAATTAACAAGCAAATCAATTTCTGTAATACAAAAACATCATCCATGGAAAATAGTTTAACAGGGATGTAACGATACACAACTCAATTCAATACTATTTGCGATACTGGGTTAAAGATACAGTTTTCTCATGATTAATTTCAACAGTAAGATCTTGCAGACAAATCATGACTGGAAAAAAAGTCCTTTGCATATTAAATAAAACATATATATTTCGATAAATAATTTTTTTTCTTATCTTTCACAAATTAAAGAGAATCTAAAAAAAAAAAAAAAAAAACTTTTTAATTCTCTGCAGTAGGGTAAACTATGCAACATAATGCATATGTGCTTTTCTTAAAAGGGCAAATTATGTTTTTACAACCAAAAAATAAACAAAAAAGGATTCTTAAAACAAATCCCACATCAAAATAACTAAATGAAAAATACAAATAAAAAAATATCTAAAAAAAAAAAAAAAAACACCTCTGATTTGAAACTGGTCTGTCCTTAATTTCAAAATCACTTGTGCCCACCACCATGACTCTCGTTTTGTCCGAATACTTGACAGTGGCGCACAACGTCTTAGCGACGCACGATGTCGATCAAGTGAACTCAAAAGTAGATTATGCCCTCTGCTGTTTAACAAGGGCATCACAATTCATTTTTCATCTCGGCTGATTTGAATCGTCACATTTGTATCCATTGTTAATTGTGTCACAATGCATTGTTACATCCCTACCATTTAAGTTAATGTACAGTATACTAACGTTTCCTTGTTTGAGTGAAAGCAAGATACAAATGAAAACACACTGTATAGCTTAAGCCACAGACAGATAAAGACCATTTGACCACACACCTGGTAGAATTCTACTGAGTAGTGCCTCCATCAGCCAGAAGGACTTCTCTTCATCTTTTGTGATGATAAGCAGATATCCAGCTATGAAGTTCATCCCCTGAAGACAAAAGAGACTCAGGTAACGTGAATCTTGCACTTCTGTTTGAGCAGGTTTTATGAAAGACTGTAGAGCTCTTTAATAAAGCATCCGTAAGGAGAGCAGTAAGTGTACACCGGCCATGAAACTAGGAGACAAAACCAAAACATTCAGACTGAAACACGCTGCCTGAGTATGACCACAGATAGATGGTTCCTTGTTAAACATCACAAAAGATGTAACTAACAACACAGCCCTGCTGCATGTTTGAATTGCAAAACAGACTGCATATGCTCAGGTAAACAACATTTCCCTTTCAAATGCTAATGATTAACATATACTGACAATACTGACACAAACAGCCTTTCTTTGGACACATACACTATATTGCCAAAAGTATTCGCTCACCCATCCAAATAATCAGAATCAGGTGTTCCAATCACTTCCATGGCCACAGGTGTATAAAATCAAGCACCTAGGCATGCAGACTGCTTTTACAAACATTTGTGAAAGAATGGGTCGCTCTCAGGAGCTCAATGAATTCCAGCGTGAAACTGTGATAGGATGCCACCTGTGCAACAAATCCAGTCGTGAAATTTCCTCGCTCCTAAATATTCCACAGTCACCTGTCAGCTGTATTATAAGAGCGTGGAAGTGTTTGGGAACGACAGAAACTCAGCCACAAAGTGGTAGACCACGTAAACTGACAGAGCGGGGTCAGTGGATGCTGAGGTACATAGTGCGAAGAGGTCACCAACTTTCTGCAGAGTCAATCGCTACAGACCTCAAAACTTCATGTGGCTTTCAGATTAGCTCAAGAACAGTGCACAGAGAGCTTCATGGAATGGGTTTCCATGGCCGAGCAGTTGCATCCAAGCCATACATCACCAAGTGCAAGGCAAAGCGTTGGATGCAGTGGTGTAAAGCAAACCGCAATTGGACTCTAGAGCAGTGGAAACATGTTCTCTGGAGTGATGAATCACACTTCTCCATCTGGCAATCTGATGGACGAGTCTCGGTTTGGTGGTTGCCAGGAGAACGATACTTGCATTGACTGCATTGTGCCAAGTGTAAAGTTTGGTGGAGGGGGGATTATGGTGTGGGGTTGTTTTTCAGGAGCTGGACTTGGCCTCTTAGTTCCAGTGAAAGGAACTCTAAATGCTTCAGCATACCAAGACATTTTGGACAATTCCATGCTCCCAACATTGTGGGAACAGTTTGGAGCTGGCCCCTTCCTCTTCCAACACGACTGTGCACCAGTGCACAAAGCAAGGTCCATAAAGACATGGATGACAGAGTCTGGTCTTAAGTTCATATGCGAGTCAAGGCAGGTGAGCGAATACTTTTGGCAATATAGTGTACATACTGAATAATTGTGCAGACAGTCACTACTAGGGCTGTAGTGATACACTAATCTCGCGATACGATACACGATATTCGGCTCGCAATACGATACGCGATATTCAGCTCATCATACGATTCGATACAATTCTAAACACATCGTTTTGTGAAAGATTTTAAAGGGACAAAGTGATTTTGGTGACATCTTGTGAGTGTTCCATTGACTTATGTAATGTTTGGGGCAGCAGCACAAATGGGATTTTTGAACTGGGTTATTTTGTATAATTTGGCTTTTAATAATGTTCATCATCAATATTTATTATTATAATGTTGTTAATTTAAGATTATTTAAACTCAACAAGATATTTTGTGCAATTTGGGCTTTTGAGTTTGCCTTATGGTGTGTTCACTGGAAGTTGGAACTTGGAGCTCTAATCAATATAACCTCAAAGTTTAGTGCTCCCAGCTCTTCCAGTCTTACAGACCTACAACACGTAGCTACTGTTTACGTCAGTAACAGATAGCATGAATTTTATGTCTGGTTGGTGAGATTAATCTGACTTTCCATCTTCATTGTGATTTAAATTCTGACTTGGACATTCCAACATTTGTGTACATTTGAACGCATCATACTGCTGCAGTAAATCCTCTGTTTTACCGGCAACGTTTGTCGCCTTTGCTGGGTGACGGCAACGAAAGTTGGGTGAGGGATAAATCTCAGCAGAGTTGTCCCCCTGTGCCTTGTGACATCTGAGAACATGATTGCTACATTCTTAAATGTTCTGAAACTGCTTTTAACTTTTTTGCACCGCTCTCTGAGTGTGGTGATGTGTCTGTGCCGATGTGTGTTGTGAGACGGAACGAGAGGAGAGTCCAGCCATTGCAGAGTAGAAATGCATTTTAATGAATGTAATGAAACGATAGCGACACACTTTGCGCAAATTAGAGTTCGTTTTTTATTTGTTACAAAAGAATGCCTGTTATAGGCCCTTTAGATTAAAACAGGCATTCTTTTGTAACAAAAGAACCTACCCCTACCCTTTAGATTAAAATAAGCAATAAATAATGGATTTAAAACAAATAAGTCTGCTTCGGATCAACAGGTTTCAGCGGCGGCTGCTGTGCTATTATCTCAGTGTATCATTTGCAAACTCCGTACTCTTTGTCCAGCTTATTAGTTCCTTCTTTCCTTTGAAAGCCAAAGTGCCTCCAAACGTCAGCTTTGCTTTGTTGCGGACGCCGGTGAGCTCACTGCTCGCTTCCGCTTGTTTACTGTCGACTTCTTCACTGCCTCACTCACCGCAAAAGCCGCGCGGCGCAGTAGCGGTACAGCGACACCTTGCGGAGCGGAGGAGTGGAAGTCGTTCTGGATTTACAGTCGGCCCAAAATATGATTTTGTTGGGGTTGGAAAATATCGATATTCAGAAATTAAAAATCGATACAATACCGGAAGACAAAGTATTGCGATATATCGAAATATCAATATTTTTCCATACCCCTAGTAACTACTATCAAAACACAACACAGAATGATGACTTTGTGGCACATGTAAGGACATGTTGAATGATGTCATGCAAAATCAATGTTAGGCTGAATCTGGGCAGTGATATCACCTGACAGTAGCCCACGGCTGGGTTGTGGTGGCCATAAGCCAGCAGCACGTTGTTCAGAGCTTCTTGTAGACACGGGTGGGATGTCTTGTGGAACTCAACGTTGTCTGGAAACGTCCTGTTTAAGTCTGAAATAAAGACACTTTAAGAGATGTCAAAATGCACATTTGAAAATCTAAATAACCTCCATGATGATTTTTGTCAGTGTAACAAACGTAACAGTGCAGGTAAAGCTTGATGTACATTCTGTTACTTTGTTGGATATTTGTTCCCCCCACACACACACACACACACAGCTAGATCAGTGTTATTAAATTCTAATTGGTCTATGATGCTGATTGTCCTGCTTCACATGCACTCTTTTAATATAGCACTTTTCTGTGTGAATGTCCAGGAAGTACCTCACACGAGGGAACAATATCTGGTTGAAGAACAGTTTCGCTTACTCACAAAGCCACATATACCTATGTCACACTGAACACAAAAAAAAATGCTCTAATGCCAAGTGTGAGTGCTCTGAAACACCAAACCACTGGCCATCAGTGTGCTCTGTGTGGCTGAGTGTTGGTGCAGTTGGCTGTTGTCAGCATTAATCAACAACCGTTAAGCCGAATCAGCATACTGACTGAATCAGCCTCAGGGAGTCAAAGAGAAAGAATTCTCTGACTGGCTATTTAGACCAAACCTACTGTTTGACTCAAATAATAATAATAATGCCAACACAAAAGATATATCCTCTGATCAGGGATCAGGCAGATTTTCAAACCAAACTTTTAACACAAGACTTTGAGGTTGGCTTGTGTATAAGGGATTTTAGAGGAGGTCAAGAGTAGACATATTGGTGAATGAGAGGCTGTTTACAGACTGACCAGTGCAGATGGCCTCCACCAGTTTGGGATCGTGCTGGACTCTGAGCAGAGACTGGTAGTGTCCTGGGTTCTTCTCTAGCTGGTCTTGAGCCCCACTGGCTGCCATCCAGATCAGAGCTCGGTGCTCGTTGGGAATCCCCTTGCGTACGTAACGCTTCACTGAAAGAGAGGGAGAACATTTCAGTTTAGTCCAGTTTTATAACATACTCGTACTCTTACTCTGGGAGGATACTGGCATGTCCAGTTTTCACACTCACATTTTACATTCTTCTGCACCTTGCTTTTGCCCTTCAGTAGTTTGGACCACTTGATGGATCGTCGGGTGAGCACAACTAGATACTCAGACATGAGCTCCTCATATGATTCGTAATCAAAGTCCTTTGAGCGCTGAAAGCCATACGGATCCACGCTGGGCCTAAAAGCAGAGTTAGAACGTTTTAAAAACTTAAATGAAGCGCATCAGGGCTGAAGATTGTTTATGTATTGGTGATTATAGTATATCACAATCATCATCACAATTGTCATACATTCACATCATAGCACTGTCATTTAAATAAAAGCAGGCAGACCTGTCCATGTGCACTTGTGTATGTAAGCTAGTGTGTGTGATTGTTGTTTTAACTTGATGTAAAAAGAAATAAATGTCTTACTCAGCACCTTCCTCAAGCAGAACAACATAGGATGAAGCCATTACAGAACAAAACAAAGACCAATGGTTCCATTTTGTTAATATAATTGCATATAGCACACGTTAATTACATCTACAATCTGGTTCTAGATTAAAAAGAGTTATGGGTGTAGGTGACTCAACCTAATGCCTTAGGTAACATGATAATCTTCTTACAGCTTAACTCTTTCACAAAAGCCAAGTCATCCCTGTAGAAGACATGCACCTACAGAGCAGCACTGCATCCACAGAGCAGACTAATACTGTGTACACTAAACACAGCCAAGGCTGAAAGGGCGGCTCTGCAAATACTGGGTGGAAACAAAGGTGCTATTATGAACGTTATGCTCCTCATCTGAGAATTACTTTGTTGTCAAAACAAAGGCAAGGGTCCATATTATTCCATGTGTTTATCAGTGAGTGTGTGAATGTGACACAGGCGTTGGTTGGAAGAATTATATAACATATCTTACTACTTAGCAGATGCTGCAAAGAAAAGTCTGTATTTCAAACTTCCCCCCAAAAATAGCTGTCTGTCTGTTTATCTAATCTAGTAACGTTGTACGTGAAATTGTATAGGAGAAAAACTACAAACAATTAGCGGGAAACGTTGAAATAACAACGTGTAACGACAGTTTTGTACTAGCTAGCAGTTAGTGACCGTTTGTTTTAAGGGCTCGAGTAACGTTCACGGTTTAAAGTAACGCCAGTTAACTTCGTCTGGTACTTTTGCTGTGTCCATTTTCCACAAATTGAGGAGTAAAATGATTAACTACTTGTGTATTCACTTAATAAGTAAGTTACCGACCTCCCAAAATCAATAATTGCTGATTTTAAATGTTGTCGGAAGCTACGTTAACCATTAAAACATAACGTAGGCTAACAGTCTACGAGGCTAACGTTACGTTACCTGTACGTGTCTCCAGCTCTAACGACCGAAGAGAGGGTCCGGCCGGCCGCTTGGTTTTTCTTTTCCATTGCCTCTTCTGCTCCAGTGATACCCTAAAAATCCAAGCTAGAGTTTCACCATCTATCCGCCGAGTTAATTTCGCCCCACAAAAAAAATATTCAAAAGTTGACAGCAAACATGACTGTTGAAGTCCCCGTTGATTAAAAGTCAACGTTGACTTTCAGCTTTAACTTTTCTCCATGTTTACGTGAGAAGAGACGAGGAAAACGACGCTTTTTCCAATGCTATTCCTAAAAGGGAAAAGCGTGAAAAGCATTCTTGCGCTTGTCCCCAAACCAAGGAGCTTAACGCCACTTGTTTTAACTCGATTCCTCAAATGTTTTATCAATTCGATGATGTTCAAGCCATCCACATGCACCTGCTGCTCGCACTAGTTAATCCGCCTTCAGTTCCGACAACTTCCACGCTGGACGACTACTTGAACGCAACCCAATGTAACCCAAACACGAGCCCCTCCGCTTTTCTTGTCCGAAACAACCACTGCGTGGAAGATTTCGGACTCGTAACGTTTGTCTCAGGAGACATACGCCAATCAGTTCAAATGCTGCCTTCAAGGGCTCCCTGGACCATCCCACTTCAGAGAACTCGTTGGGACGGTGAACTGTGACTGGCGGGCCATTCACGGCACTTTGGTTAAATAAAAAAAGTGGAGGAGCTGATAAGTGTGCATCAGATTGAGGTTTTAAATAATTCACTTGTGGCTTTGCTCATAATGGTTTCACATATATATATGTCTTTCAGCGTGTACTAGTGACTGATGATCACCTTTTAAAAGTAAATTGTTTTCCCTTTGAAATGGTGTGTATAATTTTAAACAATATGCTACACAAAGCAACTGCTGGGCTCATTTAAAAATAAAATATAAAGCAATGTGTATTTCGTGACCTATTGCATGAAGCGTTTATTTTCCATAAATCACGTATCACGTTAATATCAACTGCCTGCAAAATAACGTTCACGTCGCACTAAATACTGTGCTATGTCCGATAACACGTAAAGGCAGCAAATATGCTAAGCAACCGCGCCCTCTCCAGCACAGCCACGTAGCACAGGTGATTACAGCCCTGTGCTCACCTGAGCCTCTTATATGTACTGTATATCACTCTAAATCAAACCAAAAGACTTTATTGTCAATGTAATGAATACAACAAAATTATAAAATATATTATAAAATATCAATCTCATTATTATGAAAGACACTATGACCCAGTGCTGTCATCCTTTTCCAGACAAGACTGTTGCAAAACAACACAAAAGGCTGACCTTGTGGGTATATGGTAGATGTCTTAAATGTCACATCTACTTTGTTATTTAGAAAAGGGGAAGGCACCTGGGAATAGAGATGTGATTACTGTAACTTGTTTTTTAAATAAAAGGACACTGTTAAATACACTGATAAATTCAGTGTGCCTGCTTCATGGCTGCATGGTATGTAATTTTACAGATCGCATGCTGAAAGTCATGGTTAACCCTACCCAAATCAAATTACTTAAAATTTGATTTAAGTGGTACTGCTGTACATACACACATAGCCACTCAATAACAACACATACAGTACTCCTCAGCTCTGCTGCTGCCTATCAGGATAAGCTTAGGAATGGACAGAGGATGGATCATAGGCCTTGATCACTTATCCTCTTGCAAAAATACCGAAATAAATCCAAATGCAGACTATGTTTCAGTGTAATCCTGTTGGTGGGCAGCAACCAGTTGGATCTGGGAACAGGTTGAGCTTCCAACAACTGCACTGGCACTGCTTTGTGCAACCATTCATCTGAGCAGTCACCACTGTCTCCTCCTTAGATTTGATTGAAGATCATGAAAAAAGCCTTGTGACCATAATGCTCATGTATATGACCAGGTATCCACTAAGTAATCAATCTGCACAACTGCCAGTTTTGCATCAAAAACTGTATTAAAAACTGTATCTGAATATTTCAGACCAGTCCAAAGTTTGCAAATCTACTGACAATAATAAATAAACATGATTAATATGCTTGTAGAGTTTAAATTAACATTAGAGAAAAAGAAGACAGTTCAGAAATGGAGCACAGTTAAAATTGAGCGGTTTACACCTGACAGTGAAACCATCTGGCTTGGGAGTGACTCCCCAGGAGGAGCTGGAAAATGCTGCTGTGGAGAAAGCCGTCTGGACCCTACCCAGCCCCAGATAAGCAGCAGAAATCTATGAATTAAAAGATTTATATTGAATTAAACCTTCAAAATATAAAGCAGATAACAGTAAAACATTATCTTCTAACACCCAGTCTTTATATCATGTTATGCAGTGCTGTATGCAGCCTGCATCATCAACAGTGTTGCAATTAAATACAACAGATTTTATTACAGAAACGAAAAAATGAAACAGTTATCAGGTTTGCAGTACTGCTCGGAACAATTCAACTGTCTTTCAAGGTCTTGAATAGCCAGTGCAGCTGCTGAAGGTCATTTGGAGGTTATCAGTGCTAATCAGAGATCAGAGATATTTTGGCAAATTTATAAGCTGTAGAACAATGTTATGAGTCACAATGCAAATACATTGAATGGCTTTTAACACACACCTTTTAAGATAAAAAATAATATTTGAATCAACAATTCTGTCATAAATATATGCCAACTACACAATATATGTAAAGGTACATTAATTCACTTGAGATCTGAATTCTTAATTGTAATTCCTTGTACGTTATCATGAAGTTTTGTGCATCACTGTCCATTCAGAAGTACCAACCTAGAAAGTAAAGGTGTCAGTAAATCGTATGATTTTGGGTTTATATGTTTGTTTGACTGAAGGATCCCCGTAGTTGATTGTTGTGTACTTTGGTTTCTGTTCTGGCTCGTCTCTCTCAGGTTGACTCGTTGGAAATATTACCGCAGGTATCTTGCTGTCTTCAGATGCAGCTTTTAGGACACCATCTTCACAAAGTCTAAAACTTTGCATCACGTTAGTGTCTGTTACTTCTTCTCTTCTGTCCATGGCCTCCCTGTCTTTTTCATGTGTTTTACCCTCTGTTGGTTTCTTTTCTGTTGTTGTTAGGCTTGTTGCTGTCATGTTATTAGGAAGATGTAGGTTAATTCCCATTGTTGCTGACCCAGAGTCAAAAGCAGACATGGAAGTATGAGACTGTGGTGGTGACACTGTCTCTGGGCTCAGTGCTGATTGAGGGGAGGAATCAGTGTCAATATTGACATCTTGTTCAAACCTACGAACACATGGGATGATGTACTTGGGCAACCTGCTTTGAATGGTCACAGCTTTGTTTGCATCTTCTGTTGCTCCATTCTCCATGTAGCTGAAGTCTGTATATGTAGAAAGTCCATCAATGTTGAGCTTTAATCTCCCTTCAGTAGCTGCAGTGGAGGGTTTGTCTGTTCTCACATATTGTAGGACTTCTGTCTTCAATGATGGTCCTACAGAATGTAGTTTAGGAGAGGAATCTATACATGAGGACCACACAGGAGGGCAGGTCATGATGGTCGCTAAATGGCACTTCACTTGTGCTTCTACCTGTGGAAGAAGGCCGTTTGGCTCTGGGAGTGACCTCTCTGTGACACAGGTTGAACACAGCACCTCTAGATGTCCATATTTCAGCTTGCTGGTGATTCTAGACTCTATTGTAGTCTGAATAATCTGCACACATTCCTCTGACTGTCTACCTTTAACATTGTTATCACTGGATTTTGCAGTTTTTAAATTTAATGAGCAGTGACCTTCTGAGTTTTGACCTGAATGCTGGTTCTCCATTTGTCTCATTTGTTCTGTCTTCAGATATTTTTTTTCTTCCAGGTTTGAGGTTACTTTTGGTAAAATGTCTACTGCCTGCTCAAGTCTTTGTTCTGTTCTGTTTGGAGTTTGTTTTCCTTTCAAATGCCGTCCAACAAATTTACTTTTCATTTGCTTGTGTTGCTTTTGTTTGTGAACAGTTTGATCCAGCTCCTGCTGGAGCTGTCTCTCATGACTAGCTACTCTCTGTTTTATACTACTAGCCACATTTACTCCCCCAGAAAGCTTTTTATGTGAACATTTCAGGTCACGTGCTTTACATACAGTGGCTATGGTCTCAAACCTCTCCATTAATGAAGATAGGAGGATCCCTCTTCCAATGAGGTTCGGTTTGACTGGCTGTTGCTCCAGCACGTTCTCTCCCTTTTCTTTTTGCTCAGCCATGGCAAACTTGGCCACGATATCTTTCACACTGCTCCCTCCCATCTTCAGTCCTTGTTCTCTTCTAGTCCGTTCCTTTTTGTGAACATCATGCTCACTGTCCTGATTCACTTTACTGGCCACTCCTCTGCGGGAGGACAGAGGTCCTACCTCCCTTTGGTGGGTGATGGGTGGTTTGGGTGTGGACCGTATGAATTTGGATCGGAGGATCTGGAATGTAGTAAGACGGTCTTGTATTAGTCCTCCGTACCCGGCCTTAGCAGTCTTTCTCTGTGTTATTCCATGCTCTTCATGGAACTGAACAATGGTGCAACTTGTTTGAAGTTGAGTCTGCAGCACTGAATCATTGCCTCTCTGATCAGGCCAATCTGTGTTTCTTTCAACTACAATATCCGACTGCAGCTTCTCCGGGTTTCTGTTTCTGGTGGTCCACTTGGGCAGATTCTGTGTAAGGTAATACAGGAGACTCTCCAGAATCCCTCGGAGCACGGGACGGCAGTTTCGATCTCTTACCAGCTTCCTCAACATTCTGGCATCAGGGCTGATAATGGTTTTCCACGAATCTGGTCTATGGAGAATAGAGAACATGCAAAATTTAATCCCTATACTGTAGCCATTTGCAGCTAAGCATACCTGAATGTTGATAGCAGAGCTAAATAATGACTGGAAATTTATTAAATTTACTATTGAATGAAAATAGCTGCAGAACTGGAAGCACAGAACATTATTCTAACTGAGTACAGTGTGACCAACAGGTAGAGAATATGTTTTAGAATATTTGTTTTAGACAACATTGTGTGATCAGCAGACATTACATTCCCACTGAATAATTGTATGAAATGGATGGCTTTAAATTTGGATGCCCTGTAGTAGCCTTATTTTAGACATGGGTTAACATAAAGAATAGTGGATTAATGGAATAATGGTACCAGACTACATGAGCTTCAAAATATGGGAACATATAAAACTAGTTAGTAGTAATCTCCAATCAGCCTTTTTGTGTAACACATTAATCTTCGACATGAATGATCATTTGAGTGAGTAAATAGTATTTCTGCCTGAACTTGATACACCACAAGTCATCCCAGCCCTGCAGCCAAGTAGATAATATGTTCAGGTTTGAAGAGAAGTGCTCCAGCAGTGTGAACTTGTTATAGGTGATTAGTTCAAGGGGATTGCAGAGGAGGGTTGTGCAGCAAGAAGAGGGAAATCTCTGACAAGCTGTCCATCAAAATAAATGCTGTAGTTAAGATAAAGAAAGGCAGGCACTTCATGCGTGATATAGATCTCCATTTTAATGTTCATATCATATTGATATTCACCACATAATGGTGCTTTCACAATATAGTACACTAATGCATCACAGTGCAAATAATTTATCACAGGATAAATAAAATAATTACTTTTCAACAAATCAATATTTTTATGCATAAAAGTTAAAATTTCAAAATTCCCACCGCATGTTACATGCATTAATTAAAAGGCAAATACATATGTCAGTTAAACTTACTGTGGAGAGAGACATCTCTTACAATAAGTTAGGCTTTACAATTAGATACTCCATGACACATTTCCATGTGCTTCATGTTAATACAGGTTAGCTTCAGAAAATGAGGAGGTCAGAGAAGGAAATGTGTTTGTTCACTTGAGAAGTTTTCAGTTTTCTTTTCCCCACAGCTCTGTCATTTAATATTAGGTGGAGACAGAGTAATTATTGCTACCATCAACAAAACTTATATTAACTGAATGCAGATGTAGCTCCTAAGAGATGGCCTTACAGGAAAGCATGTGTAACAGCCAAAAGCTGAAGCTCAATGCCCTAAATGGTCTCCCTTTTGATGTGTCTTTGCCTCACACCTACAGTGACAGTGACAATGCTTCAACTTTTCCAATTCATAATATATAGCAAAATCAAGAGGGCAAGAGAGGCAAAGAGAGGACAGGATGCTACCTAAGCCTATTGAGATACTACCAAGGAGGACTAGAGGGTAGTGCGGGGGCAAAGGGAAGCGGTTTGATAGTCATGTGCAGTTCCTTTGATAGGCAGTAGGGTTCAGGCCAGTGAAGAGCAGGATTACTTGTCTAGGCACTTCTCTGCAGAGGCTGCTTTGTAAAGCTTTTCTCCCAGCTCCTCCAGATGCTCTCTTTTGTCCAAATCCTGGTACAGTGCTGGGGGAACATGACTCAGGCCGTGCATGAGGCCATAGAGACAACCTGCGATCAGGCCTGTGGCTTCACTCTCACCTAAAAAGAAACAGAGCATTTTCACAGAAGTCACAGTGAGCGTGCTGTGCGTTTTTATTGTCTGGGTTTTAAAATCACCTCCATGGAACATGGCTCGTTTACACAGCTCAGCCCAATCACTCCCTGCTGCCAGAAGAGCATCATAGGCTATCATGGGAGCATCGTGACCTCTGCGTCCTGCGAGGCCCTCTGAGCTCCAGCGCTTATACATCTGGATGGAAAAGGGCAAAGCACACTGTTCCTGTTAGAGTGACAGTTCACTTAAAAAACCTGAATGCTTAGCTTTTCTGTATGAATGTGTATGTGACAGAGAGGCAGGATTTACTTTGTCTGTCTCCTCAGCATCATAGTGATCAGGGAATGAGGGTTTATTCTGTCCTTCCTTCTCTATCTCTCGCTCTTCCAGGTAAAACTGCCACTTGGCCTCAAAGTAGAACCAGTTTTCCTGATACTCTGAACAGGAATGCACAAGCGCACACATTACTGGTATCATTTGATAGCCCTGCTCTCTCAGGTACAGATGATGGACACAGACAGAAACACAGTTTAACCTGCCATGTGTCGTATAGTCTTCCTGCAGTAGTCCTCGGCCAGAGGGATGACCTTCATGAGCTCGCGTCCCCAGCTCACGATAGGTTTCCCCTGGATGGCGTAGGATGCAAACAGTGCTGTCGTCAAGGAGCCGAGGAAGCCTGAAACCAAGCGTGACACAAACAGTCACTACAGCAATCATGTCTAATGTCAACCAATACAGCAAATAATAAATCAACTTCTTTTTGGTAAAATGTGACAAAAGTTGCTCAACAGTTTATCAGCACCACAATAACCAGCCTGTGGTTTGATCAGCTCATCAGGTGAGAAACATTGTCACCTGTGGGGTGGTTGTGGGTCATTCTGCCGACCTCAATGCTGACCTCTACCAGGTTGTCTATTCTCTCAGGCTGCCAGTATCTCATACCCACACACATGGCCTTGGCAGCTGCTCCGAACCCAGACCCTGGACGAAAGATGCACAAACACACATTTTCATATACTGTAGTTATGCTTGAAATAATAAAAAAACACAATATCTAAAATCTTGAATGACCTTTTTCATTGAAGGGTGTATGCCAGGCGAGCAGGAAGTTGTGAGGCTTGAGGTGAACGCAGCCCTCCACTGTGGCAGGATCAGGGGCTCTGCCCTGGAGACACACCATGGCATCAACATAGAGACGCACCAGCTCCCGGTACAGATCCTCCAGACACCAGTAATCTGGGCACACACAGAGTGACCGAGAGTCATTCATGACTGGCATGCAAGACGAGATGAGTGGTGCTGGGGTGGGCTAACTTTAGCCTCAGCCGGCCACACCACAGATTAGGACCAGCATGCCATTGGAGCGAGTGGAGTCACTTCCACACACCATGAGGTCAACTGGGATCCACAAGCAGAGCCCACAGCCATCCTGCTACAATGTGCATGCTGTATGTGTGTGTGTGAGAGAGTATGTTGACAAAGAGGCATCATTTCTAATTTGGTGATCAAGGATTTTGATGAAAGACAAGGACTTTCACACTTGTGACTGGACTGCGGGTCAGATTCTATAGGATGATAGACCTCAAGCAGTCAGTCTGTGTCAAATTTTTCAATTAATGCGTGTAAACAGGGAGTTGAGAAAGTAGTGATTAGTGTCTTTCTGGTTTAAGTTCTTCATTCTCTGCTTCAGATAAGAACATTATTTCTGCTGTAACATTTGTTTTAAATTCTGTATACTGTTAAGAGGACTGACAAAGCAAACACTGACATTCACAACATCCCTTCCACTCCATAACTTTTTGTCTGGCTGGTGTTGTGAGTATGTGTGCAGGCATCCTGGATTGTGGCTAAATAGAGCTTCCTAATCTTAATGGATGTCATCACCACTTCACAGGGGCCGATGTCATTGGCTTTGAACCACATCTGCAGTCAAACATGATACCAGTAGATTACGCAGGAGTCCGACCTGCTATTGTTCAGTACAGGAGTGCTGAGGATCAGCTTTTCCAATGTAGTCTATTTTGGACTTTTCTGTCCTGGCAACTCCTGACCATCCTGCAGGGGCTTGAGATGACATCTGAGTGATTTGAAGTTAGACTTGACATTTTGTTTTGATGACCAGTTGCAAGGACGGATTATGGTATGTCAGAAGGTTGTGTCATTCAAAGATGGTCTGCCAGTTAGTGATTAGCAACTTCCCCTGAAAAGGTTATTCTGGTCCTTCTAAATGTAGACAGGTCTGATGTTATGCCTATATTCCATTAAACAAACAACTGGTTTGTGTAAAGTTGGATGCGAAATTAGAGTGATTTTTGATTCAATATTTCATATTTCACAACAGAAGAGGAAAATCAGTGTCTACTCTTGCTATGATTTTCCACCGTCACAGATCCTCTTCATCATTCTTCTTCACATTAATCCTAAACGTACCTGTTACAAGTGCTTCTGCTGTGGTGATGTGCATCATCGTTGCATCACTCAGGGGCCAGTTGTCAGGGTCCAGTTTCTGGGCCCCCAGGCCCCCCATAGAGGCCAGTTCCTC
This sequence comes from Synanceia verrucosa, assembly GCA_029721515.1. Taxonomy (NCBI): domain Eukaryota; kingdom Metazoa; phylum Chordata; class Actinopteri; order Perciformes; family Synanceiidae; genus Synanceia; species Synanceia verrucosa. The sequence goes on from CM056549.1 coordinate 20,521,291, forward strand.
TTGGATCTTCTTGCCTGAGATGCAGCTTTCCCAACGGCCCTTTCTGTAGCCCAAGGCATCACCAACAGCACCCAGAACCATGCCTGCCTTGAATTTCTCCATGATGCTGGTCTCTGCTCACGTTGGCACGTCCAGCTAAACGAGATCTTCTCTTGAATCAAGTCGTCACACCTCTCCTGGGATTTAGATGGCTCCTGGCACAAACAAATGCCAAAATATGAACCCCTTTAAGCTGTACATCTCAGTCAGAGAACAATGGAAATGGAACAAACTGTCATGACCCCAAACATCCTGATATCCAGTTGATGTGGAGCTACCACAGACCTCAGCTCCACCAGCCTCCCACCCTCAGAGCTCTCGTCTAGTTTCTCATCAGTGGCCTCGCACACAAACACGCAGTCTCAGTAATGAGGGTGGGTTTCACACACACGTGAAAGCGTCACGTTATCAGCCAGTGTCTTTGTGTTGGGTGGCAGGGAGTTCAGCTGTGATCAGGTGTCTCCTAAAAAGGCAATCCCCATGGTCCCAAAGCCTAAAAGCTGGATGGCTGGGTGTGGAGTGGTAGTGGCAAGAGATGCTAATGTGCTGCTGGGATGGAGTGCAAGCTTGTCAGCTGGTGCAGGGCTCTGCTGACATATCAGCCGTCCCGTGGGAGGAGGGCAAGAATGGAGCATCATCCTCACTCCATGAGCCTGCCTCCTTTATTTACAGAAGCTCAACTGTCTAATCTTTAACTCACTATTTTAAACGTGTTTTATTAATCACCTCCTCTCCAGTTATGTGCACTGCATCCAAGAGTCCCTCCCTCTCCCATGCCTCGACTTTAACCCCTTTGAGACAGTCTGCTATGATTGTTATTCCCAACTATTTATTATTTTTTATTTAACTGTTGGTGATTGTTGCCCTAAACATACTCAGAGTAACTGTAGACAAAGGATTACCAGAAGACCGATGATGAGGATATGTAGCAGGAATGCAACCTGATAAGGGACAACTGTTACCAAGCTAGCTGACATTTCTGACACACACACACACACACAAAATATTGCGATACTGATTTCAGCACAACATAATCTTCAGCAATCATTCTATTTGTTGTCTGAACTACCTACAGAGGTGCATCTTTTACAAAGCTATTAAAAACAACATGCTTTATTGACCACTTTCTTGAAGAAAACAATGCATGGTATGCTTCTGTGATAAAACATCATCACATAAATTCCTGCGTTTCTTGCCAGCAAAGATAATACTGTTTTGAATGATCTACATGGCTTGAAACAGTCGGCCACACATTTGACAAATGAAAATGTACCAAATGTACCATATTAGCAAACTGAATACTGAACGATGTCACATTTTCTTGCTCCTGACCCACAGACGCTGTCAGAGTCAACAACAATCAGCTGTGAGAAGCTTTCACACCATCTAGTCGTTTTGATCATGATAAGCTTGTGCACATCTCTGACAATCAGAAAGTTATATGACACATTTCATTCCACCAACATTGTTACAGAGATGGACAATATGACACATTCACCAGCTGTTACTACAGCAGCAGCTTTACAGTCAAGGTGAAGCTGGTTTCATCTGCATTCAATCTGGGATTGAAATCATAATAAATTCCCACCCTGATCTGCCTCTGCTTCTTCAAGTCTACTTCATGCACACCACCACAGTTTATGACTGACCTCGGTCTACATAAATATGAAAACTTAAAACACAAGGCAATCATTTCCTATGGAGTTAGATGAGAAGTTTGATGCAGGGAAATAATCCACCCTTAATTTAATACAATTGGCAGAACAAGATCAGCATAGACAGATGGCAAACACTGACACTGGAAGCCATCGGCTGTTCACTGTGACTGGGAGAGGATGACTGGTACCTGAGCTCTACCTAGTGTCACAAGCTTTAGCCAAGGAAGGGGGATGCATTTAGTGTTAACAATCACACTTTAAGAGTGATACTGAATCTAACATGGAGGAAAAGCACTGCTCCCCTAGATGGCAGCACAAGCACTGTTCTCAAAGTGACATGTTTTTCCTCTGTGGTACATAAAACATGCCATTATTTCCATAATTCATGAAAAGCAACAGACTAAAAACCTCAAAACAGTGTAAACAAAAAGTTAAAATGCTCTTAGCTGGGATGTAGGTGTTGATTTTAAAAAGTCTAGTAAGTAAGTGAACGTACAGTCAAGTAAATGAGTAGCTCTGTAGCTGTATACAGTGCTGCCTGATGAAGAAACAACAGAAAAAGTGTAAATCAGTGCAGTTTGCAGAAGTGACAAATCACCTGGTTAATCGAAAACAGTCAATACTCCCGTCCCTCAGCTGATTTCTCTGTGTACAGCAGGTCACACTCTGCAAAACTCAGGTGACGCAAATATGTAATGCAGAAACATTTTATAAATGAAGTTCCTAAATGCTTCCCATCCATGAATCGTGATTATAAATGTCATTACCTTACCTACATTTTTCGGTACACATTCCTCTTAAACTGAATCTACTCTTATTCCTATGGGTACAGCGGTTTAATATAATGATTCTGCTGGTGCTGAGCTTGAAAAGCATGCCGCACTGTCCAATTCTCAGTTTGGGTACAAAATGTGGATCTGAACTTTTTGCACTGTCGCTCAGTGCAGGTGAATCATAATTTCTTAGCATCTAATTATAATAAAACTAAATGAAAATATTTAGCATTGTATTGTAAAAGAGGCAATATGTTTAACCCAGCCCCAACACACACACGCACACACACTCTGCTCTCAGTGTGATTGTTAGAGAGAAACACATTCGCAATCTCAGTGAAAATAATATACTTTTACCCATCCACCCATGTTTCACACTAGCTGACAGAAACATGCAGATTTTAACATACTTTTCCATTCACAATAGACAACGTATGAGACCACATCCTACTGCATCTGTAACTTCCTCTGCATCACGTGTGCTGAAAGTTCACCGTACTGCCCCTCCTCACTGTGCCGAGGGTGCAGGTTAGTGAGCCATGTCTGCAGCTGCAGTTCCAAGTAACACCCATTGGGGATTTGTCCATGAGTGATGAGTTTTAGGGTGCCCATCATTTCCATATTGCAATTACAAAGTCTGTCCTTGGTTGAAAAAAAAACAAATAAAATAACAATAATCATAATCTGTCTCCTGTTGATTCCCCTCCTGTTTTCATCTCTGGGCTGGTGTCCCAGACCACTCCAAGGCATCTTTTGCAGTTGAAAGATCAATTTTACAGATGAGCTGCAGACAGGCTTATGGAGAAGAACTCTCTTTTTGGCTCATTTGTATAAAAATTCTCATTCAAAAAATAAAAGAAAAAATTGGGAGAAACACAAACTCCAATCGCTGCATGAAGCCGGGACAAACACTATGTCATGTTGCGCTTACTCATCACAATCGGCCGAGCAAACTCAACAAAGTCATCTATGAGGACAGGCCACGCACCTGAGGACAGAGAAAGACAATGCAATCTATTACAGTGCCTTAGAACAATCTAATGCAAGTTGTAAGACCATACTGCGATATTTGACTGAATGAAAACTGTGTGAACTCACCTTCCTCATCATAGTTTGACATGTCGTCTGCGATCATACTGCCAAAGTCCAGGAGGAGGTTCCATGTGTCCTTGGGGATCGAGCGCTTGTGATGCTCCTGAATGCAGCAGAATGACAGGAAGAAAAATTATTATATTAGAAATCCTGAAAGTCAGTTGAACAAATAAATTCTTCTTCTGTGACTGCTCCGAACATACTTGTAATGTTTGTAATGATTTTGCTTCTGTTTGCAATTTGTAAATCACATGAAATGAAACTAGAAATACTCCATTTTTTCAGAAAATCCATTTATATGTTTATGTAATAGCCTGCTGACACAATATAAAGAACAGGGTGAAAACACGTCTAACGAGGATTTGCTATCTCACCAGCAGAAAGCGGTTCCAGAGATCCAAAAACTTGAAGCGACCTGTGAGAACTAGATTCCAGTAAGCAACAGCCATCTCCAGGTCTAGGACACAAAGCAGGACACTTCGACAAGGTTTTGTTTTTTTTTTTTTTTTTTTAAATAAAAAAATGGTAAAACTGAAAGTGGCAAGCTTGACTTTTTTCTCTGTCTTGTATTTTCTTCTAGTTTTGTTCTTATGCTTACCTAAACCTTTCTGGCCGGGATTCTTGGCAAAATTGAAGGTGAACTGGTAGAAGTCTTTGAACTTCCCTGTGTCTTTCAGCTCCTGCTCTAGTCTGGGAAGGATCGCCTTGAGTTTTTCAGGACTGTCACATCTAGAGGAGACATTAAGAAGCAACTAAATCCTGTTATTATGAGGAGTGGTGAATTGCACGTACAAACCGAAACAGTAGTTTGACCATGTGATTGTTGTAGGTTCAACAGAATAAACAGTTTGGGTTTCTATATTTGTGCTCATACAAAAGAAAACAAACAACCCTTACAAACGAACATGCCAGTGTAGAGTGGTTAGTTTTCAATCATCCCCCTTTGGGGGAAATTCACTTGCTACAGCAGCGTAAACAAGTAAGAAACAAACAACACTAATGAAATAATAAAATGAGTAATAAGAATAATATTTACAGAATGCACTACATAAAAAAATATATATACATTTTTAATACTAACTACTTACTTTCTTACCATTTAAAATCACCCATTACTGAACATGTTAACGCAGTGGCATCAAATTTTGTAGATTTCAGTGTTGGTTTTGCTCACCCTAGTTCAGCCATGCCATCAAGGAACTCTTTCCTGCTGAACTCGCACTGCGTGGCCGCTCTGAACTTCCATGCCACAACAAGTATGCTCATGCTAGCTGGGTCCAGCGTCAGGTCATCACAGAACTGCTGGATCCCATCAATGCCTATCTTGTTCTCATCCTGGGGGTCTGCAAAGACAGCTGAGAGGAGTGAGCAAAACAGTGCTGATGAGCAGACTGTGCCGGTATTAAAAATAGTTTGGTAGCACTCGCCTTTGTATCTGTTGTAGAGCTGTTCCAGCTTCTTGCGGTCCACTGAGGTTTTCATTGATTCTTTGTAGTAGAGGTCCGGATTCTGGAAGTAGTTGTCTGTGGCGACTTCTAGTTTCCAGTCATTCTGCGTCAAGCAGTACACGGCTGTCCTCTCCCCGGCCTGTGTGAAGGACATGAACTGCCGAACCTTGTCCTTCTGCGATGACTTCAACTTGTGCTGTAAAACAGACAGGCACACAAGGTCAAAGCAGGGCTGCATAGCATAGAATAGAAGAACTTTATTGATCCCAACCTGGGAAATTATGTTGCAGCAAGAAACAGAAACTCAAAATTATAAAGCCAAATAAAAACAAAAAATGTATTACTATTTAAAATATAAATTATAAAGAATAAGAAAGAAGAGCAACATAAAAAGTACAAAAATGTATATACAGACAAAGAATTAGGACTCATGATGAATATTAATAGTGCAGTATGTTATGTTATAACATCAGCATTAACCTGCTCTGGTTATTCAACACATACATAACACCCATTTAGTAGTGCATATTACCAAACTAACTGATACATGCACAAACTGGGCTCTTCAGGACCCACGAGGAACTGCACAGGTGGTGATCCAGTCTGGGGTGAACGGGATGCTGAGATATAAACATTTAAACACAGCAACACATTTCTGAACAATTAAAACCTCCTGGCTGGAAACTAGTTCATGTAATTAATCTGTAGACACACACACAATTGGATATGGATCATGCTTCAATAACACTTGCCAAGACTGTAAAATCTGCTTATGTTAAAAAAGTGAGACTCATACCAGGCGCACAACTAGTAAACTGCGTGAAACTAAAACACTGTCACTGGTAAAAGCACAACCACGAGGTTCCTTTAGTACACAAAATACCTCGGGTTTGTTTAATAGACGGCCATCAGACGGACTGCACGTCTTTGCAGAGCTGCAGACCTGACCCACCCGATGATCAAACACCAAAACACCGTGACAGGCCAGTGTTTGTTGACCCAGTTTCCCTAGGATGGGGGCGTTTGATCCTGCAGGCTCTCTCCTGGCCAGGGGCAGCACCACCGGCGAGTTACCAAAAAGGGAAAGGTACGTGCAGCAAGTGCGGGAGTCCGATCTCAAAATACCAACAACTGACCTTCCATTTCCCTCATATTGCCGACACACATCACCCTGGCAATGCGACACTTGGCTGAGAACACCCTGAGCCCCACACCGGTGTGTCCCGTTACCGCTACTGACAGCCGCTATCGGCTCTTGGACTTGTTAGTCGGAGCTAAAGAATTGACCCGGTTTCTGATGTTTAATCGTACCTACCATTTTATCACACGCTGTTTTGGCCCACTTGATATCCAATTACCACTGATGCGCGTGCGCGAAAAAAGAACTGCGCTACTGTAGGAGCACAGGCTTCATGGGAAATGTAGTTCAGCATCGCTGAACTCCACAGGCCCTGTGCTTCTGAATGCTCTTTAGCCTAACAGCTGTCTGCGCTAAAAGAAAATATTTGATCAAATGCATGTATTCATTCTCAAAGTGTTTCTTGTGAAAATAATTTAAAGGAAAGGAAGTCACATTATAAATTTTGTATCAAACTAAATATGCAAGCTTGAACGAACAAGACAGTCGATTAAACTCAACTTAGAGTTTAGTTAAACGGCGTTAGTGCAGTTTTGTGAGCAAAAATTGTATGACCATGATGTTAAGTGACAGAAAATAGTAAAACTACAGATAACCGGGGGACAACTGTCACATATCACTGCACGGTGAACAACATCTGAAAAACTACAACTCCCATATCAAAGCTGATCAAGATGTTTCGGAAGTAATCTTAAAATGCATCAAAGTTATATTGACGCAATTATATCAGAGAACAATGCAGCAGTTGTTCCGTTTCAACCGCTGTTGTTGCTGTTAGCGTTGTTGTTGCAACACGTCATGAGCCGTTTCCATAAAAGTTGCTGGTACTAACGTTGCTAACTTATTTAGCTAGCTAATGTTAGCAAGTTTGTGTTAGCGTTACGGTTGGTGTTTTGGGAATGTGTGCGCTCAGCTGGCTGGAGCTGGTCTGACAGCTTCCAGGAGTTTGAGGGCTAACTTAGCTTTACAGCCCCAGAATAGAAAACAGGTTGAACTTTGTGCACAGTAAAACACGAGCCAACTTAAACGGGGATTTCTTCAACAGCAGTAGTCGTACCTACCTGGAAGAAACGTTAGCATTCCCGTTGTTAGCACGAATAATGTTACAGACGGCTTGAGGTCAAATTAAACATGAAGATGGTCGCCCAGTAAACCGGTAAACGCCCGCACCGACGCTGCCTTCAGCTATGTGGCAGAGGAGGAGGAGGGGTGGTACTGGTGGTGCTGGTGGTGCGGTACAACAGCATGATTGTTCCTTTCTTCAGCTTCTCCTTCAGTCGTGGAGTGGAGTTGAGAGCCAGGACACAGCACACATTTCGCAGGTAGCTGCAGCCTTTCTCTATTTTTCTTCTTTCAGTTGCTCAGTGAAAATATCTGATTAAGCTATGTTTGGGATGGTGAACTAACTTAATGCATAATTTCACTGACCCAGTTTCCTGAAACACCATGAATGGGGCGTGTGTCTTATTCTTGTATGATGTTACTCTTTGCTGCTATGATTTTTTGATTTTCATTTAGGGTGACTTCCTGTTTGTAGGTTTGGCATTCAGCTGTTTGTCTTTATAATTTTAAATATGCTTCAGTATGGAGTTTTTGGTAGCTACAATTGACAAGCAGTCACTACTCGACTTAATAGTGTGAAGTAAAAGTGCTGTCCTTAAATATGTCAGATTATGATTGTCTTATGAATTGTGAAATTGTCATAGATTGATCCACCTAACAGGATGTGAATTGTTGATCAACAGTAGCAGAGTGACTCCAGTCCAGTCATAGGAAAAGGACGGACACCGGAGGAGTTTGGAAAGTAAACATCACTCTGCTTCACCCATGCTCACAAAGGTGTGGTCCAGTTTGTGTGTGAGTTGAATGCACTCATTAATTTATGTGTAAACAGTGAGCAAGTACATAGTACCCGGACACGAGGAGGCATGCTGTCTACAGTAAAGCAGTTTCTTAAATTCCCTCAGTTCTTAGGCAACATCCCACCAGTTAAAGGCAGAATAGCATGTGTGACCTGCCCAGTCACGTTAGTGCACTTAACACATCTGCAAGGTGCTATTAGCTGCTCAAAACAGTCAGTAGGACGGGCCACAGGTGAGCTGTTGTTGAAGCTGTGAACAAAAGATTAAACTATCCCTTGAGAAAGCACAAGTCAGACACAGTGTGGCCCACATAAAGAGATTATATGTATCAAATTTTAGGACAAACACTGTGCTCTAAAGAGATGACTGGCGATTTCCCTCTATACTTTTGTTATTATTATATTGATTGATGACCAAATAAATTCTGAAACAACTAACACTCATTACATATTTTGATGAAGGAATTGTTTAGTTACAGTTCTGTAAAACTGAGTTTCTCCACAAAATAAATGACACAAAAGCACCATTTAAAATGTTATGTTTACCAGAGACGGGCTCAGAAGTTTCTGCCAGTGAATTTTCAGGGCATTAGGACAGTATATCAGCTCACCCTGTGCAGCGTTGTTGCTCACTGACTGACTGCTTTTGGACAACAATGGAGCTGTATCATACTATCCTTCTACTTGTTTTTGTATTCTGATCTTTCTAACCATGCCATGCTGTTTCTTTTTCCATTGCCAGATCTCTTTCTCATAATCAATCATTGCACTTGGGTGAAGCCAGAAATAGAGATTTGGATGCAGGTAGCATGTTGGCTGTTGTGCCTTGGCACGGCGGGGGCACTGGCTGTGCTGCAGAAGTACCAGGTGGCCCAGCACTCCATCAAGCTTTATCGGAGCAAGGGGGCCCCACATGGCCACAGCTGGGTGACCAGCAACTGCAAGCGGCTGGTGGGTCTCCTGCATCAGAAGAATGTGGTTGTCAAGAAGCTGGCAGCTGCTGCTAATGCTGTTAGACGAGACAGAGGCCTTTCGGAACCAGAGAGGCTCTTCCAGGTACCAGACTGAGAATAAACATCAGATGGAGCAAAGACCCTCTGGTGATTTGAAGTGACTGTTAAGCTTTATTTAGTGTGAGATACAAGATTGCAGTTGTTAAAGGTGGTATTTCTCTGTGTTGACACAATAGCTGAACCACAATACCTATTACTATTATTATTATTATTATCATTAGTAAGTTAGTCAGTTAGTTAGTTACCCTGACTACACAATGTCATATGTACAGTTTAATGACTGACCTTTGTATTCAGGTTCACACTCTGGAGGTTTTCCAGAAGGAGCTGAATGAGAGCGAGCATCTGGTGTTCCAATCAGTGCACAGCCTGCAGAGAGCGCTGCAGGGAGACTACAGGGATGTGGTGAACATGAAGGAGAGCAGCAGACAGAGGCTGGAGGCCCTCAGGGAGGCAGCCATAAAGGTGAGGTCAGCAGTGTTGTATGGAGATTATGTCAGAGAGTCACTGGAACATGCTGCAGCGTTTTCCTGCCAGATGTAGAAACACATTTTGACAAAAGAAAACCAATCAATTCATGGTGATGCCAAGGGGTGGGAATTATTTTTGATCACCTTTTATTGGACGCATTTTTGTGATGATGTGTAGGTACTGTACATTTTTACAGATATCAGATTACAGATATTTGCCATTTTTTGTGTGATTAAACAGTTGTAATAATCAAAAAAGTCGACTGTTTAATTTGTATTGTCGTTATCCAAATGAATGAATTTCAGTCAGAATGTAATTAAAAACTACAAAAATATGTTGGGAGCCATTTGTCATGATATGTTATAAATGACAATGTCAGACAAATATTTTGGACTATATTGATTCCAACCAAACTGCCACCTTTCAGGAGGAACAGGAGTATGTGGAGTTGGTAGCTGCAGAGAAGCACCAGCAGGAAGCTGTCAAGAGCGCTTTGTCCCAGAATAAGACTCTGTCCATGCTGGATGAGATCCTGGAGGATGTCAGGAAGGCAGCAGACCGGCTGGAAGAGGAGATTGAGGAGCATGCCTTTGATAACAACAAACAGGTCATTAAATAATAATTTTTTTTCAGACACTTGGGAGGATAGCCATGATACCAACCAGATCGTGACAGCAAATACACTTTGTTGTTTGACAAACCACCAGATTGTGCGTCGTTCCATAATCACTGTTTGTTCAGATGAAAGGAGTGAATGTAGAGGCAGTGCTGAGAGTGGAGGATGATGAAGAGAATGGAGGGAAGAGGAAGAACAAGTCCAAGCAGAAGGAAGTGGAGGATGACCTGGGACTGAGCATGCTCATTGACTCACAGAACAACCAGTATGTCCTCACCAAACCACGAGACTCCACCATGCCAAGAGCAGACCATCACTTCATCAAGGTCAGTTTGTTCCTACCGCTCACACGTCATCCTATTTTATGGATAAGAAGTGGAAGCTCTGTGTTCATTTCATTTTGATTCATTCATAGTGCGTAGAATAGGGCAGTGTCTGGTCTGATATTTGATACAGTTACACTGTATCTGCACATGCAGGACTTGGTGACGGTGGTGATGTTGTCGCTGCCCTGCGGTTGGATTTGCTCTCTGGTCGGTCTTCCTCCTATGTTTGGATATATCATCTCTGGGGTCCTGCTCGGTCCTTCTGGCCTCAACAGCATCAAGGTGTGTGTGTGTGTGTTCGTGTGTGTTCGTGTGTGTTCGCGTGCGTCACAGCAGTCTGAGTTAGTTGTTCATGTCAGTGTCTGTCTTCCAGTCTATGGTCCAGGTGGAGACTTTGGGAGAGCTGGGTGTGTTCTTCACCCTCTTCGTGGTGGGATTGGAGTTTTCACCTGAACGACTTCGAAAGGTAAACAAGGGATTTAATTTGAGGATTAAACCCATTGACCTCAACTTACATAAAGGGACATTTTTCACTTTTATTTAAGAGAGGAAGTTGAAGCCAATATCTGTATCACTCTAAGGTGATGTTACCTGAAAAAAGGACATTTTATGCAATTAATTTTGATGACCTCTTTCTTCTGATGGATCTTTTCAGTCGCTTATTCTCTCTCTCTCTCTCTCTGTGTATCTGTGTGTGTGTGTGTGTGTGTGTGTGTGTGTGTGTGTGTGTGTGCGTGTGTGTGTAGGTATGGAAAACGTCTGTCCAAGGCTCGTGCTACCTCAGTCTGCTGATGGTGGGGGCTGGTTTGTTATGGGGACAAGTCCTGCGTATTCGACCCACCCAGACTGTCTTCATTTCTACTTGCCTCTCCCTCTCCAGCACTCCATTAGTGTCTCGCTTCCTGGCAGGGGGAAGCAGAGGGGACAAAGAAGGTGTGTAGGCATGTCTGTGCACATAAATGAACATAGATTTGCACAAGTAGTAGTAAGTAATATTAAGATATAATACTTGAATTAAAAGTTATTAACTCATTGAGTGCCAGCCCTTGTGCGTGTGTTTTTGAGTCATGTTGTCATCATGACCCACAGAATATTTTTGTATTTTGTCTCTGAAAACACTTAATAGTTCAAATGAAAGAAGAGACTCTGTTTCATCATGAAAAAATGTATATATGTATATATGTCTATGGCATTCAAGCATATTTTAAAAGACGTACATATACGTCTTTGGCACTCAAAGAGTAAAGCATTTTATTTGCAATGAAGAATTATTTTGGGCTACTTGGGAGTAGCCACCCGCTGCTGAAAAAAACAGGAAAAACTTTCTTACTTACTTTCTATGTTGCTCCATTGTCCATCTGTGATTATCCAACGAGCCTGAACGTAGTAAGATTTGAAAAAAAGATCTCATCTGAAGCGCTGAGAGAATAGCATTCATTCTCAATACCTGACTTAAGAGCGAAATAGAGTAATCATAGTAATAATCATAATCAGCTTTATTTGTCAGGGACGACCACGCTACCAACTGTGCTCCAGCCACCCCCTAAGTAAAGCGAAATGCAGTGACACACTATAACTCAATTCTTGATGATGTATATGTATGACAAAGGTGACCTGGACTACAGCAGCGTTCTACTTGGGATGTTAGTGATGCAAGATGTTCAGCTCGGCCTCTTCATCGCTGTCATGCCGACTCTGATCCAGGCGCAGAGTGGAGACTTGGGCAGGTCGGTCGTTTTTTCTTTTTTCTTTTTTTTTTTGTATTGCATGTGTCCGCTCTTCAACCAAAAAGACACACTGCTTATTGAAATCTGTTTCCTTTGTGAAACACAGCTTCCTGTTTGGAAGTCTCCGTGTGTTTTACCTCCTGGCCCAGGTCCTGGTCTGTCTGGCTGCTGTGCTGCTGCTGTGCTTGTTGCTCAAGTCATTCCTGATCGGCCCGTATTATAAGAAACTGCATGCTGAGAGCAAAGGCAACAAGGAGATCCTGGTGCTAGGGATGGCAGCTTTTGTCTTTTTCATGCTGACGGTACGCACTCGCTTTGGATAAATTATTCTCAGTTTTCATATATTTCTCTTCTAGTGCTGCATTTTTCAACCTCCTGTCACGATGCTGTTTGTGCTGATCTTTCTCTTGCTCACTCATACTCTAGGTGACAGAGTTTTTTGATGTTTCTATGGAGCTGGGCTGTTTCCTGGCTGGGGCTCTGCTGTCCACACAAGGTCACATGGTTACCGCTGAGGTCATGGGGTGCATCGAGCCAATCAGAGATTTCCTCGCCATTATCTTCTTTGCCTCTATCGGTCAGATGTCACTCTTAAAAAAGAGCCAGCCTTTATTGTCACGTTGCACATTTGTACTAGTGAGACTCATTGTGTGTTTGTTTGATGCTGCAGGTCTCCACGTGTTCCCAACATTCGTGCTGTATGAAATTACCATTCTGCTGGTGCTAACTCTCACACTCGTCATTATGAAGGTGCAGCACTTTTCTCTCCTCTTGCTCGCCACAGTTCACCTTTGCCACACTCTAAGTCCATTTTATTACTCATTTTTCCTCTCAGTTCGTGATGGCTGTACTGGTGCTGTCGGCCATCTTGCCTCCGGGCTCTCGACACATAAGGTGGATTGTATCAGCTGGTCTGGCTCAGGTCAGCGAATTCTCCTTCGTCTTGGGCAGTCGCGCACGTCGTGCTGGCATCATCTCCAGAGAGGTCCGTGATGATTATATATTATTATATTCTATGTACTCTTGTTGTAGCAATGGTATTTTTAATAAGTTGAAGTGGCCTAATAGATATTGTGCAGACATAAAAGCATGAAATTAGCAGAAATGTCAGTTTTAATTTGCGGTCTCTCTGCTCAGGTGTACTTGCTGGTTCTCAGCGTCACCACCCTCAGCTTGTTGCTGGCACCAGTGCTGTGGAAGGTTACCACACACAAATGGGTTCCTCGAACCGAACACAAAACAGTCACATGACCAGACCTGCTTCAGGACCAAACTGTTACTCTACTGCATAGCCCACAGCAAGAAGCAGGAGTTAAGTCTAATGTGACCATTCACACAGGTTGGACCAAATCCTCTTCTCCTGATGTCACTGCTGTTTCTCCACGTCAGGAGATGAAAGCCTGGACCATCCAAGTACTGATACCTTATCCTGTTTACATGCCAAATTAATGTCAGATGATATCTATGGAATTTCCACTTCACTGAACCCCTCCACTCTTCATAAAAAGATTGACAGTATCTAAATCACCAATAGGAAGCACACCTGCTCAACAGTTCAGTGGAGAAGCACAATTTCTAGATATCCCCCTAGTTATGATGCATTTAATGCACTTTCTCCTGCATTAGGGAAAAAAACGGATACATTCCCTCTCTACAGTAAGTATGAAATATTTTGTTTCCCATTGAAAGCCAGTGGAATTCCTCTTCATCAGTTGTTTCTCTTGTTCCATGTAACAGTCATTTTGTTTATTTTGATATATGAGTAAAATGTTCGATGATCAATAGGGAAACTTTTTGTATACATTATATAGCCGCCATTTTCCTACATTTGACCTTCAAATTTAAATTATTGTAATTCCAATCCTTACTGAAGTGCAAACCTTCCATCTGATGTATTTAATAGGTGGCTCTTGTAGTTTATTGTAGTCATTGTACTACTGTGGATTTATCTGTCAGAGCGCTCTTTGGTGTTAACGAAGAACTATTCCTTTTCTGAAGACGTAACCATTTTCATTCATTCCTTTTTTCGACTCTCCATTCTCAAATATATGTAAAATCTGGTATAATGCACATTAGTAAATAATATAGTGAAATATATAAAGGAAATAATGTAATAGAGAGCAGCTCACTAGAGAAGAAAAAGCTCATCACAATGTATTTACTGATGTTACATTGAAAGCAAAATTCTGCACTAGTTTTCATTGAATGTCAAACGTGTGCCTGCTCAATACTGCTCTGCACTAAACCCTTCTGTGGTGTCTGCTGCTGCTCTAAATGTCATTTATCATCTAAATGTCACATTTTATGTTTGTTTTTTTAATTCCACATTTTCCTGCAGTAAGTCAACACAGAGGGGTCGTTCTTCTTTACTTTGTGTAGTTTACATACTTGTGTTGGTGGCTATGACGATGGTGATTTCATCATAATGTTCATGTATTTTTTTTTTTTTTTAAATTGTCGAATTCATTCATTTATTTATTAAAAATAAAATGACATTTTCTTGGTTTTAGTCTGTGTTTACTCTGTTCTCTGGACAAGAGAAAGATGAATGAACCTAATAATGCTCCCCTCTATCAATACTAGTACTAATCAATATTAGTAATTATACTCACTTTTATTTTATTTTTTTCAAATTGCCAAGCTTTTGAGTCTCAAAAAGAGGTGTATTTTATGTTTCTATTGACAAACCAATTTGTTTTTATTGTGAACTTGCATCTCTTGTTGTACCTTCATATTATAACATTCTGTGACTTTTATCTTCTCTTCAGTATAGGTTATACTGATGTTGATTGAAACTTTTTCCAGTAGGTCAGTGCATATAGAGGATCTCTCTCTGGTCTCTTCGTTGCGTATTGCCATGCTCTTAGACTTTCCTCCATCTGAAAAATAAGGCTGTGATCTTCTAAATCTCACTTTCACCTCCTCCATCTTCCAATGCTTGCAAATATTTTAACTCAGGTCACTCAGTCCTGCTAGACTGTTCTTGATAATAGTTGTGAACTTCTCCCCAACCCATCATCATTTCTGGTTTTATGGTATCTGGTTCTATTTTAGACAAAATAGCATCTATAAAGAAAAAAACATCACAACAAGTAGGGACATTAAATGAAAGTAGGAAAGAAACCCATTTGGCTTGTG
Source organism: Synanceia verrucosa (assembly GCA_029721515.1). Lineage (NCBI taxonomy): Eukaryota > Metazoa > Chordata > Actinopteri > Perciformes > Synanceiidae > Synanceia > Synanceia verrucosa. Next base: position 20,536,591 of record CM056549.1, read on the forward strand.
ATCCCTGAAAAGTTAACCAAGCCCATGACCAAGTCTCCTTATGACCCTTCATTGAAAGTTTTTTTTTTTAATATATATTATCCATGCACTACACTGCTACTAAACACATGCATTCTGATGAATGCATTGTAACATTTTTGCAGGAACTCGCATTTTTCTTCCTTCTTAATATCTCCTATGGCGAGAGATGACAGAGACGCTGATGAATGAATAAGTGTGTGTGTGTGTGTGTGTGTGTGTAAGCTTTGTAAGCTGATAACCCACAAACTCTACAGTCAGCAGATTTGTGAGAAAACACCATCATCATCCTATTAGCAGTGGTACTGAGGACAGCAACGAGTTACAAATAGTCTACAGACGGTACCTGATTTAAACTAAACAGTGATACTTATGCACAAATTCAAGGTGCTTGTACTTTACTTGAGTACTTCACTTGAGTACTTCCTTGAGCTAAATTTGAAATCGTTCTTGGATCAGCTGGAAAATTCATCATAATAAAACTTCTGTTGGTTCTCACAGGACACACATTGCTGTCGATAAAACTGAAACTAATCATCCCAAAACATCAATTTGGTGACTCAACAACAAAAACTCTTTAGACCAAAGAAAACTTTTATTTGGAAAGACAAACATTCCCCTTCAGGAATCCAGTGGTTTCCCTTCCTCATGTTATTAATTTTGTTCTTGAGAATGAAGAGAGGACACATGCAGTCAGATGCTTAAGTGTATCAGCAAATATCAGATTACATAACAATTTTACATACACAATTTATTTTTTATGTCACAGGTAAAATCTAAAAATCAGATGACAAAGCAGGTCATGAATCATTATAATTTCACCACATAGACATTTACAAGTGGGCTTACATTGATGAATACAAGTGGTTTAAGGGTTGTTAAATAAAGGCACCTGCTCTATCTGCTCTAGCTGACAGGTTAGTTGTTGGGTGATTATGTGATATTATCTTTTCTTCCGCTTCTCATTTCACTGCTTTGAGGTAGAAGATGACCTTTCCCTCGTAGGGGTCGTGGAAGTTTTCATAGCTGATCAGGGGGGAGACCACTCTGCACTGGATTTTGGCTTGCTTCTTTCCGACCAGGCTGAACCGGACAGCCACCAATGGGTTAACGTAAGAAGGCTGAAGAAAAGGAGGATGGAAGTTATGCTGATATTTCTCTTGGACGGGTTGGTAAAACTTTGCCATTTTGGGAAATACACTTTCTATAGCATATGTAACACACAGCCAAGACTTCTGCTAGAATCTGGCTAGCTTTGGTTGCACATGTTACAAAAGTGTCATTATTGATTTTTATGGTGTCATAATGAGGTTGCCAAGCAACCAGCAGAAAATGAATGAAGTCAATGCAAATTGCCATTTTGACCTTGACATTTAGACATTTCCAGTCTTTGCCAAACTAGAAGTTTAGTTGCAAATACATGCAGTACAGACATGATACTGGTACTGTAAACATCACACCAACTGCAGAAGACCACAAGTGAATATGTTTATTTTGATACTGTCTAGGTACATAGATTACTAGTATGTGGCAGCAGTGCATGGTTGGCCGTCCAGCCTCACTTTTATAGAGAACATTTTTAAAACGGATCTGGATTGTAGCTCACCTGTGCCAGATTTCCATAGTAAGGGAAGTAAGAGAGATCCAAGATTCCCTTGTCAGGGAAATACTCCATTTTGTCTATGTTGTCTTGTCCTTCCTAAACACACACAAACACATAATTTCATCATATTTTATGTGAAACTTCACCAATGTTACTGATGATCAGTCTATAGTTTGTTATATGAACTACAAAGCTCAGAGAAAACAGCTGATTTAAGTCTCATGTGACTCTGGAGAAAATAACCCTCGGCACAGAAACAACAAATAAAAGAAAGTCTGTGTTACATACTGGCATTGTTGAGTTGAAAGATATTGGAGTTTGATGGGCAAGAAGGTTACAATGAATCGAGGTCTGCATCTATTATGATCTATAATTTTTCTCTCTATAACTTTACGGAAGTGCAATACTAAATGGAGAAATAATATTTAGATTTCAGACTTATTTTCTTTACTGCACACTGTTAAAATCAGTATATGGAGTCATTGCTCACCAGCACAGTGCAGTTGACATATGGAGGCTGGTCAGTGTGATTAGAAGGCAAAAAGTTGATGACCTGCAGAGACAAACCAGAATATTTGCCTTCATTTCTTGTTTAACATGCTCCACGTTTTCCGCTCAGAGGGGCATTCATGAATTAAATGTACCCTGTTCATCTTAATGATCACACAAGGCATGCTGCAGTTGTAACCAAATGTTGGGTCCTCAAATCCTGAGCACGCTCCCAGCATGCTTTGCGTGAATGGGCATGACCACTTGGTGTGGTGTGGGGCGGAGAAGGTGTTCTGGATGAAGTACTTTCCCTTTGTGCAGTTATAGTTGTTACATTCAAGCTGCTTTGTGTCATTGTAGGCTGGATGAGAGAGAAAGAAAGATTTAGATGAATTAATTTGTGTTAAAGGTACCGTACTACTAATACTAATACTAATATCAATACTAATACTAACGCTTCAGGAAGTCATTAAGGATATTGGTCATCTTCATCCAGCTGGCCTTGTCCGATGTGTTGTAGCAGATTTCAACAAGTTCCTCCCCGTAAGTGTTCGGCCACACCATCACCCCTGAGCGAACAAACAATCAGAGAGCTGCTTAACTGATGCTTTCATTGTATTCATCATTGTATGAACTCCTTGTTGATGTTGTGTTACCCGGAGATTTTAGTCGGTCTTGGTAGTCCGGAGCATACGGATCTAAGGTGTACATGAGCGTCCAGATGGCCAGAGAAAAGAGGGCCGTCATCACCACGTAGAAGGCCACATAGTACAGACTGATGTACACTGAGAAGGACAGGGGTCGTTTTTATTAACACACAGTCAGGATTACATGTTCATGTTGGCAGCACCTCTTTTTTTCTCCTCTGATGTTGTAAATTTTCTTGTTTTGAAGCTTTTTCTTGTTGTTTAGTGTACATTAAAATAAAATGATAAGGATAAAAATCCTTGTATTTACAGTATACACTTAATGTGCAAACACTCCTGACAGAGGAGGGTTATGAGCGTGGTTACAGAGGTGCACGCCTACATTCGTAGAGGTCGAGGCGTCCTCCATTGATATGAGCTTAATTTAATCTGACTGTAAAATCAAACAGAGGGGAAGGACTCTGACAGAAAAAAACAAAGCTTATCACAACAGCAGGCTTATCTCTCTCTGTCCACATGCTTCAAACAGGCAAACACACAGTGGTGATATTAGAAGGACAGAAAATGTCATGCAAAACGGTGCTTGCAAATACATGTTGTGAGTTTGTCTTAACTACAGCACGCACACACACACACACACACACACACACACTCACACACACACACACACACACACACAGAGTTGCATGTATTGTATGTGACGCATCATTTGCAACACATTGCAGCGGTGAGGTCAATTTTATACAGGAAAATATCATAATATAAATATATAAACATAATAAATTAGTTCAACATACATCCACCTCAACCAGCTGCAAAATTAAAGTACTACTCATGCTTGAAGACTTAACCAATAATTATAATCTACGAATATAATCATAGTAATAATAATATGTCATAGTACAACAGTGTCAGGAGGACTACTGCTGCATAATGCTTTTTAAAACTTCTTACAGAATGCTTTTCTATACTATTCATAACACTTTTACTTTTACTTTTTAGCAATACTTTTACTAATGCCATAATAGTAATCCAGTGAGTACTGCTGCTTCTTCCACCAGGGTTATGGGTTAATATACAATCCTTTCAAAAGATATATTTGTATGTTCATCAAACTACAGTCTATAGTCTCATTATGATACCAGTCTTGTATAATTACCCCATTTCTCTGGCGTTCTCCCCATTAACGTCCCATTGTCAGAGTTCCAGACAAAATGGCCAAAATCTTCACATCGTTGCCCACAGGTCCTCTTTTCCTTCAAGGCAGCCATGATGGAGCTCTGTGTTTCTTCCTTCACTCAACTCTTTTTCTCGTCTTGCCTCCCTCGCTTACAGTAATATCTACTTGTCTTCTCTCCTTCCTCTCCCTCCCCAAAGATTTTGAGGCACTTTCAGATTTGTGCTAACGTATCGTTAGGTCTGTCTCATTCTTTTTTCACAGTAATTTAAGCTAAAACTCACTCCCTGGACGTCACTCCAGAGTGTGATGTATGTGTTATCTCTTATTCACTATTTATAAGGTAAAGATAAGGTGGGCATGCTGCCTGTAGGGAGGCTGAGGGGGGGCCAGTGTAGAAAGAGGTGAACAGGTACGTCCTTCACTCCTCAGAGAAACCTGAGGATCACCTTGAACAGCCAGGCAACCTGGTTATGAATGGCACCAGTCAAGGTGAAGGACTGTATATGACTCAGGTTTAAATGTTTGCCACACTGAGACATTAAGTGTCAAACTGGGGTGGAACCATTATATTTCAGCATCTTAAAACAGTTGAAAGCAGCAAATCCTCAAAATTAAGAAGCCTAAAGCAATTAATATTTATTTATAGGTAGCAACATGGCTCCACCACTTTGCTCCAGACGGTATAACCATCAATGGACAGACATTCATGTTAAAATACAGTGTCTGTTGCCTCACAGCAAGAGAGTCACAGGATTAAATCTGACCAGGGTCCTTCTGAGTCTGATTATTATACACATGTGGGTGTGTGTGGGTTCTCTCTGTTTTCTCTGATTCTCTCTTGGCTTTCTCTTGTTCTTTGGTTCTCCCTGCTTCTCTGTGGTTCTCTCTAGGTTCTCCAGCTTATTCCCACAGTCCAAAGACATGCAGGTTACAGTAGGTTACCTGGTGACTCTAAATTGGTCGTAGGTGTGAAAGAGAGTATGAATGACTGTGTCTATGTGTCACCCAATATCAGCTGAGATCAGCTTCAGTCCTCCAAAGACCTTAAATAGAATAAGTGCTGGTTATGATGACGATAAATTAATAAATATGAAATTTTAAAATGATTCATTACTTTTATGTCCATTGACAAACTGACCGACAGAAGGAAAGACCATCGATTTCCAAAAGTATTTAAGGTTGATTTTTTTCCTTTATTGAACGGTATACACTGGAGGACACAGAGTGGAGAGCTGGATGACTTCAACCCTCACCCATAATCTGTATAATATTAAACACAGGGGTGCTTTGAGATAATGCTATGGCGAGCGATTGTTAGGAATCACTGCATAATTTGAGACTGAATGGGTGTTTCTTTCTGAGTAGAGGGTTATAGTGAGTTAAGGTTTAAAACTGACAAAGCACGACCAAAAGACTCTTTGTAGTCCAGCACTGTGCAGAAGCATGATGTTAACTTTCACTCTTCTCTCATTTCTGTGTCACTCTCAGCTTCACTGCATTCCTGTCCCACTCCATGCATACCACAGTTATCTCTCCTCCTTCTCACTTTCATTTTCCTCTCCATAATGTTTTCTGAGTCTTTCTTTTCCCTTCTCTTGCTCTACAGCGTGCGGTGCAGGATAAATCATCGCAGTGTTACAGGGTGGATAAATCCCTTTGGGGAAAGGTGATGAGTCAGGTAGATCAGCATGTGCGTCTGCATGTGTGTGAAAGGGACTCTCAGGTTTAATGATTGAGGGAAACTCTGAGCTCTCTGTGACTGTCTACAGCAAGCAGGCAGATGAACTTTATTCTCTGCTTCTGAAGAGCTCTCGATCCACACTGCATCTCTTATCTGGGAATCAACCACATATCATCTGCCCTTCTGCTACTTTCCTCTTCTTTTTACGCTCTGCTCTCCAGACATTCACCTCCACTTCTGCAACTATTCTCTGTAACTGCATCTTGCACATTTCTCCGTTGTTTCTTCTCACTTTTCGACTGTGCCACCATGGATATTGGTGGCTTGACGACAGTGGTGGCCAACTCTGCCTACATCTCGGCCCGGGGCAGCTTTGATGGCACTGCCAATCCTGCGTCCAACCGAGACAAGAAGTACCACTCTCGCCTGAAGCTGCCTCACATCACAGTGTGTGAAGGCCTGCGAGAGACTTTGGATTTGGGCTTCCAGACAGTCTGCGTGGAGCAACCCATCGGCAAACGCCTCTTCCAGGAGTTCCTAGATGCCAACAAAGAGTACAAAGGACCCTGTCGCCTGTGGAAGGATATTGAGGAATACAACATGGCTGAGGATGAAGATCGAGTAAATAAGGCGAGCAAGATCTTGTCCCGGTACATGGAGCCCGACGCCAAATATTTCTGCCCGTTCCTGCCAGAAAACTGCATCACAAAGGTCAAAGAGAAACACAAAGAGGCTGGGGACGATCTTTTTGGTGAGGCCACGAATAATGTGATGGACTTTCTCAAGGAAGTGCCCTACACTTTCTTCCTGAACAGTATGTATCTGAAAAGGTTTCTGCAGTGGAAGTGGTTGGAGATGCAGCCTGTGGGAGAGGATTGGTTTTGGGATTTTCGTGTATTGGGGAAAGGAGGTTTTGGGGAAGTGTCTGCTTGTCAGATGAAGGCCACAGGGAAACTATACGCCTGCAAAAGGCTCAACAAGAAGAGGCTGAAGAAGAGGAAAGGAAACGAGGTAAGGAGAAGACAAGTCCCACAATTTTAGTTAGTTTAATGTTTGTGCAGTGGTTGAAATCTGGACGCAAGATGTTGAGTAGCCTTTTACATACAGTACCTGTGTAATCCCCCAGCTAAACAACACTCAGATGAAGCCTTGCAGACATGTTAATCATATTTGGCTTACTTGATTAGAGCCCTGAGCATTAGAACAATTTGATCTCATTATAAAGAGAGAGTTCTGCCATGTTAATAAATGGAGCATGCAGCTCTGGATTTAAGAAGAAGAAGAATTCCTTTATTAATCCCTCAAGGGGAAATTACATTTTTTCACTGTTAGTAACTTTTTTCAGTTGCACATTACACACACACATGTCATGAAACAAACACATGCATTGGAGCAGAGGTGTCAGAGTGAGGGGGCTGCCCCTTATCCAGGCGCCCCGAGCAGTTGGGGGTTCGGTGCCTTGCTCAAGGGCACCTCGGCAGTGCCCAGGAGGAGGAACTGGCACCTCTCCAGCTACCAGTCCACTCTCCACATTTTGGTCCGACCTGGACTTGAACTGGCGACCCTCCGATTCCCAGCCCAAGTCATTACAGACTGAGCTACTGCCGCCCCAAATTTCCTAATCTTCTGCTAAATCCCCAAAACAACAAAAAAAAACAAAATGTTTAACGTTTGTGTACTGTATTTTTTACACTGATATTACTGCACCAGGGCATCTAATATAGTATATGGTGAAAGTAAAGCATGTTAGCTCCATGCAGCCTGACTTATTTGAGAAAACAAGCTTTTCGTCTCTGTGCATGGGGATGGCAGTAGGTCAATCTGTAGTGACTTGGACTGGGAATCGGTGGAGTACCGAGTCTGGTAGCTGGAGAAGTGCCAGTTTCTCCTCCTGCCTCTCCTCCCATGTGCATGTGTTTGTTTCAACAGAAAAATATTTAAACTAACAGAGTGAAAATGTAATTTCCCTCAACTTCTTATTGAGTTCCAATGGTGACATGATTTATATTATTGAATAATGACAATAACAATAATAATATTTTAAGTTTTTTGGCGTACAGTTAATAATGATGGGACTTGATGGAAATATGATCTGGAAATATGAAATATGCTCCTACATTTAGATGTGATGATATGTTTTGAACAAGGACGCTCTTGACTGGATGTGACAATGCTGCGTCACTGTTGTGCCACTAAAACTACATACAATACCATGTGCTTCAACTGTTTTAATGCTAAAGATAATGTTGTCGTGCCATTCACTAACCTTCAACGGCAGTAAATACTTATTTTTTTGATAACCTAGAATGTTTCGCAGCAAACTAAGTAGCCACAGACAAACTTTGTGCAGACGGGATTGTTTGTATGTTGTTACTGTGTCCAATAAAGATAATATTAAGCTTATTCTTAAGCACTTTAAATACATACTTACATCAGCTGTCCCGTGTTATCTTGCAGGGGGCAATGGTGGAGAAGAAGATCCTGGCTCGAGTTCACAGTCGGTTCATTGTCTCTTTGGCGTACGCCTTCCAGTCAAAAACTGAGTTGTGTCTGGTCATGACCATCATGAACGGAGGAGACCTGAGGTTAGATCTCATTCTGACATACTGACCCCAAACCAATATTAAGTATCATGTTTCAAAATCACATCATTCATATCGCAGCGTGATGTCATGGAGATGAAATGATGCATGGTGTCAAATACCCGATGTTTCTCCACAATCCCTTTTTGACGTCATTATGTTATGTCAGTGTATAAACATAAACAGAATATATGCAATAGTCTTGCTAGAATTTCCCTGTCTTGTGCCACTAGGTATCACATTTATAACGTAGATGAGGATAACCCAGGGTTTGATGAACCACGGGCCTGCTACTACGCTGCTCAGATCATACAGGGCCTAGAGCACCTCCACCAGAAGAGGATCATCTACAGGGACCTCAAACCAGAGAACGTGCTGCTGGATAATCAAGGTCTGAAAAATATAAAACAGAGAAAAATATATTTATTTTGGTGTTTGGTCCTAGAGAGCAGCCATACGTGTTTGGAGACGTCAGCTCTCATAGTTGGTAGCATATTGGTTCATTCCTGAATTATTGGGAAGGCCTAACTTTCTGTCTGAATATTTGTAAATTAAAACAACATTCTGACTTTTCAGGGAATTTGCTTATTTGCTTTCTTGCCGAGAGTTAAAGGACAGATACCGCTCTGATGTTTGTCCATTAAACACAAAGTCAGGAGACTGTTAGCTAAGCTTAGCTTTAGCATAACGACTGAGTTTAGCATTAGCATAACGACTGAGTTTAGCATTAGCATATAGACTGAGTTTAGCATGAGCATAAAGACTGAGTTTAGCATTAGCATAACGACTGAGTTTAGCATTAGCATATAGACTGAGTTTAGCATGAGCATAAAGACTGAGTTTAGCATTAGCATAACGACTGAGTTTAGCATTAGCATATAGACTGAGTTTAGCATTAGCATAACGACTGAGTTTAGCATTAGCATATAGACTGAGTTTAGCATTAGCATATAGACTGAGTTTAGCATGAGCATAAAGACTGTGGCTCTGTTTAAAGGTGCCAAAATCTGCCTTCCAGCACTTCATTAACCCTGATTAACATGCTACATATCTTGTTTGTTTAGTCTGTGATTTTCCCAGGTGACTTTGTGTTGAACGTGGCCAGGCTAACTAGGCTAGCAGTCTCTATGCTAACGCACATGAGAGTGGTGTCGTTCTGGACGCTGGCCGAGGAAGTGAATTAGCTCATAATTTAAACTGGCAAACTATTAAATTTAAACTTCCAACCACTTTTCGACACTACAACAGTACTAATGTTTGCGTTTACTGTGAAGAAAAGCGGGTGCTTCACCTTGACTTTAAAACACACACTACACAGTAGTACCACAAACACTTTACCACACACTGGCTCCTCTAACACAAGGACGTCTTTCAGTTATCATGCACGAGGCAGGGACGTAGTGCTGCAGGTCAACACTGTGACGTGCACAGTACTTCACATCACCCAGGTGTGTGTTTGCTCCCACAGGTAACGTGCGTATCTCTGACCTTGGTCTGGCTGTGGAGCTGGCCGACGATCAGTTCAAAATCAAGGGTTATGCCGGGACTCCAGGTAACAACAAAAAACTGACATTTAGCTGGTTGAAACACAGCAGATCTGTGACAGAGACCTAAAACACACACAGCTGAACAGTGTTTTCTTTCTCACTCTGCAATACCTGACATAAAATACTGTACAACTGTTATTATCCAGCCAGTGACACCTGAATGACTGCTATATAGACAAAGAGACCGTTAATGTGTTCAGGTATTAGTACAATAAGTAGCTGGAGGATTGGGGTTATGAATACAATAACACACATATTATACATTAAAAAAAAATCAAAAACTTGGTAGTGGCTTGTCAAAGGTTTCTCAGTTTAGACATAATTTATAAAGTCTTGGCCACAGCCAGATCAGGTGGTGCATTGCCAAACATAGTGTATATTGGTACTACTATACACTAGATTACTGTGAAGTAATCCTTAGATTTTCTCAATCTAAAAACAAAAACTAAATCTGTAACCACTCACTGCACCTACTTTTTTCAGGATTCAGGACTAGCTGTACTCCTAATAGAGTGAAATCTGATAATGTTACTCTTTGATCTCGGGATTTTATTTTTTTTATTTTTATTTATTTAGCAGTATTTTATCAAAAAATAACAACATACACATATACAAAAACAACCACAACAACAAGAAAAAATGCCCTCCCCCCACCCTCGTATTAAAATTATAGATCTATTTGGCAGTTTAAATTGAAAGTAGATCCTTTGCGTCTCATGCAAACGTGCTGAAACTGAAGGGCTGTGACCTCTTTTCTCTGACCTGCAGGCTTCATGGCTCCTGAGCTGCTGAAAGGAGAAGAGTATGATTACTCAGTAGATTACTTTACTCTGGGCGTCACTCTCTATGAGTTCATGGCAGCCAAAGGACCCTTCAGGACCCGAGGAGAGAAGGTAAATATGCTGTCTGATGTGTTTTTCTTTAATCTTTCATCTTTTTCCTCACAACTTCCTCACCTCTGTATCATGTAATGTTCAAAGCTTTGACTACATCAGTGTGATGATACACTTTTATCAGATTTTATGGCTCAACTTCGCCCTCCTGTGGCTTGAAGCTGACAGTGCTGTGAACTACAAAAAAGTTGCTTTTGTCAAAGGGACAATACTGATTGTTTTCACCCAGATTTCAGCTGATCAGGATCATACTGTATTACTGAAATATTTATTTGGAGGAACACATCTCGCAAGTGCCATCCCAATATAAAAAACAAAGAAGAATGCCTTACAATGGGGTTTCAATGAAAATACATCAATAAACAAAATAATAGGTCGGATACTGTGGTCTGATCTGAGGCAGGTAACCTAAGAACTTTCAAAGTTCTCTAAATCACAGTCAATCAGAAAACGTATACAGCAACGAAGACTTAAAAAGGCCCAAAGACCAGAGTTTCTGACTGAATCTGCTAAAATGAAATCTGTGAGAAAGGTGTGAAACTCCCTGCCTGAGAGGCCATCGTCACACCCTGGAGAGGAAATGTCCACTGCTAGGAGTCTGTCCCCTCATCCTGCACACAGGCTATCTGAAGAAACCTCCAATAACCTCAGAAACTGAAATCAGTTGGGAAAAGGGAAATGACAGCAAGTACCATAGAATGAAGCACTGCTACAGTGCAGAAGTATTAGTAGTGGTATCAGTAAAATACATGAATCATGTGTTTCTGCAGAATCACTGTATGTGTAAGTTAAACGTAGTGGAGCAAAAACATTTGTCCATTTGAAACTGAACATTGCACAGTGTATTCAGATGACTGCATGCCAGTAAATCTAAATACACCGAAATTACCTGCAGATAGATAATAAATGAGATCTGTGCAGGTAAACTGGTTGTGCTCTCTTAGAGCGCACAATGTGCACTTCATTTATGAATTTACGAAAACGCCAGGTGGGATTAGTACTAATGTCATACATCATCTACTCGTCTAGTTTACAACATGATTTTGAGATACAAACACAAGAGCAGGTAAAACCAGGACCTCAAACTAGAGAGGACACAATCATAACTTTTAGCGAACTCACGCATGAAGTCCGCTCATCAGTAATATTTCCCACAGAAACAGTCATTTTCAGTCATTTTCCCCTGCCAAAGGCCCAGTGTATCCACTCTTGTAAGACATGTTTCCAGTGAAACTGTGAGGTAGATAAAAGTCCACAAACAGCTGTTGCGTAATTTGCGATCGGCAGCATGACGCGCGTGATTTTCAGTTTATTCTGTGTAAAATCCGGTAAAATCATTATTTTCTCTGCATATGCACGGTCTTCCGAGGAGTCCAAGAGGGCAGCTTTTGATCGACACCTCATTTGACCCAATAGGAGCTTAGGTTCATTGCCTCAGCCTTTGATCAGCTAATGAGGGTTCGCGTTGTACAGACGTCTCCTGTTTACAGACTGAACCAGTGGCCTTGAAGTCCTGCGATCACATGCTATCCTTTTGACCAAGAACATTCTGAAGACGCCGGTATGTGGCATGCCGGGGCATAGATATTTATATGTGCTGGGGATTGCAGCTTGCAATCCATCCCGTGCGTCGTGCGTAAAAGTTGATTTTGAGCTGAAAAATTATGACTTGAAGAAAGGATATAACGGCGACACCGCAGTCGATGGTTGAATATTGTACTCGGTCCAGTGATGAGTCCGCTGGGGAGGAGTCAGAGACAGACAGCTGCAGATATCCTTCTGGACAAGTAAGTAAATTATAACTTATATCACATATTTTTGACGTCAGTAAGTTGGTTACTCACTGAACTATAAATGTGTATGAGTCTGTTGTTGTCGGACGTCTGAATTGCATACCCCTCCCCCTGTAGATCCATATATGTGTGGATCTACGGGGTGTATGCATATCAGTGTACTGCACTGATGAACGAGTGCGCTGAAAAAAAGTAAAAAAAAAAAAAAAAAGTGATGGAAAAAATGTTTTCTCTTTTGTAAGTAATTTATTTCACTGTATTTATATAATAGACACACATCTGATGAGGAGTGGAAGCCAGACAGCTCTGCCAGCAAGCAGAGAAGAGTGGAGCAACAAGAAAGCAGCACTTCAGGAGAGGATGCTCCCCCTCTAACTCACCAGAGAGGAAGAGGAAGAGGAAGAGGAAGGGGAGGATGGCAGCAGCAGTCAGAGCAGGACGTCAGCCTCCCCAGGTGGAGAGAGATGACATGATGTTGACATCCTAGACGTTACGCCACAACAGCCCACCTTCAGACCCAGGATTTCACCCGGACCCCAGCTCATCATGACAGCGTCATACACTCCCCTGGACCTGTTCAGGTTATGTTTTTACAAACACAGTGTTAGAATCATAGTGCAGAACACAAATGCATATGGTTCCACACGACCTGCTTCAGCTAAACCCTGGACTGACATTTCACTGCCTGACATGTTTTCATTCATTACTATGATTGTTTACATGGGTGTAGTGAAATGCTGTAGTTTCAAAGACTACTGGCGAGAGGGGAAGCTGTATGGCTTGTCCTTCCAAAAGGAGTTATCTCTGGGAGGAAATTTTTGATGATCGCCCGATCCCTTCACCTGAACAGCCCAGCCGAGGATGATGCCAGTGAACGCAAAAAAGGCACAGCAGCCTACGACCGGCTCTGCCAAATAAAACCCCTCTACACGCATGTCAAGGAAGCCTGTAGGAGGAACTACCACCCTGGCCAGGAAATTTCCATCGATGAAAGGATGGTTTCCTCCAAAGCCTGCACTTCATTGAAACAGTACATGAAAAAATAAACCAGTGAAGTGGGGATACAAGCTTTTTGTTTTGGCTGACTCCCAGAATGGCTACACTCTGGACATTTTTTGTGTATGAGGGGAGGTCCCAGGGAAACACCGGTATGGGACTTTGCTATAAGTCAATGATGGAGCTGTTGAACACACAGTAGCTGGGCACCGGCTACAAGCTGTTTGTTGACAACTTTTACACAAGCACTCCCTCCTTCTTGTCCAGTGGCGAGACACGAGGGATGTCTTCATGTGTTCATCACTCCACACAGCCCATTCAGGGGACACAGTGCGCAGGAGGGTCAAAGGTGCAGATGGGCAGTGGACCATGAAGGACATCTCTGTACCACCGTGTGTGATGGATTACAACAGGTACATACAACATATTTTATGTTTTATGCCCTTTGAAATGTAACAGTATGTTTGCTTGAAATATTGATGTTTTCATATATATTTATTTCATGTATATTTTTTCTTTTTCCGTCCATCCAGGTGCATGGGTGGAGTGGACCATCAGATATCAGATTGATAGGCTACTACAAGGTCCTCCACAAGACACAGAAGTGGTACAAGACTTTCTTCTACCGCTTCATCGACATTGCCATTGTCAACGCCTTCCTCCTGCACAGAGCCATTGCCACCAGAAAAGGAGAGAAGCCACTGAGTCAGAAGGCTTTTAGGGAAACCCTTGCCGAGCAGCTGGCAGAGGAGGGCTCTTCCTCTACAGTCAGACCTGAACCATCTGCTCCTCCTCCCAGAGCACATCACAGGCTAGTGCACATCACTGGGGACAGTACGGCAGGACGGCTGAAGTGCAGGCAGTGTCATGTAAAAACACCAGTGAAGTGTGGCTCCTGCAATGTGCCTTTGTGCTTCGTGGCAGGACGGGACTGCTACAATGCCTGGCATTTTGAAAGGAACCTTTGAGGAGGTCAGAGAGGGACAAAACAACAAAGCAAACCTCTCAGAAAAATCATTGTGCACATTCCACTTTATGTTTCATAAATAGTTTTTGTAAATAGTTCATGTTTGCTGTTTTATTATGTGCTATATTGCCATAAGTACCATTTATATTTTTTCTACACAAATTAAATTTTACTTTGTTTATAATTCACTTATTCTGTGTCATTATTACTGACAGTGAATATATAATATATATGTATATTCATATATATTAAGATAGTCCAGAGTGTCACCTTTCATTGTAGCCCAATATGATGACTGTACGCTGAAGCGTTCAAAAGTTATGGCCTTTTATCCAAGGTATGAGACCATAGTTACCAAAGGTCCTTTTGGGCTCTCCAAATGGTTGAATAGTCACTCTTAATTTACTTTGGATATGTAATTTTTAGGCCTTTTGGGGTAAAAGCTCACTGTTGATGTCTGTCCTCTGGAGGTGGAGAATAAGGTGGTGAAGAAGCGGATATTGAATGATCCAGTAACGTATCCAGAGAAGTTCAGTGAGGACGCCCGCTCCATCTGTGAGGGTCTGCTGCTCAAAGAGGTGGACAAGAGGCTTGGCTTCAAGAACGGATCGTGTGATGAGATCAGGATGCACGCCTTCTTCAGTGAGATCAACTGGAGGAAACTCAACGCAGGTCTGTTTCATTTGTCATTAAAGTTTCCCAATAAATACCAGTTGCTGTGTTGTCTGTTTGCA
The DNA here is from genome assembly GCA_029721515.1 of Synanceia verrucosa. NCBI lineage: Eukaryota > Metazoa > Chordata > Actinopteri > Perciformes > Synanceiidae > Synanceia > Synanceia verrucosa. The sequence goes on from CM056549.1 coordinate 20,551,721, forward strand.
TCAGATTACACTCATATATCTGTTTCATATTTGCTTTCTGCTCTCTAGTTCTTATATTACAGTATTTTGTAATGCTAACATGTAGACACACATTTAATGTTTGATATATTGAGAAAAACACCTTAATTCCAGTTTAAATGAATGACATTTATGGTTCTCTTATATGTGATTCAGTTGTAGAAACAACAGTGTGTTGTCACCACTTCACAAGTAAACTGTGTGCTCAGATAGTCCAAAACACCTCAAAAGTGAGTGGAAGAGAGTCCTCTTTATTCAACCATTGCACATCAGACAGTCAAGTTTCTATAGTTCAAACTGATCAAAACGCACAAACACATTAACGAAGATAGATGGAGTTTAATAACTGAATGTGTTTACTGATGCACTTTTAATTATCATTATTTTTGGACAGTGTTTTGTTGGCAGTCCATGTGTCTAAAAAATCAAATTCAACAGTGTCTATTAAACACTTGTGTCTCGTCAGGGATCCTCACTCCCCCTTTCGTGCCAGACTCAAAGACAGTCTACGCCAAGAACATTGACGACGTCGGGGCCTTCTCCACGGTTAAAGGCGTGCAGCTGGAGGACAAGGACAATGCTTTTTTTAATGAATTTGCATCAGGAAACATCTCCATCCCCTGGCAGGAGGAGATGATCGAGACGGGGATCTACAGCGAGCTCACAGTCTGGGGAGCAGACGGCACTTTGCCCAACGACCTGCGACGTGAATCCATCCTGGAGCAGCAGACCAAATCCTCCACCTGCACGATGGCGTAAGACGATGAAGACCACAGAGCAGCAAAACATCCAGCTGTTAATGGATGACTTGTACATGAACTGTTTACTTCTTCAGCATGTTTTGCAAGATCTGCAGTGCAGTTTAGTGATGAAGCTGAGTTTGGAGAGGAACGCATGTCTCTACCTGAGATACTGACAGTATCCATGCTCTTTTTGTCCATGGGGCGACTGTAGCTCAGTGGGTAGAGTGGGTCCAACCCCCTGCTGTCTACATCTGCAGCCCTCTGCTTCTGAGGGGATGGGTTAAGTGCAGTACTCAAATTTCATGTGCTGTATGACTTCTTATCTAATTGTCTGTTTCTAGTATTGTTCCAGAAGTTTTTTTTTTAAGTAGCGGAATGAATGATCAGTCATTATTTGTGAATGAACTTCAAGAAAAAAAAGAGTATTT